>CH002434.1:324268-346346 GCA_000149265.1 Ciona savignyi | reverse complement strand
AATTTTGAATAAAAATGGTGTTTTGAAATTTAAATATATAGACATAGGAAATTATACTTTAAACAACCCTATGGGTTATAATTTAATGAATAAGAGTATGAATAAGTTTGTGTCAAACGTCAGGACTTTCCTCTTCCTTTTATGATGACACAGCTTTCTCCACAACAATGCAACTTGTTAATAAAACTTGTTAGGATAGAAAAGGATAGGATATTTATGTTTATCCCATATCTATGTATTGTGCATGTGCTCTATAATATGACTTTTTTTCAACTAAATTTGATTATGGTAACGTTTTGTTACAAGCGAGAATACACAATATAAAATTTAGAATGTCTAAAGTTCGTAGGATTAAAACCAGTATTTTTATAAGAATAGAAAAAATTCAAAAAATTTCATTATCTTTTTTATTTGTTAATGGAAACCACATTTAGACAAAAAAATGTTAATAATCATAAGATATAAGAAAACTGTACAGTTTCCAATAAAATTTTTAATTTAATTTGCCTAAAATTTGAATTTAATACATAGGAAAAAATGTTATTAACAATCCTTTTTTTTTTTATTCATTTCAATTACATTTTCCCCACATATTAAATTCAAACTTCTAGCTGTTTATTATCTTATATCATCTTGCTTATACATCAGGAAGTTATTTCCTGATAATCAATCACGTGTTGTTACAGCACTATGACAAGGCAATTTATCAAATTATGAATCAATCTATTCCTATGATATCACAATTGCAACTCTATAAAATGATGTCAGTTCTTATTTTTTGTTATATTGTTACATTTACTTAGTGTGTCTCCTTTCCTCTTTTATATACATAAAAAATGTTATTTTTTTAAAAAGATCATAATTTCTACTTTCATCATAATTTCCCTATTTGATCTTCGATTAAAATTGTAATGAATGGATTAAATTCTTCTGGTGACTTTTACTGAATAGAAATAAGGAGAAAATAAAAAAAATAAAGGACGGGTTTTTAATAATGATATTTAAACACGCATGGTTTAGAATATGTTCAGTTTAATTTAAATCTTCAGTTTGAAAATGACTAGACTGATCGAATTTTGCATTAACACTCATGTATATTTAACAAATTAAAGTTTTGGTATACATATATATAGTAAATCATATTTATAAATAAACCAGCAAATAAAAATAGATCTATGGAATTGGCAAGCCTCGCATGGAAACTAACTGGAAACAATTTTTAGTATAACATGACACATTTTGTGCTTTTAAAGTTAGTAAGGTAACATTTTAGATGAGTGGAACTATAACCTTTAGCATGCACAATTTCTTATCAAAATTGGTAATACCAGTACTTCTCATACAGTCTACAGTGACAAGCTTGTGTTAATGTTCAATCACTTAAAAATAACCTACGTTTTAAACATTGGATTGTGCAGCTTTTTATTCTTTAACAGGTTATAAACCAATCTAGCTGTTCAAAATGCTTGCACTGCAAATTAATATTTTACTATCAAACAGAGATTACAAACTCCAAATATATTAGTTTAGTTTTTTTTTCACAATGAATACACGAAGCAGGACTTTTGATAAAAATTTAAAAAACGGGAAAAAACAGCAAAAAACGGCAAAACTAGTCGTTAAAACACGTCTAAAATCAATTAATAATCAAGGTTTGGTATAATTAAACATAGCTAAACCCACATAAAAAATAAATACCGGTATGTTTATAAAAAATTGGGCAACACTAAAAGGAGGGAAAGCGGAAAGGCGGGAAGAAGGGAAACTGCTCACCAAAACTATAAAAATTAATTTTAACCCTTCCCTA
The DNA here is from genome assembly GCA_000149265.1 of Ciona savignyi. Taxonomy (NCBI): domain Eukaryota; kingdom Metazoa; phylum Chordata; class Ascidiacea; order Phlebobranchia; family Cionidae; genus Ciona; species Ciona savignyi. The sequence goes on along the minus strand of CH002434.1, from coordinate 344,539 downwards.
AATACCAATCTCAACTCCAGAACTAACCCTAACACTAAACCCATGTTTAAAACTAACTCTTATTCCCTAATCTTTATTTTAGTGTGCAGTTTCCCCCCTTCCCGCCTTCTGATTTCTACGATAAATTGCTTGGCTCATACACAAACCTAGTGAACCAAACTATTTTACCTTCACCCAGCAAGCCAACATTTATTTAAAAAAATGATAAAACTCTTTTTTTTATGTTTTTATACTCTATATTTTTTTATACTCCAACTGGGAACTCTGCACATATATTATAAACCAGATAATGGTTAACTGATTGGAAAAATTGGGTAATCATTTATCTGGCTGAAGGAAGCTTGGTCACAAACTGTCGACCCCATTCTGGGAGACCAATTTCTACATAAAGTACCTGACAATTATTTTTCAAACTAAATACAAAACTACCACCCTGTCTTTTTTTAAATGCGAATTGTGCTCCATATTAGAAATTGCATCTCGTCGGTTATGCGATGTTCGGCCATTTAACATGCTATTATAGACTATTAACGCAATCATTTAATATATTGGGTTTAAAATATGCTAATTTATGGTTCAGTAAATCTGTTTTTTATTTATTCGTCAAAGGGGAATTCCCAAGATGAGGAAACGGTAATCGTATGGCCTGTTCACACGACGGGATAAAAAATATACAGAATGTTGCACGACAACAAAATGTTAAATAGGTGGTAAACGGTTTAGCAAACAATTTATATACAAAAATCTAGTTAAAAACAAACGAGACTATCATTAGTTCAATACTTCGGCCTGAAAGTAAAAAAGAATGAACAATGCAAAAATCACACAAAACCCTTATTTAGAAGCGGATTTTATTCTAAAATTCGAAAAGTTTTTCATTGGGCGTTTTTTTTAACGTCTATATATAAAATATACTTATATATAGGCGCTGGCTTAAGTTACAAGCCAAAATAAATTCGATGTATCACGATGAAACGCGAAAACGTGCAGGAATGGCTTAATTAAAACCTTCCTTGTATGGCTCTTTATCGCCACCCTACGTATGTAAAAATTTTCTTGTACGATATTGCACCCTTCAATGAACCGAAATTGTCTTAAGCACAAAAAATTGATACCCAAGTCCGAAACTACTCAAATGTTTTATATGGATATTTGGTCTAGGGGAAAGTCGGCACCCATGACCATGCGGGACCTTTGAACCACCCCACTTAAAATCAATACGAAAACTCTTTAGCGCCAATTTTAATCACGAATCGAATCGTTATGAAAACTGATTACTATGTAGAAAATGGCGGGACGTTCGCGGAAATATTGTTGAAGTGGTAGTTGTTTTTGTGTTTTGTGTACTGTTTTTAAACTCTGACTCCCAATCGTAATTTCGTTTTAGCAATAAGGCAGCATATTGTTAAGATTAAATAATTTTAGTCAGTGATAGAGTATAGGTAACTGTTTCTGTTTAGTAGACTGTTTAAAAATCAAAGCTATATTTTTAATGGAAATTTTTAAAAAATGTTGGACTTAGTAGGTAGGGACCATTGAGCCACCTTTTACAGGGACCAATGAACCATTACTTCGTACCTAATGACGGGCTTTTAAAGGCTGGTGTTAATATTTTATCGTGATTTTAATAATTTTTTTATGGTTTAATCATTTAAAAACAAGTATACTTGTACAATACAGGCCTATCAGCCAATAGGTTATACCATAATTTCATATTTGAATAGCCTAAAAATTTTATTTTAACGAAACACCTAGTATGCAAACTGCAATACGGTAATATGTTAGATTAATATGCTTTTGCAGAAATTTAGTTAAGAATAAATTCTTTTAGTCGAAGTTACCCAAATTAAAAATGCCCCTTAAAACGAAATTTTCACATGGGTCTTTCTTTCAGTAAAGTTGAAATGAAAATTGCTTTGGAATCTGTCATCATGAAAAAAGAAATCTGTTCAACAGAACATGTTTTTGCCAAGCAAAGTTTCTAATTAGCCAGAACCAGAAAGTTTACGCAAGAAAACAGTACCAGTCCAGTTTCAGATCCAGAAGGAGTAAGTCGGAAACAGCAATTTCAGCCTCATCTCACATGCTCCAATGTGGAGAAAAGAACAGCAATCGAAAAAAGATGAAGTCAAGTATTATAACAGATTAACCATACAAGGTGGCTTTGAAGAGAGATGCAGAAGCTAAATATTCTCATCACTTAAAGAAAGAGTGATATCTAGGCAGAAATTGTTCACATGTTCGGGTAATTTAGAGAGCAGTAAAGAGACGGATGCTGAAAAAGGTTTTAACATGGTGTTATCTTCGTATGCAAAAGTTGATGATTTTGTTGAAGTAGAATACACTGGGAAAAGAGCCCTTTTTTGTATGCAAGCTGCAGCAAGAACTGGAATTATCTCTTTCTTCTAAAACATCCAAAGTCCGATGGTTTTGTAGACCCGGTTGTACAGGATATACATTCTGTTTCAATTGATAAAATTGTACAAATATTATTATCCCACATGTATATTGGTACCGCCAGTAGATCAAACGAAATAAAACAGTTCACTGCAGACCAGTCTAAATATACATTTGAAAAGTGTTAACTGTTCGCAGTAATAAATATAACAGTACTGTAGCAAGTGTTAATAAAACTTTTGTTTGTTTAAAGTGGGTTGTGGTAACTAAATTGATTGCGTTATGTGATTAACAATCAAAATAACTGGTTAATTTTAAAGTGGCTCAAAGGCCCCTATAGGGTGGCTCAAAGGACCCAACCGTAGGGGACCATTGAGCCACTTTGAGTCTTGGTACATTTTGGGCCCCTGTCAGCACAGCTTACATTTAAAAAGCTTCAAACGTTATCAAAATAAACTCCAAATATGGTAGCACTGGTAACACTTGTTTTTAACGCAAGTGCATCAACCATAGAAATCTTATGAAACATTTTCGAAAAAGTGGCTCACTGGTCCCGACTTTCCCCTACTATAGCGACTGGACGTGAAAGGCGGCAGGGACTAAACTACCTACATACACGTACAGACTGGGATAGGATAGGAAACGATATTCAGGTTTATCCCCGTAAATGAAAAAACGCAATGGGCGTTTAATAATAAAGGACATACGTCAGATCACCGCCCACAATTGGGGTACTGAAGCTATTGCAATGTGTATGATTAAGACGTTTATTTCTTTTTGCAGAACCCATCATTCCACTCGGTTTAGGCAATGTCCGTTAAGTGCCCTTCCCAAGAACACAACCCATTAGCTAGCGACTCGTTTCGAACCTTCAACCCTTCGACTGAAAGAACTAATCCATCAAGATAATCTGTCGGACTAATATCCCTATTGCGTTGGTTACAAAGTGAAGAGTTTTAAAACATCCAACAAGCTAATTTAAAGAGTTTAATAGGTAAATCAAAGGACTAGGCGAAAAGTGTGAACAAAGTGAACACTGGCATACGAAGTTGACGAGCACTACGATGGGTATGCACAACTCATCCCGCATCGATAGTTTGCTACCCGGTAACGAACAGGTGGTGTGTTCTACGATGGGTAGTTTTATCTCCTATACGACGAAAACGCCGTAACGATCTTTTTGAATTCTGAATGTGTTTGGATTTAGAACAAACTATTTAAAATCGCCCAATTAATAGTTGTCAAAAAAACTAGTGCAAAACAATTTCAATAAGAAGATGCAAACGAATTTTACTTGTTATGACACCTGAAAACGATAAAATATTCAATATAATCTGGGAACTACCTAACAGTACACATAACGATGTTAAAACAAGCATAGTTATGCCCGGTACTCTCTCTTTTTTATCATTTGTCTCTTCCTTTGTTTTACTTTGAAATTCAGATCGAACGTATGCCTTGTGAAAACAGGTATGCTTCATGTTTAAAGATCACGGGGAGATAAGCACATTGTGTGACTTAACACTGCGTATTAAACGTCACTTACATCTTGGGCTCTGCCGCTGCAATCCAAAAATGTAAAAACCTTTAAGGATATGGAATATTCATGTTTTTTTGTTTTTTTTTTTACAGAGAAAAGTTTTGAGCCCAAGATTGGCTCGTGACTAGAACCGTTTTTGTTTAGAGTCGGTATAAGTATCTATCGCGTAAACTATTCGGCAACACGACCGTAAACGATATTTATGTTATATCCGTTAGATTGGATAACGTAAGGGGCGTCATCGCACGGTCAATTATTAAATTACCTTTCGCCCACTGTCGGATTACCAGAGCTATAGCAGCGATTGTATATTAATAAGATGTTTTCTGGTGGATGTATACAGACTACAATATAAAAACGGCCCGAGTAACGATTTCATCATGGGCTCGAAATTTGGCTCGAAAAGTTTTCAGTACAACCCAATAATTCACAGGGTTTATACAAACTGTTTAAATGTGAATCGTTTTTATAAATATATTATGAATAATAAACATAAAATTTGACTATTTATAACAAATATATAATTCGTTTATTTTACAACAAATGTAAAAACAAAAAAATGTGTATACCAACGTTAATACTTCATCCAGAAAACATGGATATAACGTTTGGATAGATAATTCGGGAACCAATTAGTTTCTGTTTGCAGAAACAAACCTTGTACACTTTGTTTAAAATATACCGAGAGATTTGGAAACTAGACAACGGGCAACATTAAAAGGAGAGAAAGTGGAAAGGAGGGGTGAAGGGAAACCGCTCACCAAAACTATGGAAATTATTTTAACCTTTCCCTAAACACTAATCTCAATTCCAGAATTAACCCTAACTCCAACCCCATGTTTAAAACTAACTCTAATGCGCTAATCTTCATTTTAGTGTGCAGTTTTCCTCCTTTCCGCCTTCCCGATTTCCCTCCTTTTAGTTTCCGTCCCAGACAACTAATTCGTTTTACTAGACATCAAGTTTGAACCGGTAACTCGGGAATCCTTTACTTTCTGCTTGCAATAGCATGGCTTATACACTTTCTATCAAATATACAAAGAATTATGAGGTAACTAGGGAACTCAATCAGTTTTGCATGCTGACACATATAGGGTGCACTCAAAACGATTTTTAAAAATTGTGGTAGCTAACACGTGGTTGACACTCTTTGGTTTAATATTATTTTTATTCCACTAGTGCTATTTTTGTTGTTGAATAAAGTACACATTGGAAGAAACAATTAGTTGGTTACATAAATAAGTTTTGTTCAAACACGAGAATAGGGAATTTTTAATTATACTGTTCCGCTTATACAGTTTAAGGTTCAAATTCGAAGATTTACCGAACTGCGCAACTTAAGGGACACACCTTGGGATCAAATGCGCGCTCAAAACAGGTTAATAATTAAGCAAACTCATTTATCTCAAAATCTAAGGCTATATTTATCCTTTGGGTTTTTACGAAGAGGTACTCATTTTATAGAGTAAATGACTAACTGATTATTAAACCTAATAAAATATTACGTTATCGCAGTCATATACAATGTTTTCATTTGGAAGACAACCTCAAATTAATGTTTTCTGGTTTTCTTTTAACGATGAAGCGTTTCTTCTGACACGCTCATCACACCGTTGTCATGTTTGCTGAGTTGTGCTAACAGAACGAGACGGCCTATTAATATGTAACCAAAACGACTTATAACTTCATAGAACGCTACAGGGTTGTTTATTTTCCACCAGTTATCGTTTTGTCTTTTACTTAGAGGTCTACTTGGAGTGACATGCTCCAGACTCTTATCTCAGCGCGCGCCCAAAGAAAATTTACTTCACGCTTGAAGTAACTGGAACTTGATTATTGCCTACCCTAGTTAGAGAAGTCTTTGGTAAAGTGTTTATTTAAAATTACGTCGAAATTGTGGCAGACATTTTTCGCAAGCTCCCCCTTTTGGAGCTGTGTCTATTTATTTCTAGCAATTGATTTTTGTACAACGTATGGGTGGATTGACTCAGCGCTTTGCACCCTAGTTTTTCGTGTTTTGCTAATTTTAATATTGTTTTCAAATCCTGTGTAGTTATTAGAAGTTATATATTTTAACGAATAAACGAAACAGAGAAATTGAAAATGGCGAACAATTGTCCCGCAGTCGGTCTCGTCCTTGGTTTAATCTCTACCGTTGGAATCCTCTACGCACTGGCCTCCAAGGAATGGAAACGAAATTCTGCGGCTTCCTCTCAAAACGTGAACCGTGGGATCAACTCGTACGAGGGGTTGTGGATTCGATGCACAAGTCCGTACCCTGGCCAGTTCCAATGCGATAACTTCGATGAGTCTTCACTTGCTTTGCCCGGTAGGTCATTGTTACTTTAATTAATAGTGTGTTTTTTTATTCCAATATAGAACTTTTTAAATTGAACACATGAAAAGTAAAGCATCAACTTTCGAAATGTTTCATTATAAAAAATTCTATATTGGATTTGTGTTTTTTTTATATTAGACCATATAATATTTTAATACATTATACTGTGAATTGTCTATAAACCGTCTATAGGGCTTATTTTTAATATTGTTATTTATATTATAACATAAGACTTAATTTAACACTGTACCTTGTTAAACGCGCCATTTATTCAACGCTACGTTTCTTCAAATACAAATTAATTCAACTGTCCTAACATCCGGTGAATCGTGGCGCGCTTATTCAGGTATATTGTTCTATATGCTTATTTTAGTAATTTTAAAAATTCCGGTAATATTGTTTTATTATCCTGTATTTTTGCTTGTCCAGGTAATGTGTATAACGTTCGTATTAATTCTCTACCAATTAAATTTATTTTAACTAAAAAACCTTTTATCAGACAATTTTTCCTCTAACAAGAAAATCATTTTACTAAATTTTTTATCAATATTTTAAAATATAAACATAACGATTAACCATATTTTATTGCATTTCCCAGGTACTGTATATAACTATCGTATTTAATTTTGTATGAAACGATTATCTTTATTTTTAACCTTAACCATTTAACATATAATTTTATCTTCAGGTAAAATGTATTGATATTTTGAAATATTCAGGTAACCGTTTTAAGCAACCCTCTCAAAATAGTATTTTGGCCTTTAAACCATTTTATTTTCATATTCCTTGTATAAAACCCTTGTAAAGGTTGGCATGAATTAGGATTATTTGTATTATGTAAGGCAAGTCTTTGTGCAGGTTATACTTCTGAGTACTATGATGACTTTTCTCCAAACCCAATACTGATGACCGATTATATTTATCTAGCAAGCTATTGCAACAACACACTGTAACGATTGGACACACAATGTAGCGACCTAAATATAGCCATTCAGTGCATTTATTATTATTGATTTTGCGACCCAACAGGATAAAAATTATAATTGGTCGATTCAGTTTTAACTATACATTATATATTATAACGTATATTGGAAAAAGCGATTACAAACTAAACTCTTTATTTTATTATCTTCATAAGGGTTAAAAGAGTCCGTGAATTTTTGAAGCAGTTTGATATGTACGTAATAAATTGTTGGCCCACATTTAAGAATCTGATGACAACGACGCCCTATTTACTTTTCGTAATTTATACGTCATACGACCGGTGATTCCTAACATGACGTCATTCAAAACTCAAAAAGAGAAAGTATAGAAATGCGTTGAGTGGACCACGTTTTAGATCCACTGCAAATAGATTACGTAATGCTTTGTTTGCACTTGGTACTTTCCGCTCTCCATATAAGGGTTGGTATCGTAGGCGTTATAAAACACACAGACCCAGCACAACGTACACATATATCTGATACTGTTCTATCCCGTGTAAGTCGAATAAAGTGTTAGAGAGAAGTATTAATAAAAATACGCAACAAAAGCCATCATCCACCTACGTATTGATGCCGACATTTCCTAAAATCGGGCAGCAGTAAACGTCTAAACGGTGAAACTAAAAGAAGGGAAACCGGGAAGGCGGGAAACTGCACACTAAAATAATTATTAGGGTAGTTTTAAACATTGGGTTAAAGTAAGGTTTAGTTCTGGTGTTAAAAGTAGTGTTTGGGGAACGATTAAAACATATTTCTATATTTTTGGTTAGCAGTTTCCCTCCTTCTTGCTTTCTTTTCCTTTAGTGTTGCCCCGTCCGAACTGAATCCAGTTTGGGATGCGAACGCGTTCGCTTCATTTCTCAATGCGTCATTGCTGTCATTAAAAAGCAATATAACGCACTTTATTTAGGTCAATAAAAAATACAACAACTAAATAACGCGCAGTATTTATTGATGTCTCGCCAGAAACGTGAAATCCAGTCCCATTTATTGATTGTAGTTTACATTTTTGTTAAAAAAATGAGTACGCAATTCGATTTATAAACCAAGTAATGCATTTTCTTTCGTGGTCAATGATTCTCGTTGTTATGTATATTTCCCAGAAAAAACTATGTCTAATGTTTCCCAATTATTTACTTAACATCGCAAAATATTGCTTCAGTCAAAACAATAGAAATCGGTTCCGGCAGCTCCTTTTAACCGGGTTAAAGCAAGTTAAAATCTTAAATCGATTTTACGATGTTGTTTGTCCTAAACTTGGTTTGTTTCTCAAGTTGCAAGGTTTACAACTTAAATCCCCCTGACGTATATGGGATTCGTGTTTGCAATCTTTCAGTATGGAGAAATAAGCCATTTGGAAGTGACCATATAGGGATATGGTGATTTTTAGCACGTGATTAAATGTATTTCTCCAAAGGTATAAAGCTATTAAATGATTCAGAGTTTCTGTTCCGTTTTTCTGTCTTTAAATTTGCGATGTTAAAGCTGATCAAACAAATGCCGTGTAATTAGGTCTACAATTTCATCAAATTAGTAAGACGAGAGAAATTAAAAAGTACTGTGTTCTTCCATTGCACCATACGATCGTTAACAATTCGAGTAATATTTGCTTTTACGTCATGCCGCCTCTGTTTAACTCTTGGGATCGATGGCTTCATGAAAAGCGGCACGACCTTTCTCAAATTTGCTTTCCATTTTAACAATACCAGGTGACTTTTAAAACGATGGTAAAATTGTTGATACGCATCGTAAAAACGTGAAAATTGGACGATTTTCCCTTTGTCCTCAGTTATTGCGCAAACACACCCATTGATATTTATCATGTAACTCCATTCGATGTAAGAGCATTTACCAAGTAGGGGTTCTGTTTAAAACGTCCCTTTCAACAGCATAAGTGTGTAGGTATAGGGTTGTTAGATTGTTTTCTGAACTTAAAATTTGCTAGTATTGAAACAAATTGTGCTATTTGTGTTATTCAAAGTTGTAGTAAGGATTTCCACACTGTTTATAGAAGTATTTAATTGTTTTAACAAGGAACTTTCTAAGATTTTATCTGATGTTAAACAATTGTTTCAGTAAAGACAAAAGACGTAATATGGCCGTAGACCGTATCTGATTGTAAGCATAAATGTGTATAGTAGACGTGTGTGAATGTATAATTCTGTCCCATTTAACATGCAAAACAATCTTTATTTCGACTAAAATCGTCTATCGTTCAGTTCAGCTAAAACAACCGTGCTAATATTTACACGAACTGTTACTTGTTAAAGGGTTTTAATATGGCCTTTTGGGCGAATACATTTTATTTTCACCTAAATATACCTCTCTTGACAGTGAACTAAAGCGAGTACAGTAAAATAAAACTTCAATAAAAACTAGAAATCCTAAAATATGACAAGTTCTATAACGTACGTCGGTCTAATTCTTTCAATACTTGCAACGGTCGGAATAATATTCTCGACCATTTTTCGTGAGTGGAAACGTAACAGCGTCCAGGCATCCCAACAAGTGCTGGACCGATTCTATTCAAGCGAGGGGTTATGGGTTCGATGCACGTCTCCAACAGTTGGACAGTTTCAATGCGACGACTATGACAAGGGCCTTTTAGGACTACCACGTAAGTAAACTTTTAATTTAATGAACTTGGATACTTAATCGTACCCTATACAGTAGCTTGGTACAGAGTTATATCGGCTCAAGTACGTCCCATGGTTTGGTTTAATAGAATCTCTTAAAACAAGAACGATTAATATTTCTCATAGCCTACACAAATAATGTAAACAACCCTACATACTTGTTTTATGCAAAATGTTACAACGTCATCACTTTAATGGACCCATGAGACCAAAGTCATGATCTACTTAAAAGTTATTTGAACTTAAATACAACTACATGGATACAAACTTTAATATTATAGTCATCTGACAATTTAACCAAGTAGGCTATTGGATTATATATAGTTTTATGGACCTTTATTCAGCATAAATGTTTAGAACTAAAGTACAAATATTAGTAAAATGAATTAAAATTCAGATAAATTTCGATTAAGTTTACAAAAAAATGAGTAGTTTCAGCAAATTACAAAACGGTGGTGGAAATTAAATTTATTGCTTTGGTTAAACTTCTAAATGAAATTCGTGTGCCTCATAAACTAGTTACATATACAGCGTTTATTTACACTTGGAACAAACAGTACAAAGCAGTTAAATATTAACCAGTCTTTTTCCGTTGGATTCCTCCCGCTCTTTACCAATGCAGTGCTTCCAGTCTTTTTTGGTTGAGTTGTTTTATACTAGATTTTTTAGTACTTTTAGCATTGTGCAAACACAATTTACTGTGTATGCATCAATATTGGCCCCATACATTTTATTTATCATTTATTCAGCCACCAAACGCATTTTTATAGTTTACATAACCCAAAAAATCGGCTAAATCAAGTTGTCAAAAAGGACAAACACTTTTATGACGCCGTTTGAATTTTAACATTAAGGTTGCAACTATTTTATAAAAGAAGATAATTATATTTCCAAACTGTAATGGATTTTTGTTTAAAATGAGGTTATAACACATAAGAAAATGAATTCTACTGATTATACTCCACATGTATAACTTAACACTTATCACGGCCAACTTGATGTAGCGCACAAGATATTTTTTATTTACCAAAGCTATTATAATAAGTTATTCACTATTTTTTGTATAATCGAATTGAGTTCCGTGTTGTGTTATTATTCATTCCTGAACATACATAAGAATCTAGCGTGTTGCTTGGCTTATTCCACCAGGCTTTGATTTATCAGCTTTGCAAATATTTTGAGAAACAGTTAAAATGTAAATACGACGTATTTTATGCTTACGACTGGACCAACAAACATTAAAAGTTTACCGTGGACAAGCGTGTGTGTTTAAAAGATTATCAAATCGTTAAGCGGTTTGTATTTTATTTTGTAGGCTAAATTTGCTTAGTGTTTTAATTTTATTAAAAAAGCCCTCTTACCGTCTTACACAGATGTACAAAATCATATAATTTGTTTGAAAATCAAATCTTAACCCTTCTTAAACTGATGAGAAATTAATTTTGGTGTAATTTGACATATAAACTAGTTTATATTTATAAAATATGATATATTGGGTCATACGTGTTCATGAAAAAATGCCCACGGCAGTTCGGCGATGACATGAATTTTGATTCAACATGTACATGACATGTAAATATCAAGTTTTAAAATTCTAATTTTTCTTTCATTTCAGCCCAGCTTCAAGGAATGAGAGCAATGATGTGTATAGCGATATTGCTCATCATCATCGCCGATTTATGTTCCATCGTATCACTGCCCTGTACCGCCGCCCTAGGGGAGAAACAAAAGATCTATTCTAGTCGCATAGGGGGGATATGCGCCCTGTTGGCAGGTAGAAATCGACGACAGCAACTCGTTTTACAGGTTTTCACAGGATTTAGGTTTGGAAGAGGAAAAAGAACACAGCACTTCGACTCCTCAGACTTTTTAACTGATTTCAGCTTCTGAAAAGCTGGTTTATTGGGCATATGCCCGGATAGCTTATCCCACGCACAAAACTAACTCTGCGTCTCTTTCTCTTTTATTGACGTCTTCGATCACGTGACACTCGGCGACCAACCATAGCTTCGCTCCAAGCTCAACGGGCAATGATGTGTCTCTCCGCCATCGCGGCCGTCGCTGCTTTAGCGGCTGGAACAATCGGACTGCACTGTATCAAGGTTATGGAGGGAACTAAGGCTAAAACTTACACCGGTCGAGGCGGTGGTATTTTGATGATGCTCGCAGGTATGCCAAGTGTGGACATATCGGTGTGAAAATAATGGTGGCCATTGTTTAGTGTACCATTTTACACGAAGACGATTTTAAAAAATGATTAAAATTTGTTTCTGTTTATAAAAATTATCAAATATTTTTTAAGGAGTAAAAAGGTTACAAGTATTTTAAAATTGGCCAATAATATTTCGAATAAATAAAACTGTGTTGTGTCATTGAGTAAAAAAGCTGATATACATGTTCTATCGAATATAGTTTCTGTGCTCATCTACTTAAGTAATAGCTGTATCCACATAGGAATAAACTTATAGATAATATTCCTGTTATTGAAAACATACTGCTATACTGTCGACTGTTGCTATTATTGCATTATTCCCGTTATTATCAGACAGTTGCAAAACGTGTAAAAATTCTAAAAACATTTTATCTCCCTGCCACATATACCAACTAATGGAACTAAGAGATGATGTTAAGCGGCGTGCATGTTTCGGTTCGATGCAGTGTTTTATCTTGCATGAATTACAAAATGTACTAATCTATGTATTTTGCATTTGCAATTTACGTTTAGCAATGCGTCACTCAGAATGTTGAATTGTAGATTATATCCACAGACTATGGATACGGTCTATAAGTAAACACTCTGTGTTTTGCATTACACTTGAATAATTGTTGCTTGGGTTTTACGTAATTTTAACCTTGTGATGTTCCTTTTTTTGCATTTTAACCCTTTGATTGTATTTTCAAAACCGAATAACTGATTTAAAACCTCTGTTTTCAAAACCAAATTTTCAAAACACAGACTATGGATACGGTCTATAAGTAAACACTCTGTGTTTTGCATTATACTTGTGTAATTGTTGCTTGGGTTTTATGTAATTTTGAACTTTGCAGTGTTCTTTTTTCGCATTTTAACCCTTTGATTCTGTTTTCAAAACCTAGAATTTGTAATTGCACGATTTTCGAAACCTTGAATTTTTATGTGCACGTGTATTGTGTATTTTAAAAGGTACTAAGATGTATTCGAGTTGTATAAGTGTAAACATAAATATTAAAAAAAGCACTTTATCGGTTACTACACTGGTGGGCAACAGTAAAGAGGGATAACGGGAAGAAGGGAAACTGCTTACAAAAACTATGGAAATTAATTTAAACCCTGCCCTAAACAATGATATCTACCGCAGAACTAACCTTAACTCCACACCATGTTTAAAATAAGGTGGTAATCTTCATTTCAGCTTGCAGTTTCCCGTTTTCCCTCCTTTTAGTTTCCCCATACACTGTTAGATGAATACTAGCACGTGCCCTAATGTATACATTTGCTTTTTCAAATCATTTATTTAAATTCAATTTTAGATATTGTGACAATATCTAATATATCTAATTGTGTGCCTTGCATAACTTCGATTCGAGTGTTACCTTGCTATTTTAGTTTAATTTCGGTAAACGGAAGCCACTGTTTTATTGTAAATTACCACCTGATTAATAGTTTATTAAAATAAGCGACTACGTTGAGTAAATAACTAAAAAAAACATTCTACAAGACTGTGGCTGCCGCTTTACTAAACCTGATTTTGTGTGTGTTTAAATAATTAAACAATTTAATTTCTGCAAAGAAAAGGTGCGAAACCGAGTTTCGAGGAAATTTCAAAACTCGATTTCGCCCGTTTTCGTTGCTGCACAAACCAATCAAGTTTGACCCAAATTATTTCCGGCATGAGCAGGTTGTCTTTGTGTCGCTGCTGTCTCATGGTACGCCGCTGATATCGTCTACGAGTTTTGGAGTTTTACCAGTCAAAACGACCCCTTTAAGTATGAATTCGGAACCGCGTTATACGTGGGCTGGATTGCCGGGGTGAGTCGACTTAACCACGCTCTCGATATTGCTTTCCAGGGGCCCTATGTGTGGCCGCGGTATCTTGGTACGCCGCTGATGTCATATACCAGTTTCACGTTGAGGTCATTCTGAACTCCACATTCGCTTACGAGCTCGGTTCGGCCATTTACGTTGGCTGGGTAGCAGGAGTGAGTAACAGCACCTCGTGTGGTTTGCAGTGCCGACTTTCTCATAATCTTTGAGAGCTTCTATACATCTTTCTTTTTTTACTAATCCAAGTTTCGAACCCAAGATGGGCTCGTCACTAGGACCGTTTTTTATTGCTTCTATACATCTTTTTTTTTTACTGATCCAAGTTTCGAACCCATGATGGGCTCGTCATTAGGACCGTTTTTTTATTGCTTCTATACATCTTTCTTTTTTTTACTGATCCAAGTTTCGAACCCATGATGGGCTCGTCACTAGGACCGTTTTTTTATTGCTTCTATACATCTTAACCCATCTGTTCTTAAACGATTAATTTTTTTTAATTTAATGACGTTTTACTGTTTTTGCATGGAGTGCTGTGAAATGCTGGTGATAAAGGAAATGCGTATGAGTGACCACCTGTCCATTAACACCACAGTTGCAACGTTTCTTGTGTAAAGTCTATCGGCTCACTTATACGGATTTCCAAGCTTTAATTTTGTCCTTTTTTGTTAATCCAATATATTTAAATATTTGCTAAGATGCTATTTGAGCCACAGGGGAAACCTATGTCGTTTGTACGCAAGGGGCGTTAACACACAAGCAAGGTTCAGATTTCTTTGCGCCCACCGTCGGGTTATCTGAGCTATTATAGTGTATTGTATATAATTCAAACGTACCTTCTAATTAGTAGAACCCATTATCCACTGGGTTCAGGCAATGCCCGGTATTTTTGTCTGTTAAGTTAAATTTTTATAAAGTGTGTTTCTCTTATATTTTCAAAACATCTTATTTTACCGGATCGTTGAAGAACAATTTCGCTATAATTTTAAAACTCTCTCAGGGATTGGCTCTGATTGCTGGGGCACTGATGGCTTGCTGCACCTGCGGTAACGACGAAGACACTGAAAGCTATCCAGCCTACACCTACAAGCCACCGTCGGCAAAGCCAGCACACAACACGGAATACGTTTGAATAAAAAGTCGTCACTTCGTTTCGGCCGATATTACCGAAAAAGGACATTGTAAATCGTCTCACTGGGTTTATTGACTTTTACCGGACCTTTTAAAACGTGTAAAATGTAAAACTGAATTTTCACCAGTATATATATGGCATTAAAAAACATTTTAAAACGTGTGAAATGTACAACTAAATTCTCAGCAGTATATATGGCATTAAAAGCTGAATTCTTAGCAGTATATATATGGCATTAAAAAAATGTATGCGATATTTTTCATTTTTTGTCTAAAAATGACTCATTTGTAAAAAGATTCGGATTTTTTTGCTACTTCACAAAAGCGTTTTTAGGAAAATAGTGTAGATTGTGATTTTTTATCGCTTAAACTATTGATGGTGATTTGTATTCATGTAAACTTTGGATTACATTATTTGACTTTTAATCGCTGTGCCTTAAAACTGAATTTGAAGAGTGTTACCGCGAAGTTGTGTTTGTAAATATAATTATATGACATCACTAAATCTGGCGTTGTTGGTGTTCAAGCATATGATACTGTGGTCGACTCACACACAGTCGATGTTACACCTCACACCTTTCCTCTCATGTTGGTAGAGCTGAATTACTTATCTGGCCTGTTAGCTCAATAACGCAGTAGAAAGGTTTTCAAAACCAGCCGAATGGGTCAATGGGTCGAGCTAAAAAGATTAAAAAAATTAATCGCATGCCATACCGTGAAATAGCTCAGGTGAGCGCGGGTAAATCTGACGTTTTTCTCACTGTTTGTTCCCGTAAATGGAAAAACGCAAGTTACGTTATTACCCGGGCAATCGTCAGAATAACTTGCGCCCACCGTCGGAAGTTATTGCAATATGTTGTGTATAACTAATGCGTATCTTTAAATTGTTAGAACCCATCATTCCGCAAGCAATGTCCGAGAAATGCCTTTCCGAAAGACACAAACAACTAGCTTCGTCCTAGCGGTTACTACGGTGGTTTAGTGCGACGCCTTTCAACTGTAAGGTCGCTAGCTAGTCGGTTGTGTCTTTTGGCAAGGCACTTAACAGACATTGCATGAACCCAGCGGATAAATGGGTTCTACCAAATTAAAGCAAAGTGTCTATCATATACAACACACTGCATAGCTCTAGTAACCCGACGGTGGGCGCGAGGTGATCTGACGAATGCCCGTGTGTTAACCCCCTTGGTTTTCTTATTCACGGGGATAAACATAAATATCATACAAGTTTTCAAACAAACAGATTTTCTTCAAATTTACCAATCCCACCAGAGTGAAAAGTACTTTGTCAGATTTTAACGTTTAAAAATTAATTTTTGATATAAAATATAAACGAGATATTTGTGTTTTCGTTTATTAAAACTAGATGTGACAAGTTAAGTGCAGAATGAAAATAAGAACAAAGGTGAAAATTAACAATGTAGCGAAATATGATTTCGTACTAACATAAGATCTATTCAAAAACGTATTGTATAAGGTACAAAACTACGATCTAGGGATTTTACTCTTACGAGACATACAATCAACGTAAAAAACTCATAAAAAGTCGAGCCGTTTTTAAGGTTTTATGATTAAAAAAATTAACAATCACAGCTAGAAATTTTTTACAAAAGAATCAAAGGTGCAAAAATTAAATAAAATATCTAGATCAAGGAATAAACAACAGTGTGACTATACTTAACAAAATCTTTGACACATATATACCTTAATTTATACTGTGCAACATCTATTTTAATTAAGGAATGCTTTTAATTAAGGTAGGTTTTATAGCATATGGCATTTTCCCTTTTTCTAATATATCGACGTGCTTTAATGACGACGTTTTGCCAACTTTTTCCTCTATTTGTCCAGGAGTATTAAAGAAGGAAATAAAACAAACTATTTTTTGATTCAAAATAGTGGATTTTTGATTTTAATTACGAGGATAGACTAAACAAGTGGTTCTCAAAGTAGGGTTCACAAACCTTTTAGGGCCCGTAAAGCACTTTCAGGAGGTACACGAAAGAAATATAGGCCTATTTTTACTATATGGTACATTAATTTTGTGGTTATGATCGTTTAATTTTTTAATCTTCACTTATACTGCCAAACATTAAAAAAATTACAAGGGGTCCGTTGTGATTTAAAAAAAAATGGGAAAATACTGCACTAGACGGTTATAAAAACAGTTTCTACACGTTTGATGTAATTGTTTATTACAGCTAGACTGTATTTTTTATTCAAAATGAAATATCAAACTACGATATTTCCATTATAGACCAGAGTATTGAGCTGGTTATAAAATCACTGCCTCATTGGTTCAGAATCCGATGACGTAATACTTACCGATCGAACCGGTTTCTTCTGAATGAAACCGGAATCTGGCTTGTTCTACAAAAACAGAATAGTTGATAAAAATGGCTGCGTTTTATCACAATAATTATAAGACAGTGTAACGAGCCAGTAAGACACATCTTTGCTATACTCTCGAAGATTTAATGATGGCAGGATTGACTAGATAAAACTAACAAACCAAAATAGTGGTTTAGTGCGACGTCTTTCAATCGAAAGGTTGCAGGTGCGAAACTGGTCGCTAGCTAGTTGGTTGTGTCCTTGGGCAAGGCACTTTACGGGCATTGCCTATAACCAGCGGATTGATGGGTTCTACGAAATTGAAGGAACGTGTCTAAGTCTATCATACACAAAACACTGCAATAGCTCCGGTAACCCGACGGTGGGCGCGAGGTGATCTGACGATTGCCCGTGTGTTAACACCTTTGGTTTTTCCATGCACAGGGATAAACATAAATATTTTATCCTATATCCTAACTTAATTTGATTATCTTAACTTCAAAAGTATTATTGATCTGATCGTTCTTATCAGTATTGTCTTAGTGTGAAGTCTGTCCAAAAATAGGTAAGTATTAAACTACATTATCTCGGGAACCCATTTACGAACATATATATGTCCGGCCCGGTGGTCTAGCGGTTAAGTGCGTCGCCTTTCAATCAAAAGGTTGCAGGTGCGAAACTGGTCGCTAGCTGGTCGGTTGTGTCCTTGGGCAAGGCACTTTACGGGCATTGCCTATAACCAGCGGATTGATGGGTTCTACTAAATTGAAGGAATATGTCTATCACATACAACACACTGCAATATCTCCGGTAACCCGACGGTGGGCGCGAGGTGATCTGACAATTGCCAATGTGTTAACCCCCTTGGTTTTCCCATCCACGCGGATAAACATGAATATTCTATCCTATATCCTAACTTAATTTGATTATCTTAACTTCAAAAGTATTATTGAAATGATCATTCTTATTAGTAGGATATTGTCTTAGTGTGAAATTTGTCTAAAAACAGGTAAGTATTAAACTACATATTCTCGGGTACCCTTTCCCGATCATATATATACAATCACAAACATATACGACACAACATGATTGCTTGGATAATCCAATATTGAGCGCAAGGTTATCTGACCATGGCTGGTGTGAAAAAAACATCCCCCACGCTCGTTTCCGCACTCACACTACCCCACGCCCCGGTGTTTCTTCTTCAGAGTGTTAAACATGTAGCCTGTTCGCCTACCTGCAGGTTATCCAGAGCCTGAGCCGCCAAATTCCAAGTCTGTCGATCATTCGATGCATTTTGCAGATATCCAAGGAATTCTTGGAAGTCGTCGTCATTTAGTTTTGATCTGTTATGATGGAGAAATAACGATATCAGACTGACTCATCAACTAGGTTGTTTGTAGGTCAACTGCTGTCATGATTGTACAACAACGAATGCCATGACTGCACATGTGCTTTGTTGGAGCCTTAAGTATGTTTTCTTGTTGTTGTAGGCCAAAGATGGTAAAAAATGTAAAAAATCATTTATAACAGCCGATGTCTTAATATATTGAAAATATCAATGTGGACAGGAGTTGAACCAGAGACCTGCCTTAGTTTAGTAATATGTTCGACCGGTAAGATTGGCGGTTTAGTGCGAAACTGGTGGAAAGCTAGTCGGTTGTGACCTTGGGCAAGGCACTTTACGGACATTGCCTGAACCCAGCGGGTTAATGGGTTCTACTAAATTAAATGAACGTGTCTATCATACACAACAC
Source organism: Ciona savignyi (assembly GCA_000149265.1). Taxonomy (NCBI): domain Eukaryota; kingdom Metazoa; phylum Chordata; class Ascidiacea; order Phlebobranchia; family Cionidae; genus Ciona; species Ciona savignyi. Next base: position 325,405 of record CH002434.1, on the reverse strand, counting down.
ACTGAAATAGCTCCGGTAACCCAATGGTGGGCGCGAGGTGATCTGACGATTGCCCGTGTGTTAACCCCCATGGTTTTCCCATTCACGGAGATAAACATGAATATCCTATCCTATTTTAACATAAATTAATCTAGTGAACAATAGTGTCTTACGACGGTCCTTGTCTGATCCAAAGGTATTAACATAAAAAGTAACAGATGCATTAATGTGACAGGATATAAATGACGCACCCACCATCCACATCTCCACTTACCTCAAGCCAATAGGCTCAGTTAATCTCAGGGAAAGTGTGGCGATCACTTTGATCAGATTTGGGTCATTCGAATGGGCAAAGTAGAGCAAGTTGTCTGTAAGGCCAGGTGTATAGCAGAGTCTTTCGCAATTCTAGGAAATGTTTGTGTAAAGACTAAAGAGCATTATCATATTTGAATTACACTTGGATAGGATACTTATATTTATTCCTATTAGCAGGACAATAAAGATGGGTATAAGCAGTGATGGGATACAATATTTTAAGAACAGGTTCTTTTTTGTATCGTACTTACTAACAACAAGTTCCCTAAAAGGTCTTATGTCTGTAAAAAAAGCAAAAATCGGATCGGTGATTATCCCGACGTTCCCAGAACAGGTTCGAGCATGCGAACCTCTTGAATACCATCACTGGTTATAAGTTATAACACGGTCAATCATCAGATTACCTTATACCCAGACAATACATTTTATTTAAGTTTATATTAAATGTATAATAATCCTGTTTCGTCAAAGATATATTTTTAATCGAATAACAGTGTTTTAATAAATTGATTTGGTTGCCCTGTCCAATGATTGCAGGCCTTGCGCAACAGCAAGCTAATGGAAGACACATTAATACTTTCTGGTTGTAAATAAAGGAAAAAAGATAAAGAAAGGTTAACCTACCTCAAGGGAGTGTGTCCAGTTAACAAGTAGTTGAGCCGCGAGAACTTGAACTTTCTTGTCGTTTATCCGAGATGGTAGGGCGAGTAGGTATTCAAGCAGATTTTCCTGCATTGTTTTTTTTTTAAATCATCAAGGATTTATTGTAATTGCTTTAGTTTAATGAGGTTAGGTGGTAGAAAGATTAAAAATTTAATGAAATTACAGTTTACTACATGAATG
>CH002434.1:277336-316223 GCA_000149265.1 Ciona savignyi | reverse complement strand
GATGCAGATGCCCATACATTCGTGGGAAAGTCTATTTGATCACTTTGCCAAACACGCACCCTACATCAATTTCAAACCTGGTGGTAAACACAATTTTCTCGGCATTGCTTACTACTGCCCTGAAGTGCAGACTTGTTTTGACCATGTACACGACCATGAAGTAGATATTGGTGGTGCTCCCAAAGTTAACCTATGGCGATTTTTACTCAAAATAATCATGATTAAAATAGACGGGGTATAGCAGGTTAGATTCGACCCTTACCAATGGACTTCCGCTAGACCCAAATTTAAGAACATTTTACGGTCAACCGTGGGGACATTTTTACATCTTTTGTCGCCACAAATACGTGATAACCATTTTATTATTATTATTTTTTTTATTTTTTTTGTACCATTCCTTGAGTTCGACAGTTTTTCAGTTCATTTCTTCGTTTTCTGACGTAATATCTTTTACGAAGTATGGCCCTTTTTCGTTCGTTATTTTAAACTAAAATGACCATACCTCTGAGGGGGGAAGTGTATGTAGAGTTCTCATCGTGTTGACTTTCAGTCTCACCCAACTTGCAGAGTGTGATAAAATGTCTGTGTATTTAAGAATTACCCTCTTTTAAATTTTAAGATACACTGGATTGGATCCTTGAATGATCGCAATTTTAGATCCTTGGCTGGACATCTACAACTACTTAAAATAAAATAAATATTTCTAGTCTACTAACTGACCTCTGAAATATCATTAAGAGGTATCATAGAGATTACTGCATTGTTCAATATCTTGTATTCCTCCAATGTATATGCATCTCTTAAGTATGTGCCTTTGTACTGTAAGCTGTTAAATAATAAGGCGTAATTAGAATATAGCGTATATTGTATATATGTAATTAGTGTGGATGGAAAAATGCATAGGGTGATATTAACTGGAAGACGTCACAGTAGCCGCTTATTGGGTTTATTGCTATGAGTTGTATTTCAAAAGATGTAAAAAATAGAACTTTGATTTTTTTTTAATTCAAACTTTTATTTGACTAGGTTCAGTTCAGGGGCAATGGAGCATTTTTACAACCGACTAGTCAGTAACTAATTTTCATACAACTTTGTTTGAATACTTAAGTTACATATGTCAAGTAGTCCAAATACCGAAACTGGTGGTTTGAATGCCCAATCTCATGCAAACTGTGGAGCAAATTTGCTCGTACTCTTGCCACAGTGTCTGACGGCCGGCATAGATCCACAAATGTACGTCCCTACAAGATAGAGAATTCATTATTTAAAAAAACAAGTTGTATACTGGCCAGTATAATGGGTATAGAAATGACATAGGCGAGAAACAACTGGCGGTAAGCCCACTTTTTTCATAAATAAAAATAGTAGTTTACCAAATCAATTTTTCAAAGTTGGTTGGTTCTTTGAAATTCACGAATGCAATTAAAAAATGTACTTGTAAAGGCACATTTTAGTATGGTATGATACCTACAAATGTAGTGATAGTACGTATTTTACACTGAAAACATTACGATACAAAATAGAATATGTAGTAAATCCATGGTTGTGTCATTATTTAATATGTACCGCGTGTTATCTTTATCAGTTATTATTAGTTCCATGGGACTCCCCCTTCACATGGTTGTAAAACCGCTTTAACAAGACACAGGCTAAAACGTTTCCTGAACTTCCTTTTTTCCACATAATGCCATTCATTCCTTTTTTTAAACATGAATTAATATCAAACAGTTTAGAACTATGGCTCCTGCAGTAAACAGAGCAGAGAAGCCGAGTTCGGTGTTTATTAAGTCGTGACCGCATATATTGAATTAATCATCATATCCATATTGGTGTTCTATTGTATCTGCATTTAATCAAAAGTAAAAGAAACTTTCGTGACGAAATTTTAAATCGCGAGAGTCATAAACGAGTACAGATAGCAACAGAATATTTAAAATAACTTATAAAAACGCTACAAATACTATAACGTACCGGGTAAGCTTTACTTTGTATGTACAACAGCATTTTAATTCTTAAACGACTTCCAAGTGTTATTTATAGTGACTTATATTGGTCAGGCTAATAAAGTATCACACGCATCTTGAATAAGTAAGAAATGTGACAATATGTTTGTTATTCACTAATGGTTACAGCTGATCGACGTTGTAACTTAACGGTGACTTAACATATTCTATTGTGTTGACACTGGTGCATTGTGGGTAGTTTTATTCGCAAAATGTTTTTATCTGACCAAACCAACGATACTGTTGTGTCCCCCGTTTATTTAAACTTTCTGGATGTAAAATGTTAAAGTTATTTTTAATAATTCGGTACAAACCGAAGTGGGGATGTGGAATTCAGAATGTGAAAGTAAATATTTTACAACCACGTTTATAAAAAAGAAGCTTAATTTAAAACATGGGGTTTTTAAACTGGGGGACGTGAAAGCTTCTCAAGGGGGGCGCAAGCATGGCAGTGACATATTGATAAAAAACAGCTTCAGGCACTTGTGAGTATAAAGACAAAATGTCGTAACAAACTGGAATGCGAAGCAGATCTTCGATGTTCGTTGTCTTCAACAAAGCCTCGAATTAAACGACTTGTTTCCCAAAAACAGTTGCATCCTTCACACTAAGCAGGATAATGGCAAATAAAATATTGTTCTATTTTTCGTAAATTTATTTTTTGAGTAGGTGAGGCGTGAGCATGAATCACAAATCTCAAGGGGGGCGCGACTGAAAAAGTTTTAGAACCACTGCTCTAGTTACTGTTTATATTCGCAATGTGTTTGATGTGTATGTATGCGTATTTCCTTACTAATTAAAAGATCGCTTTCCACGTGTCACGTCTTGGCATTCCTCGTGTATAAACATGTTTTTCCATTTATGATTCTAATAATTTGTTGATAATTTTACAATATCGGAGAATTCAGAAATACTTTGGTTCTCTTACGCCGCTTCTACTATAGGATATAGCCTTATTATTATAGTGATAATGCCTTCCTCGCTTTTTTCCGATTTATAGGAATAGAATATAAATATTCTCCAAAACATAATTTAAACACGGGCTACTATGTAATGTTTTTAAAATGACAATGGCTTAGGTAGCCTAAACACTAAAAATGAATCTTTGATCTTGTTAAAATTAAATCTGTCATATTCGCAGTAAGTAATAATTTAGAAATGACTACTTCTCTAAAGAGATTTTAGTATTTTATTTGGAGTGGGAATGACTCTTGCTTCAAATATCAAACCTTCTGTGGCTATTAAATCTCTTAAAACATCTTTTTCTTTTCCCTTATAGCCACACCGCCTGATGAAGTTTATTCCCTTAAAAGTTTACTGAACTGAAAAATATTTCTATCAATATCATCATCGAACTTGCTAATTTTATTGTACCACCCATCTTATGTGAGATTTTTAATTTCAATATATGTTTATAGAGGTGAGTTTATCCTGATTTTTGAAAACTGCAAAAGTTGTTCGTATATTCAAATTTCCTGTCACAATTATGAATCCGGAACAAGTCCTGATTTTCTGGGGGATTTTCTGTTTAACTTTCCCATCAATATAAACTAAACCACGGTGAAACAACGTCTTGGTTATCCCTTATTTACAGGTCAAAACCCCAACATTACGGTTCGTTTATTTTGGTCTAAATAAAGACATATATTCAGAATATAAAATATATTTAACATGTATTTTAATGTGCCAAAAAATCCAACAAAACTAACCAAACGGGCAAAAGAATTAGTATGGTGGTTTGTGCGTCGCCTTTTAGCCGAAGGGTTACAGAGTCAAAACTGGTCGCTAGCTTGTCGGTTGTTTTCTTAGGCAAGAAAGGCACGAACATTCCCTAATTCCAGTGGAGCAATATGTTCTAAAAAATCGAAGAACCGTGTGAATCATACACAACACACTGCAATAGCTCCGGTAACCCGACGATGGACGCGAGGTTATCCGATGATTGTCCGTGTGTTTACCCCTTGAATTTCCCATTCACGAGGATATACATGAATATCCTATCCTATGATATCCTATCCTCCCACTTCTTATAATGCCAAATTCGTATTAAACAATTAATTGGCCTTCTATTCTTAAGTAAATAAGGACAAAGATTTTAGTAGAGTTAAAACTTTTATAGATGTAAATTTTTATGCCTGCGGTTAATTATTTTGGTAATTGATTTTTAGCTACTGTTAGTCCAATTCACTAAACCACTGCGTTTAGGTGACGTTTGCTAAGTATCATTGCCAAAAGATACCAATACGACTAGCTAACAGCTGGTTTCGATCTTAAAATTGATCAGTTTAAAAGTGACGTAGCCAATGAGTCATGTAACGATTAGGTTAAATAGGAGATCATGCATTTTCCCTTTTGGCCAAGGGTGATACTGGTGTCAGTAAACAAACACTCGTGACATTTTATAAACTGATTTTAACAATCATTGAATGCATGTAAATGCAGTACTTTGCTTACGTGTGTAAATAATTATAATTTATCTACCGGGTTAAACATTGAATGGATTTCTAGCGTTTGTGCATTGGTATTACAGTATTATAACAGTTGAATTCGATGTGTGTCTTTAGCTGCGTAAACGTAGCATATAACTGAATACTGTATTTAACCGTATCACAAATATATTCGATGAAGTCTCTCAGTTATGCCTCTGACAGTAAACCAAATTGGTTGAAAATCTTAATATGAGGTATGTAAGTTTTTGTTTGGTTGTAAACAAACTGTTAATTATTGGCCCCATTTGGAACAAAATTGGACACATATTGTTTTTGTCCTTTTTTCTTCTTTTTTTGTCAAACGCTTGACAGACATTATTATTTTATTTTTTACCGATCTAAGTTTCTAACCCATTTTACCGATCTAAGTTTCTAACCCGTTTTTTAAATACGAGTCGGTATATGTATCGGTCGCGTTACGGCCACACGACCTTACACGCTTGAGAGACTTATCACGTGCCACAGTACACACTATAATTTGCGTCATTAACCGGGGAATAATTGCTAAAAAGGGAACCACAGGAAGATATTATAATTTTGCACATATATTTACTTGTTAAGCCATTTATTTAAAATGGTAAGTAGTTTAACCTTTTACAAATTTTGTTTAAATGCAACGTATCAAATTAGAAAAAGAATGAATTGAAGATAGCACTAGATACGAAGCCAAAAGTATGCACAATGCATACCGTTTTAATTGTATGTTAGTTATTTAAACGTATTTTATATGCAAAATCGTGATAGTTCGAGTAATCTGTTGCGGTAGATTATTATTGGCATAAATTTAAAGTGAAAAAGGTATTATATAGACCAAATAAAAGTGATGACAAGGGTTTAAGGTAGACCGTCTGTATGCAATAGTGCATAATTAGTGTAAATCTTCTATATCAACACTATTGCGTTGGTTTTACATATAATTATTTTTTATTACCTGACGCTGCATTATTTTCCGACTGGACTTTATAGATATACAACTAGAGATTGTCAAACACACTGCACAGAAAATGTTTTTGTAGGTAGAAATGTACTGTTAATGTCTCATATTCAGACTTAATCAAACCTGGTGTATAATATACATGCTGTACTTCGTTTGTTTTTGCTGACAAAAAAGTGATGGGTCCCCAGTTACCATTCCAAATTTGCTATCCATACTTTATAAAACATTATCAATTCTTGTTGGTTTATAACAATAAACCAAATATATAAACGGTTCTATGACAACTGAACCCCTTACAAGTGAACCCCAACAACTAAACCCCTTTACAACTGAACCCCCTTTAACTGAACCCCCTTTAACTGAACCCCTTTTAACTGAACCCCTTTTAACTAAAAACCTTTGAACTGAACCCCTTCACAACTAAACCCTTTTTAACTAAACCCCCTACAACTGAACCCATTACAACTAAACCCTTTTACAATTGAACCTCTTACAATTGAACCCCTACAACTGAACCTCTTACAACTGAACTCCTACAACTGAACCCCCTACAACTAAACTCTTACAGCTGAACCCCTTACAACTGAACCCCTTTTAACTGAACCACTGATAACTGAACCACTGACAACTGAACCCCTTTTAACTGAACCCATTTCAACTGAACCCCTTTTAACTGAACCCCTTACAATTAAACCCCTTACAACTTAACCCGTTTTAACTGTTGTAAGGGTACATGATTTCAGCTGTAAAGGGGTTTATTGGTAAGTGGTTTAGTTGTATAGGGGTCCGGTTGTATGGGTTTACTTGTAAGTAGGGATGCACAATATATAATTGCAAATATATACGTAAGATACACAAAATATTCAAGAATCTTAAGCGTTTTTATAAACATATTTAGGATTCGAAATAGAAAACAAAATATGTTTTTCTACTGATTTGTCAGTGAGAAAGTAATCTTGACAAGCGGGCTATACTTGATAATCATGATCAGTAAGCTTCTGATTACTAAAACTAAAAATATTCGTAAGCCCAAACTTGTAAAATATCTTCCATTTGTTGTGATAACGGACACCGATTTTTCTACCACTATACACACCACAAACAGATATATTAAATGCCTACTGCTTAGAATGTCACAGTACAATGAATATTCCTTTAGATAAATGGATCAGATATTTTCTGTCTAATAACATTGTCACTGGAAATATGTTCATTTTTACATTTTTGGTATGTCTGGAAATGGTTTGTTTTTCTGTAATTTATATAAACTCAACCAACATCAGTTAGTATTACTGAGAGGTATGTGTACTTTTATTCGCAACACCACAGCGATTTAAAACGATAAAATTTGCCAGCACTTTCAGCCTCCGGAAGCACTTAGAGGGCTTCCGGGTTCAAGTATATTAGAATATTACATTTAAAGTGGTTTAACGGTATTCCTTCTTAACGAAAAGCAGGCACAATGACATACCTTTTACGAGCGCGACTAAACAATATGTAACCCCCTATGATGAAAGGTCACCGTAGAGGAATCTTAAAAGATAAACATTTTTAATTATCCATTTACATTACCTTTATATACAGTAGGGTTACACACTTAACCTGGCATATGATCATTGTTTTGTTTTTTTAATTTCAACATACTCGCAGTGTAGGGCGTGGACTAGTCCGTTGTGGCTTTTACAACGTTGCCTTACAAGTTCAGAGTAATAACTGCGCCACAGGCTATTACTTTCATTGATATTATACCTTGCTCCGACCGTCGAGCTGCCACCCCTTCTTCTAAAGCCGGCTCCCCCATTAATTGCACGGGTCGTATTGCCCCACACTTTTATTCGAAGCTTAGTTTAATAGTGTAATAGTTTTTTATAAACATTTATTTTTTTATTATCAAAGGCCCTGCTTCGTGTTTTCATCGTGGAAACAAGTAATAAACTTAAATAGGTGGACAACGCCTAGGCCTGGTGGATTAATGAGTTGTGCTAAATCTCAAGACCGCCTCATCCGTATACAATACATTGTAATAGCGTCAGTATTTCCACTTATGATAGTCAAATATATGTGATTGTAATTGGATAATAGTTCATAACTTAATGGTAGAAGCCTACTGTATTTACAATCACCATATAATGTCAACATACGCAAAAATCCGTTAATATTTAACTACTATACTTTTCAATGTTAGTTCAATAAACTTGTTTTAAAGCGCAGTTTTTTAATCAAACGTTATATATTATTAATATTGCCTTAAATTGACAGCCTGTCTAATAAAATACAGCAACGTTTCTATAGCGAATTTTATTTTCCTGGTATTTTTTATCATTTCGTTTAATAAAGAAACATATGTACTAGGATATATGTCTTGGTTATATGTATTAGGATACCAGAAGGGACATGCTCTGGTGTGCTCCGTATTGAATAAAAACTTGGACCATGTCCTTTTGAGGATGTCTAAACTCCATCTGAATACCCAAATTGCCAACCACATGTTTGTCTCACATTTATGCAATCTTATCCTTTTTACCGAAAACAAATCTAAAGAATACATGAAAACAGGTGCACTATATTGTTCAGCACTTCTGCTAATGTATTTAAAATTAAATAGGATGCTTCTGTTTATTCTATCAGATAAAACAATGCATGAGGGTTATTATAAGTCACAAGTATAATATATTACGAATTTAAGTCTCAGTCTGGGTGAATAGTTGCAAATAAAAGCATATGTAGCATATTACAGGGAGTGATCTTACTACATATAGAAAACACAACAGATTTTATTTTTTTTAATAATTTTATTTATTTTTAAAATCTTTAAAAAATTCCCCATGTTAAACCACAAAAAAGATTAATTAAAAAAATAATTTTATTTTATTGTATTTATAACTAATAAATCTTTTACTTAGGCCATTCAGGAACTGCAAGCCGAAAGCATTCATGGAGAAGCTAACTGGACAACACAACTGAGGCAGACAATAAGTTCTCCAGTTGGCGATGTAAATTATTATAACATAGACCCAACAAACCACTGCTTACAACTAAACCAATTTTAGCCTTTTCAACGCTACGTTTCTTTAAACTAAACCCCATGACAATTAAATCGTCAACCTTACCAAGTTTGACTGAAAACAACTGTTTTTCGAAAATAAACCCTATTAAAATTATAACACTTTATGTCTGAGCTCCTAACAATTAATTTTCGTTTAAATGAATCGTTACAAATATGTTCGCTTAACAGAATCCCTTATAGAACTGGATTCTGCAAATGACCCGTTTACAACTGTTTAATGGGTTTTGTTGTACTGGGTGCAATTGTAGGGTACCAATTAGTAATAAGGTTTCGTTAAGATGTATATTTAGGGTTTTAGTGTTTAGCATAAAGCGGTTTAGCGGTGGGTAGTGTAATTGCCTGGCCTTTATTATGTCATTCATCGCATGCTTTATTGAGCCTACTCAAACAAACGTATTATAATATATTAATCCTTGTTTATTTAGATGCTAGGTGAATTTGAAGGTGAGTGGGGAAATAACTTCACAAATCAACATATGTGGTCGGGCAGGTGGCAGCCAATAGCTCATCCGGTTAGCGATGTCGACCAGTGGGCGGAATTCCATTGATATATGCAAGGTACGAAAACGATGGACAATTATATCTTGAACCAGAACACCATCTACAATCGGGTTGTCGCACCTGCTCCAAAGATATTATTGCTTATTAATCATTTACCAAAAGCCAAAGTAACTGTGTTGAATGAAACACTGTTATATGTTTCGCAACTTTTTTATTCGCTAGGATATACTCTATAAACAATTACCACACGTACATTTTTTCACCCGAAAAAAGCTTAAAAAATTAACACGGACAACTACGAAAAATATGCCTAAAAGATTTTAATCCTAGCATAATGCAGAATTGGAATAACTCCACCTTTTTCAAAAAGTATCCCACCTTACTAAAGCTAAACATCGTGTTGTTCCCTGTTGAATATATTATAACTTTACATCATTTAAATAACTAACTCCAGGAACATATCTCACTCCATACAGCGAAATGCATATAGATCCGTACCTACGGTGGGTTCGAAAATATCTCACGATAATCCGTGCAACAATGGCCCCCGTGCTTTCTCATACACGGTTATAAGCCAGAAAATATCCTAAATTATTGTTTTTATTCTTTAAGCTATCTATTTGACAATTCCTTGTTTGTTTGTTTTGAAGATAGGAATTAAAATTAATTTTAACTGCTTCTTATTCGCACCCTCAAACAAAACCGGCTTTCAAAATTAGAAGTAGATATACATTTATTAATTCATTGTTTTATTTGTGAGTGTGGTACACAATTATGATTGTTTGTTTACTTTATAATGTTGCACTGTACTGTGTTTGTATATTGTAATGGTATACAACTTATGTTGTCGGTGTGATGTTCGTAGAAAATTTAATCATAATTGTTAAAAAAATAAAAAAACACTTTCGTATAAAATATTCCTGTTTATTCCTATGGAATGAAAAGAGCGTGTTAATACAAGGGAATTAATAAACCCTTGTAAACCGTCAGATTACCTGAGGTATTGCAGTCTTTTAAATATGAATGACAACTATCTTCTATTTCCATTAATCGGTACGCAGATAAAAAATCACGTCGAGAAAAATACGTAACACGTAAAAAACGCATTAACACACAAAGAAAAAAACACAGGATGAAAATTTAAACCCCTTTGCAACACAACATTTTTGCGTTTTTTGCGTTTTTCAATGTTCTTTTATCAACCGAGGAGTCTACTGCATCGCTTGAGCCGACACCATCTTTCTCGTGTGTTGTACCTTAATGGTTTAGTTTATTCGTAACTTTTTATGGGGCTTAAGGTTCGAACTATTATATGCTCGTTTCAAACACCGTTTTTGAATATAAAAATGGTATATGTATCGGTCGTGTTAACCATTCGGCCACACGACCGTATCTATGTTTTCTTATTTAGTAATAATTTCCGCCAGGTGGCCTGTTGACAATATTTTAAATATATAAGCTCTCTATAAAGTTTTGTCAGAAGGTTTTTGAACTATAAGAAGCTTGTCCAAGATAACAGTGCAAGAATATATATGCTTTTTTAATTTTTGGCTTTATTTTAAATTTTGTAACTATTCCATGTTTATATTTTAATTTATATTTAACATACCTTCAAGGAATGGAAGAACGGACAACATGGGGGCGACATATTTGTCGTGACAAGGCTGATTTGATGGACGAGTCATTACTCCACCATTAAATTAAAGTTGGCGCTATTAAATGCAGTTTAACCAGACTGTTTTTTGAGTCATACGACAGTTCGGCTGGTGCCAGTCTCGCCGTCTGTATTTCGAAATATGGAATTATTAATTTGTACCGTTGTGTGTAATAAAAAGAGTAATTTTTCAAGATTAAAAAAATGAAGTTTTTAAAGAATAAAAAAATCATTGAATATTAAAACATGTAACTTTTAAAAAGAACATGTGCTGCAACAAATGGATGATCGGTGAAGTGTGAATTGATGATAATAAATTAGTTAAATATGTAGAAAGTATTGGATGGGTTATTTATGTTTTATATCCCCGTGAATCAAAAAACCAATGGGGTTAACACATGGGCAATTGTCAGATTACCTCGTGCTCATCGTCGGGTTACCGGAGCTATTGTATGTCCGTTAAGTGCCTTTCCCAAGGACACAGTCGACTAGCTACCAGTTTCACACTTGTAACCTTTCGATTAAAAGGCGACGCATTTAACCGGAAATAGTCATGCTAGAAGATAATGGACATGATACATGAAGAAAAATATTCACCGCAACTTCTCCGCCGTCACGTACATAAACTGGTGTTACACAAGTAGTAATGTTAAATTTTCATAATCTATTTTAGTTTGTTTACTAAACGGCCTCAGCAATGGCCAAAATCAGCCTGAGCCACTCGAATGGCTTATAAACACCTAGGTGTAGATATATTTATGGTGGAAACTTGTTATTTTGCGTTTTTTTGTTTATTTGAATTTAAATTGTTTTAGGGTTTTGAATTGTTCTCTTGTTTATTTAAAGGTTGGTATCATAAAAAATCGTAAAATTATTCATAGTTCTGGGAACAAGTTTACAATAAAATTTAGAACCAGGCTACCTCCGTACATTGAAACTTTTTAGAAAGCAAATCAACTATCTGGCACTTCAAAAACAACGTATTTAATCTAAGTCAACAAAACATCCATGCTTTAGTTAAATAAAACTGATCAGCAGAAGAAATTCCGCTGGTGTAAAGCTTGGCACATGCCGTCTCCAACCAGGTCAGTCATACCAGACCATGTTAGTCAGCATAACATTCACACCTGCACCATGACAGCGTGTTATTACTAGTCAGATCCGTCTACGTGTTGTTTTGTACACATTAAATAACGAATTCAAACTCATCACCAAAGTCGTGACTATAACGTGTGCTAATTTGAGCTTTATTTATTGAATAATTAACTTATTCGCAAGAAACGAAATTTTATTAAATGATTAACTAACTCAAGAAACGGTATTTTTATTTCGTTTTTTTTTAATTAAGTCGAAAGGCAACATCATGTACTGTCACGATATTTGCTTTTTTTAGTCAACGTAACACAAATGTCATACGGAAAATGTCTTTACAAGTAGCCACCTGACCAACTGTCTATAAATATTAATCTCCAGTTTTAATGCAATGACGAATACCTTTTAGTCACATACATGCTTCCACTGCCGAACGTTTCACGGCATCCTCTTTTATGAGTTGTGACACGCCGCTATTAAACGTAGATCTCGCAAGTGAATTGACTCAAAAATAAAAAAGGAGTTTATCAAATGGACGTTTCCCAAAATAAATCACGCACGTTCTTTCGCAGGAGCGTCTTAATTAAATTATTTAGCATCTTTCTTCTGCGACGTGTGCCCACCGGGCTATATATATATGAGACCGTAAATTACATAAACAAAATATATTGTCATAGCAAGAAGGAATGTTTGATTTTAAGCTTGCGCTGTGTTGTGTCTACTTTCTGGCAATACCAACTTATGGTCAGCTTTGTAGCAACACTAACCCTTGTACTTATTTTCGAGGTACGTTTGTTACTTATATATACCATGCAAATTAGTAATACGGATCAGGACATTTTGAACAATATTAGGCAAACTTACGTTTTTAAAATGTATCTAACTTTAAAGGAAATGAATCGTTTGAAGAACCAGACGTTTTGGAATCAGAACACGGGTTTTTATCAGTTCACCTGAGACTGGACATGACTGAGTTGACCGTCGATTGGCTGAGATTGAAAAGGCGCACTTTTAATGGCAAGCTTGCGGCACCTACTTGGCTTGTAAGGCCCGGCGACACCATCTACCTTACAGTGGTAAGTTATGTTAGGGATATGATATTCTTATTTATTACTTAAATGCAGATGTCGTTATAGCATGGGTAATCTGCAGATTAGTGTCTCAAAATAGTCTGCCCCATTACCAGTGTGTCTTCAACCGCCGGGAAAAGTTTTCGCGTCGCATTAATGTCGAAAATAAACTCTTCAATATTAATTCTTTATTGGGACCAATTCCAGAGTAATTTATTGGGACCAAATCCAGCCAACGAAACAGGCCACAATACATTGCACAAGCCCAATACCACCAATATCCACGTACATGGACTACACATCTCACCGGAGGTACTTCTTTATTAACATATTTATTATTAAATTTAGTACCTAATCGGGTTTTTAAAATATATTTTGCAACTTAAAAACAGGGAATCTCCGACAATGTGTTTATTGAAATCGGTCCTGGTGAAACACAAGACTATGTATTTGATATACATAGTGACCATCCGACTGGGACGTATTGGTATCACCCTCACTTCCACGGTTCCAGCGCTTTTCAGGTAGAGTTGCCATTTTGCAAGTGAAGTTCTGAGGGTGAAGTTGTATGCTAGTGAAGTTCTAAACCAAAATTCGCGATGTTCGTTTAAATTTATTTGATCATCTATTAGCGTAGAAAATCGGTTGTAAATTCTCATTGGACGTGTAGCAAAGTTTCCTCTTAAGTTTGTGTTGACCAAATAGCTTAGTATGTTAGTGGATTAATCGGTTGTTTCAAAATAAGAGTAGTGTCCCAATTATACACCACATACTGCAGTTTTCAAGGTAAACCGACGGTAGGCGCAAGGTAATCTGAAAATTATCGGCGTGAGAAAGTTTCATTATACATTCGCGAAGTAGTCCGACCAATGCGCTTGTGATAACACTATGTTTTCGTTTTCCAATTCTTCGGGGTAAACTTAAATATCCTATCGAGCACAACCTTCTGTTTTTTGGTGCACTGCTTGCGTAGTATGACTGATCAACATACCATAACAAAAACAAACTATATTGACTAAGGTACAACGAAAAACAGAAACATTTAGCTGAGGTAAACCGAGAGTGGCGCGTGAAAACGTTTTCTTACGCATTCTCAAGGCAATCTGAACATTGCGCGTTTTTAATAACACTACTAGCAATTTTAAAATCACAGTGATAAATATAAATGTCATATCCAAAACATAAATATAACTATTCTATCCAGCACAATTTGTTATAATATGCATGCATGGTATGACTGATGAAAATACCACAACAACAATCGGAACTGTATTACTTTAAAGGAAATTATAAGTGTTTCAAACATACGGTATTTAAGTTTATACCCATGAATGGAAAAACGCATGCGGCGTTAACACTCGGGTTACCGGAGCTATTGCAGTGTGTTAAGTATGATTAAAAAAAAGTTGGTAGAACCGATTATTCTAATGACCTTGCGTGCCTTTAGCATAACCAATTAGCTAACCACCAATTTTGAACCTAAAAATCTTGACTGAAAAGCAACACACTAATCGACCTCGCTATTCGGTCGAATTTTCTATAAGAGTACCTAAAAGGGCTTATTGATTGAAAATGCACTAAGCACTTTAGGAAAAGTATCGCATTTAGATTGAAACAAGTAGTTTGGCTTTTTACTTTGTCACTACGTAACCTTTGTTAACTATTTGTAAATTTGTAAAAAATATAAAAACATTAACTGTTTGGGGCTAGGTAACGAGCGGCATGTCTGGTCTCATTATTATTGAGGATCGACCACACGACCTTCCAAAGTCACTTAGAAAATGCTCTTGTCCTCTTAACTGTGAACACGACATCAACATGTTAGTGCAACCGACTTTGCAATACAGCTTAAGTAGCGACCCTATCATTTTTGGCCAAATGCAAGAAGAAATTGGGGACGATCCGCTTTTCAGGTATTCACTTCATTAATAAACGCAAAGCTTACTGACGGTCCGTTTGTCAAATGATTAGTGATACTTATAACTATGCAGGATTATATAAAAATCTAGAGGACGAGCCCATCGAGAACACGAAACTTAGCCCCACAAAAAAAGAATATATATAGCGTACCTGACCAAGTTCAGCTCATGCTGATGCTTTTCTGTTTAGTTGGATTTTATCTTAGCTGACTTAATCGATTTAATCATACCTTTTAGGAACGACCAGTATATCACCCCAAACGGACTCACTTTATCGGAATGGCTGCTTAATTCCACCAATGCAGTTAACTATTTTACTGTCAATGGGCAATTACACCCTTTGCTTACTTTTAAAGCCGGTAGAATGAAGCGTATGCGGTAAGAAGTTTATGTGTTATGTTTACACTTTGTGTTCCATTTTAGTATCAGTGGGCAAAATACGTTTTTACAATCTGTATTTTACAGGCAAATATTGTTTATAAATGTATTTCAATGCCCTCTAAAAGATTTAAATTGAGTGTCTAAACACAGTTATAGCGAACCACTGAAGTGTCTAACCATTCTAAAATTATTAAATTAAGTGTCTAACCACAGAGGTTTCATATAGCAATATATTTTTTTTGATCTATAGGTTTGCTAATGCCGGTGGTGCCCATACACTTGAGTTGGAAGTCACTGCTTCTGCAAGTGGGGCCACATGTCAGTGGAGAGAGATCGCGCACGACGGTGTGTACTTGAAAGCACCACGAATCCCGAGAACCGGACAAACTCTGGTCGAAGCCGGCTCACGAGTGGACTGGATGATAAAGTGCGAACACCCCGGCTTGTATGAGGTATGCTAAAAAGTAGTGACCTTAGTAGGCAAATTTACCGAAAAAATATTAAAAATGTACTTAACAGACAAAAAATAGTTTTGGTGCACAATATGCCCATTCACATGTTTAACATCTACTTTAAGATTAAAATTGGCGTTTCATCCAGATTCGCTCAGTTGTGAAGGCTTCTAACGACCAGTCAATGGGTAGATTAGATCGATTCAACGGTCTCATTGCGACGATTAATGTTGTCAGTCCTAGGCGAGCACGTCGGAATTGGAACTTTCCTACCTATTTGCCAGCACTTCCAGCAAATATGCCAGACCTGACCGAAGTGGACGAAAGATATGTCGAAAAGTTCATATACGAGCTCGGCTCCGGGAATACCGTGAACAGAGAACTCTTTCCTGAAACCGGAAACAAAATCAGGTAAGTAGTTTAGTTTAGTTTTTTTTTTCCTTGGTAAAAACATAAATCAGGATTATTGACGAAAATTGAAAAACGACAGTCGTTAGAACACGTCTAAAAACAAGCAGTAATTTATTAAAATTCGGTAAAATTGACGTGGACGCTAAACCCACAGACGTGGCCGCCAAACCCCAAAAAGATAGATATTTTCGTGCAGTTTTTTTTTATTCTCATTAAGTATCTGTAAAAACGAAAACAAATTAGGGAGAAAAAAAATAAAGCCGTTTTATTGCAGACACAAAATGCGGCTAGACAGCGTGCAAGAGTGGACTTTCGTGAACGCTCAACCTGTGATGCGTCATCCAATGCACATTCACGTCAATCATTTCCAGGTTGGTTTATAAGTTCATACGTGCTACCATCGCTATTTTAGCGTGTTAAATAACACGAAGAGTCTCAGCGTTTGTTTATCCTGTTTATCGCTGGGTTCAGACAAAGTGCGCTGCACGAATAGCCTGCGACTGATTTCGATCCGACATCCGTCCGAAATATTTATCAAACTTTTCATATCAGACCAATATAACATTGCTGATGCAGCGGGGTATGGTACAGTCTATCGAATATTTTAAAAATATTTATTTAAAATTGCAGGTTATTCGATACAACAAATACAACGGACCGGTTGCATGGTTCGACTTTCTGGGAGAAAGAGGAACCTTCGAGAGGTTTGTGGATCAAAACGGAACGCACTGTGAATATCAATGGGATGGTTTTAAACCGAGTGAGTAAAACTGTTTTACCGTATTTTCCCTAGATAAAGCTAAAAAGTAGAGCTGATACGAGTCGTCCGGTGTCATTTATATTCCGAGAAACGTCAAACATTTATGCTCCTTCATAGACCGATCATTTGCCACATAAGGTGACGTTCAACCAATTATTCTCTCTATCTCTTCAATGAAAACTAAATTCACAAAAATAGCTGTCACTCAAATTTCTGCTATAGCAAGTCTTAGTTTTTTTTCACAGTTTAAATTTAAAACTTGGATCTGTAACCTAAACCGTAAAGCAGCTAGAAGATGCACAATCAACACCATTATTGCATGAAGCACTTCTTCACTACCTTAAAACACAGTTAAACGAGAACACCGGCGCGCAGCCTAGAACATGCTGCTTTTAACCGTACAAACGTTGGGACAATTGTTACTTAGCTAAGCACACATTTAAATGCCATGACATTAGTCTTTTATTTAGTTATACGCCATCTGAAATAATCGTTCTTCCATCGCAGGGTTCTTAGCATATTGCAGCCCATATATAAAAGTAGGTTCGGATTTTCCTTTAATCTCCAGGTCCACATCAAACAGATTTGAATGCATACCATCATTTCTTTTACTGTTTCGTCAGTTAAACTTGTTTTGTCAGAATGCAATAGCTTAAGCCTCTTCATACCACATACACGCACGTATAAAGTTTCCATCATCACAGACAGCATTCCCTTGACCGATACAATTGCTGCATTTATGGCTGACAATTCTATTTTTATATTCGATTGTGCCCTAAATATTAACTTTTTAAACCCTAGCCATATTTGTTTTGGCAGCTTATCTGCTATCTATCGTGTCTTTGGGAAGTTGCATTGAAACCCAACCCATCAGTTTACGTTTTGGTTATTTTCGTATTGGTATGAAGAGAGTATTCCACGGTCACCGTTGAATTGCTATTTAAAGCAATTTTGTTGTTTAGGGATGTTACAAGAAATATATACCAATTTCCTTTTTTTAATTCGGGTTTTTAAACGTTGTTTTTTCAATAAGGCGCAAAATTTCACTTTCGGTCAGCTATTCCATGGACAGTTTGACCAGGCAAAGGAGGGGTTTGGCACCTTGCTTGAGCAAGTCGCTTCTGCTTCTCCATCATCGTTTTACCAAAAGCTAAACACGCTTAACGCCTTTCAGCCGAATGGTTTCCGGTTCGAAACTGGTCACTAGAGAGTAGGTTGTGTCCTTGGGCAAGGCACTTTACGGACATCGCCTGAACCCAGCGGCCTAATAGGTTCTACTAAATTAAAGGAACGTGTAAATCATACACAACACACTACAATAGCTCCGGTAACCCGACGGTGGGTGCGAGGTGATCTGACGATTGCCCTTGTGTTAACCCCCTTGGTTTTTCCATTCACGGGGATAAACATGAATATCCTATCCTATCCCCATATCCTCTTAACCATGCCTTGTGTACTCCAACAGCTCAACCCACCAACAATGTTCAGCTACCATTTATCATTCACTCCACCCTCGGCCACGAAATGCGTTACAACAACACTGTTGGTGCCCTCGGGTACGTCAATTTGGGAGACTACAGAGAAACAATACCAATTCCACCTCTTGGCAATGTAACGGTCAGTGATTCACTGAATAGTTTATGTCTACGTTAGTACGTTGTCAGCGTTATATGATGTGAAGGTTACAAATGTTTTTACGGCATATATACTACGATGTTACCAAGACTATAGCTTGTGAACTTGGGTTATTTAAGGTACTGGTGTATTGTAATGTGCAGTATATGTTGACGACAATGCTGCAGTTTGTTCTCCTTTATCAACTAAAATAAATTAAGCCATAGCAGTTATGTACCTTGTCCAGATCAAGATCAAATGTAGCTAGAAAATTGATTGATACAACAACTTTTTAGTTGAATAACCGAAGCTTGATATATATACATATATTCTATACTTCTAAGTTAAGCCTGATGTAGGCCTATTGTATGTTGTCCTTTATTAAAAAAAAACAGCATGATTAAAGTTAACCAAGATACTCGCTCTTTATAATTTGAAAACAATGCTATAACAAACCACAACCATAACAGCCTAAAATGTCTTCCTTCATTCTTACTTTTATTCCTGTAGATCCGATTCATTCCATCCTTTTATACCGGCACTGTGGTAACGCATTGCCACAACACTGTGCACTCCGACAGGGGAATGATGATGTTGGCGGAAATAGTGGGACAAGGTAAGTCCGGCCGCTTAGTCTGACGGTTAAGTGCGTCTCCTTTCAATCGAAAGGTTGCATATTCGAAACTGATCGCTAGCCTGTCGGTTATGACCTTGGGCAAGGCACTTTACGGACATTGCCTGAACACAGCGGATAAATGGGTTCTACCAAATTGAAGGGACGTGTCTATCATATACAACACACTGCAATAGCTCCGGTAATCAAATATATTTATGCGTTAAAAACTTAAAAGTTTTCATGATGCTTTGTATAGATCGCAATTATCCGATTCCGCGAATTCTAATAAAGACTATAATTTTAGACGAATCCATTGACGGGGCGCGCGTGGATTGGAACGGAACTTATGCCACTACCTGTCACCCGGGCGACTACCATCCTTCGATGCCGATCCCCGCTCCATTAAACACTAATTCATCTCCACAACCAATCGATTTCTTTGAGTTTTTCAGTTACATGACTCAGAGGCAGCAAAATAACTACGCAGATTATTTCGTCCGTCCAGAATATTACCATAACTTGTACAGGAATTCCGTAGATTTTGTTTCGTGATGTCTGTATGAAGGACAACATTGCACATACTTGTTTAACCGATGTATCTACATTTGTATATAAACCCTACAAAGTGCAATAAAGTGATTAAATACCTTGTTTAAATTAAACTTAGTATGTCCATTTTTGGTCTTGACTGTAATATTCAAGATCCGAACTTTATGTAAGTTGGTCTTAATTAACTTACTTGACTGGAATTAGATATACGATGGCTTTCATTGACTTAATAACAAATGTAAAAGTAGGTTCAAAACAGTAACAGTCGGGTTAGAATTTTCAATAAAGTTATATAACGTGGTCTTGTGGGTAAATGCGTGCACAAATCCTATATACTTTAATAAAACGTTGATAGCAAGTGTGATTGACGTGTTTATTTTATTTTACAAGTATATTAACAAGCCTATCACATACGACTACGTAACATTTAGTTTAAACAACAATCACCTAAATTCATAAGTTAACGAGTTCTGTGCATAATATTTAGTTCAATTAGGATATTCTATTTTAACTACACATGGAAAAGAAGTTTAGATTGATATCTATGGGACTCATCCGTTTATGCTTGCAGAAACAAAACGATGGCAGTTTGGTTAAAAGTTTCTGGAATATTGAATAACATGGACCTGACGTGCACATATCTGATAATAACATATATTGTGCAAGGAACATGGATAACAAGATCAAATTGTTACCCCAGGGACTCATGCGTTTATGCTTGCAGAAACAAACTACATACTCGATGTATAAAATTGTGATTAGGGACCCTGCTCGCGTGAATTTACAGCATACAAAATGTGTTTTTTATAAATAGCGGTGGTTATACATGTGGTTTACACTTTCTAGTTATTATGGGTCTCATTTGAAAAATCGGACACATATTGTTTTTGTCCGTTTTTTTCGTTTTTTTCGTCAAAGGTTTGACAGTCATGGCCTGTCGCCACGACAACTACCAGAAATAATAATGAAATCGTAGTGAAACTGTAACATTTGTTAAACAACAAGGTTTAGATATGCAAAACTCAAAATTATGGGGGATAAATCTAGGTTAATACCCCTGGGACGTTAAAACCAAAACGGTAATTTTTCTAAAAATTTTGATTTTTTAAGCATAGCGCTTGAACGGCTTTGTCCAATTTTAGTTAGATTTGGTGAAATGTTAGTGTGGTAGCCGCCACTATACCAATGAGAAATAAAGAAATAAAATACCTAGGGAAATGCCCTAAAATTTATGTTTTGTTCCTAAATCATGATTGTGACAGGCATGCCATACCGCCCGACATTTCAACAAGGAGTCGTCAAATCGAATTAAAACTTTACAAATTGTAAGATAAAATGACCCATATATGTAAAAACATAAATTTTTATACTAAACCTAGGGGATTTCCCGACTCCATGAAAAACTAAATCGGGCCGTTTGGGAAATTTAGCTTAATTTCACTACAGCGCTTGAGGCTTTAATGTAAAACATTTGTGGTGAAATATTCGTAAATCTGATACAAATATTATCTTTTTAACTACACATTGAAAAGAAATTTGGTTTGGTAACTGACAATATGATATATTGTGTAATGAATCTGGATAACAAGATCGGAGAACTACAGTAAAGTGATGGGACAACATTTTTTATTTTCCAGTTAAAATATGGTCGATTTTTTAAATATGATCCACTACACATTACTATCGTTTATTTCAATGCAGTGCCCCTTATATATACAATTTTAAATATAAATAGCGTTGTAGTCGTTTATGCGATATAAGATGCACGCACACTCTTCCCATTCATGACGATTAAACATTAACACCTAAGCATACTTTGTGCTATAAATGTCAGTGTGTAACCATGGTAAGATCTTGAACCCGGAGGGCTATTCAAATAAATTTATTTGCAATGTCAATTATTACACTTAGAGCGGATTTACCAAATCGACGACGTAAACGTTGTACACACAAATAACATCGTGGGTGGTCTGATAAAGCACATTGCAAAAGGGCATTTGACTAATTAGGTTCCAATATATAGACCCACATAAGTGAACGAAATATTTGTACCGATAGCACAGCAATGGGATCTGGCTGTTCTTGCATAACTACAATAGTAAGAAATTCCTGCATTTCCAGGGATATAACAATTATGAGGCCAATGTCAACTGCTCCTCATCCCGAAGTGAATGACGAACCAAACTGTAAGTCTATATGCGAAATGTCCACCATCACCAAAGTTCTTTGACTTATTAAACGTTACCGTTTGCATGTAATTTTATAACCGTTGTCGATGCTAACTACTGTCGTATTCATAGTTCTCTGAAGGTATAAATATATAGTGCGGCCGAGTGGCCGAAAGGTATAGTTTCTATATGATTCAGTCTCACTAAACATTTCGCAATATAACTGTTTTGATATACTATTCTATTTAATAAAAACCTTTCTTTACCTTACAGCTCACTTTACGCTCAACGTAAAAATACCACTGCAGTTTTCGTCAGATGGCACAGCGCAAGTTTATCAGCTCGATAATGAAGGTGGTTCACATGGGCTGGATAGTATTTGTGAAATCATACCATCGATAAAAACCAAAAGTGATTTTGCAAATGGGGCTCCCGGCACCAGCAAAGTATCAAAAACGACAAATAATTAATCTGTTTAATTTACGATAATTGTTTTTCCCGATTATACCCTTGATTATACGAGGTATGTTTCTTAATTATTTAATGTCTTTAAAACCAAAATTCTAAGGTAAATTGCATGTACAGTTTCGATTTATTCGACAATTTTGCATGCGTTGTATATGCTATCTATTAAAGCTATATTTTGTCGCTTTTGTGTTTTGGGTTATCATAGAATAGATGATTTACGAGGGAGATGATTTACCACAAATAAAAAACAAAGACCGATAAAAACAAGAACAAGAGTGCATATATCGCTAATAAGGTATAATACTTTCAATATTTGTTTTTCGCGCGGTATTTTTCATTTGAGATGCGGCAACATTTTTAGCTTTTACTCCCGATATCAGATATCACTATCATTCATTGCGTCTTTGCGGCTACTAAAATTGAAAATACTGTATTTTTAGCATGGTAAATATAAATCCTGAATCGGTACATATTACTACATATTTTGGGATAATTTGAGAAATAGGTATAAAAATATTGGCCTTTTTTACCGATTTAACAGAAAATAACGTAAAAATTCAAAAAATAACTTATCGGTATAGTTCGTAATGAACATGTAAAAAGAAATGTGTTAAAAAGGTACAGGATATAAGGATATAAGGTGTACATGACACGGACAGATATACTCGTGTTGCTGCAAAAATATTTTCAACGCCTGAAATTTATAAATACCTTAGGAGTCACAACATATCTTGAGATCGGTGTATGTCCATTTTATATTAAAAGAGTAATAAAAATATCTTCCTACATTGTCGCTCATGCGTTGTCCTTAATAGGTTTAGGCACACGTAGACCTTGGGGACATAGGCTTATATTATCTTATATTTTTCCACTAAAATGTCTATCTGTGTGGTTGGTTACAAACCAAACCAATAGGTGTGTAAGATTTATCGTCGACATATTGTATATATTTATATCGATGTCACGGGGGAGTAAGACCGCTATAGTATTCCCTATTTTCCCACCATTTCACCGAAGTATAAAACGCTCGTTTTTACCGGTCCTTTGATAGTTTTAGCATGTTTTGGAATTATCGGTTATTGTTAAAATGTGTATGACGTGCTATGGCTCCTGTTCAGTCACAATTTAAAATCCGTCATTTTAAGATACTGTAACTTCCCAGAATAACAGGTGTTAGGAGCTCGCACCTGGTCGGGAAGTTACAAGGTGACCCAAATCATTGGAAATACAGGAAATTGTAAAAGTAAAGTAATAAGGTTTAAGGTCATATTCTAATGTTAGAAGATAGCTTTCAAAAATGCTTTTCTGATTTAACATGTATTGCCTTCAATGTTCTCTAGGGTTACTAATTATAATTCGTAATAAAGCATATCCAGAACACGTACAAACTATAGAATTTTGCAATTAGTGGAAGGTTATAGCCTCTTACTTCATTAACATAGATCCAGGCACACCTAAATCACGTTAGATATTAACCAAAAAAATTCATTACCTAACTGTGGTCAGGCAATCGGATAAGTGCTTTACCCAAGTACATGCATATTTCAGTATATTCTTTTATTGTTACTAGGCAAAACACTCCTTGAAAACATGACTTAAACTCTAATGCATTTCAAAAAACTGTAACAGAAACCGAGAGATAAGTCAGGTGTGTTAGTGCGCTGCCTTTCAGCCGAAGTTTTGCAAGTACGAAATTGGTCACCAGCTAGTCGTTTTGTCTTTGGGCAAGGCACCTAACGGATATTGCTCAAATCCAAAGGAAAATTGGTTTCTACTTAATGGAAGGAAAGTTATCCAGAACACACTGGAAAGCTCCGGTACCCCGACGATGGGCGCGATTGAGGTGATTTGACGATTGCCCGTGTGTTAACCCCCTTGGTTTTTCTATTAACGGGGATAAACATTATTATCCTATCCTATCCTATTCCATATTTTTCCACATTGAAATTTGTGCTAATTTTACAAAGGTGTCAGTAAAATCCGGCCGTTATACTTCGGTGGCTTCACATCTTAATCGAATAAAAACCAAGAGCAGAAATGTAAACGACAAAATTAGTTTAATAGATGGCTTTTAGGGGCATTAAATAATTGGACGCCATAGGCCGAGCTCGTGATAAAATTAGGGTAAACTTAAAATACAATTTTTAATTAAACGAATTTATCATTTGTCGTTAGTTTATTGAAATTTATTTTTGATGCCAAGAGCCTCCTCTGTCAAATCACTTTTATGTATCGATGGTACGATTCCACAAATACTATCCAGCCCATGTAAACCGCCTTCGTAATCAAGCTGGTAAACTTGTGCATCTTCTGTCGCACCACCCAAAGGTATTTTTATGTTAAGCGTAATGGGAGCTGTAAAACAAAGTAAATATTTTTAATAAAATGGTAAGCTAAACGATTATATAACCGAATGTTAAGCGCGACAAAGCCACATAGAGTGTTACCGTTCGGTTATATATTCGTTTGTTTTATTCCCCACCGTTATTTGTATTTTTATCTTTATGGAACTATGAATACGCTAGTAGTTGTGGCATCGAAAATGACCATAAAACTTATACATACAGACGATAAATGTTTAAAGATTAAAGTAATTTTGCTCCAGAAATGCTCAAAGAGCAAATATAGACTTACAGTTCGATGCACCATCACGCACTTTTGCTGTCGTCTCCACTTCCGCAATTTTGCTGTCGTCTCCAAAAGGTTCGGTTAATTCCGAACTTATTTGATCCACAGAAGAACAACCAGATCCCATTATTTTTTGCTATCGGTACAACTGATGCCTTATATTTGCGTGGGTAATATTTATTGAAACAGTATTAGACTGGGTTAATCAGTTACAGCACACTTCAGTAGCCTAATTGGTCAATTGCCATTTTGCAATGTGTTTTCATCAGACCACTTGCAATGTCATTGGTGTGTACAATAAAACGTTTACGCCGAATTTTTATAAATGATCAACTATGTTTTTGACTGTTCTACCTAATTAAATACAAGTTGGTTGAATCAAGGTTAAAGTCCATTTGTTAAATCCGCCCCAGGTGTAATTTACATCGCATAATAATTTATTTAAATGGCCCTGTGGGTTAAAGTTTTTACCATATGCATATACTTTAAATCTAAAGACCATTTGCGGACGTTTCCTAAATCCAAATAATTATGGAAAATAAGTAAATCCGAAAGTTAGCACGAGGTAATTTAATAATTGTCTATATTCTATTACCTACAAAACGTCATTACATGGCCAAATAAACACCAGACAAATCAAACGTATATGTTAGTGATTATTGCATTACTTTAAAGCGACAAAAAGCCCAAATACTATCACTTAATAGCTTTTTTAAGCGGTTATAGTAAATTGGTTGTGTGGCTATAATAATATGTGAGAAGCAAGGGTGGTCAAAAACGTATTTTTTGAACATCTGGTAAAAAAGTTGTAATATGAGCTGGCACGGTAATCTCCGAGTTGTCTATGTTTGTTGTCCACTTCGGCTTTTATAATCAGTGAGTAGTTTTGAGTCCACAGAAAAACTGACAGCGTAATATCTTGAGAAAATTAAATGTGTATTCTTCTTATATCAAACATCTGTAAGTTACAAACACGTGAATTAAAACAACACTATTTTGACCTACGGAAACGAGAGAATGAAATATACTCCGCAAAGCTAAATGTATGAAAAAGTAACTATGTGTACAAGGATATGATAGGATATTCATGTTTATCCCCGTGAATGGGAAAAGCAAGGGTGTTAACACACGGGCAATCATCAGATCACCTTGCGTCCAGTGTCGGGTTACCAGAGCTATTGCAGTGTGTTGTATATGATAGACACGTTCCTTTAATTGGGTAGAATCCATTAATCGGTTGGGTCCATGCAATGTCCGTAAAGTGTCTGCCTCAAGGACACCACTGAGTAGCTAGCGACCAGTTTCGAACCAGCAACCGATCGGTTGAAAGGCGTCGCACTAAACCGCCAGACAAACCTGTCGGACAATGATATATGTTTCGCTATTTTATAATTCACTGTTCATGTACAAACCAATATGCATAATTTGCTTAAGCGCTGATCAATCATATCTTAAAACGTGCAGAAGCGTTGGAAATGTTAGACAGAAAATGATAGAGATGAACTGTAATTTTGATATAAAAAGGCAACAAAGTTTTTTTCAGATTGTATAAATTTAATGTGATGTATTAAAATGTTGCCAAAAACTATAGTTTTAATATGTCTTGTACATATATTGTTCAGCAAGAAATCAGCTGGCAGTGGTGCGTGCCAGACCAATCCGAGCCCGGTTCAAATGTGCACTACTATTTCAAGCTTTTCAAATGTAGGAACTGTGTGTCGCTGTAATACAGATTTAGGAAGGCAAGAAAATGAAATTCAACAACTGAAATATGGTTCGTTGCATGCTTTTATATTCCATTTAAAATAAAACAGCTTTACATACATAGCATATTTTAATTTATATCTGTTTAGATATGGTATAGGCAGGTATACGAATATTGATAAAAAACACGTAAACAAAAACAAAAAAATGATTTTTTATAACTTATGCATGCTCACAAAATAGATTTCAAAATAAAACAACGTGTTGACACTTTTGTAAGCACACGTATTTATGTTAAGGCCATATAAACACATTTTAGGTTAAGTGTATTAAAACATAGTTTCAAAGTCAACATGTCACCAACTACTGCAACTTTATCTTTCAAATTTTCCACCTGATAATACGTTAATATTACAGCATTCACTAACCTATTCCACATTTATTTTAACAATTATTAAATTAAAATGTTATGAGAATTTGTACTGCCAACAAGCGTTGCTAACTATTATTATCATAATTTAGGTTAGAAAGTCTTTGCTATGATTCGCACGATCTGTAGGCCCTATTATCCACTAAGGACTAAGCCACATAAATTTGCCATTTTTAAGGTTGTCCGAGTCTTGTTTACAATTTCCCTCGTGCTAATCAAGTGACGGATTACATTCGATATCGTTCAAATGTACCCATCCTCTCTGCTGCCACTGTTTGCATGTGGTTTCGAACCTCCAGCTTCAGCGGCGACTGTTTGCTGAGCTACGCAACCGTCGAGCGGCAGAATGAAATGTTGATACTGCTATCAAGTTCAACACGAATCAAGTTCTATTTGGTCAATGAACTAGTAACAATATTTCTCATCACTACTGTGAACAACGAATGGGTAAGAACTACTGAGAAAATGATTTAAACACCAAAATGACATACACAAATTAATAACAATATTTAACCTCGATACTGGTTCAAAGAATCACTATAGGTATGTACACGTTAAAGTTGGCTTAGATAGGCAATAAGTTAACGATAAGTTGCTTATTACGTTATGGTGAGGTCTTATGGGTATAGTTGGCTCTATGTGGTTAATGTGTTCGGCCGTGGTGAAAGTTATGCTTTTTAACAGATTGGTCGCAAGGCCTTGCCTTTGCCGGTTGTGTTTTTGGGCCAATTAGAGGTCATTTCTTCAAAAATTATAGGAAGTTCTCAATCTTACACAACACACTGCAAAGCTTAGATATCGAGACAGTGGGCGCAAAATAATCTGACCATTACCTATGCGGAAACGCTTCCTAACGTAAAACTCTCCCATTTTGAAACAAAAACAACGAAAAGTTATCATATCGAACCCACATTTTAGATATCATTACTTTTAAATTAATCTAACCAAACCACAGCTAGTCTTATTTAAGAGTGGAGGTTGGACGATTACGTCGTTGGTGTAAAGAGGATTAAAGTAAGGGGAAGTTATATTGTGCTGTTGTAAGACTTTCATTGGAGTGCGTTTGAAGTCAGTATTATGGGGAATGGGCTAAAAGGCTGCGAAGTTAGGTATATTAGGGGTTGTTGTTTGGGGTTTAGACTTGAGTGCAAAATCCTGTTGAACAGTTTTAAGTGTTGCTGCATAATGCATTTTGAACTACAACAGAAGTTAGTAAACAAGAAATTTGGTCAACGGAAAACGTCGATATTGTGAAGATACTGAAACAACCAATTGGTTATTAAATGTCAGGAGACACTGAATGTCAATACGCCACCTGGATATTATATTTCACGACATATATTACCGCTTAACCGAAGTAAGTTGTTTCTAATTTTAGACATAAAGCATATATACAGATGTTGGTGACAGGATGTTGGTTGATAATGCCAGGTGCTATACGTTGGTGGGTTCACCGCAGTAGACTCGGCATGCTTTTTCCGTCGACTGCTCTTTGTTGTGGCGGGAAATTTGTTTTCGCTTGGGGCATAAGAGAGGTTTCACAGTTTTGCATAACCATCCCGGACTGCATAACGACAGGTTGGTAGGCGGTTGTAGCATACTGCTGATCATCTGGACACGAAAGTAATATTTAAAGGACGCATTGCGAATAGTTGATGTCATCATTTTGCAAGAAGTACCTGGACCTTGAACAACAGTTTGGGCTTGCTGTACTATGGGATAGTAAGGCATCTGGTTGTTTGACTGCTGTACGTAAACCACGTTCTGTCCCGCTGTTTGTGTCATTATCTTAAAACACATGGTAGATTAAGGGTTCGCTCGTCAGCAAACAAATGCAAGAAAACAAACAATTCTCTTGATAGTCGTTTATGTCCGAAACCTATGCGGTTTTATCAGAACAAAATAGAATCCTTTAATTCACCTTCCTATTTTATAAATACACAAGTCAGTTAAACTTACCTCGTCCTCACAGCAACCTTTTCCACAACAACCTGGACCACCAGTAAGAGCCATATAGAGAGAGCAACAATAGCAGGCGCTTACGATGCAGATAACCAGGGCGCTAAACCCAACAAGAGCTATAAGAATTGCCAAACTAATTTGAACTGAGGTCTGTAAATTTACATATATGAACCTTACATTGGCGTCGTAACGATTATATGGCATTCCCAGTATTTTTATGTTGTTTGTACGTTTACATAGGTTTCTGATTAGGATAGGATATTCATGTTTATCCCCATGAAGGGAAAACCAATTGGGTTAACACACGGGCAATTGTCAGATAACCTCGCGCCCACTGTCGGGTTACCGGCGATGTTGCAGTATGTTGTGTATAATTTACACGTTCCTTAGAACCGATTAATCCACTGGGATCAGTCAATGTCCGCAAAGTGCCTTGCCCAAGGACACAACCGACTAGCTGGCGACCAGTTCAGAACCTGCAAGCTTTTGGTTGAAAGGCTTCGCACTAAACCGCCAGTCTAACCGGTCGGACTAATATCGATCTGTTCAATAAAGAGTCGGGTGACCAAATTTCGTTTGCAACCGATTAAGGTACTCTACATATCATACAGCCAATGGAGACTACTGTAAAAATAAGTCATCCAAATACATATTCTTTTGTAACTTCCGTTAAAGCAGTCATTTAATTTAAAACATTGCTATACCTTGCGTTACTTGGTTGCTTACATGAGGTAGTTTGACAACTATTTGTATTAACACATACCCCAGGCGTTTTCCCGAAAATATAGATGAGTATTCTATCTAAAAAGAACGTACTTGATAAAAATTGGCAAGAAGGGACGAAGTTAAAACTTGAGAGGTTGCAAAAACGGCGGCGGTGATGGCGAAGCCCATGTGGCAGTTAATCTGGGGATGCAATATCTTAGGGGAGATCCACACACACGCTCTCACAGTGGCTCCAAAGGTGTTTAGGTCCGATGTTGGCGAAAAGGCGTACAAGTACTATTACTAAAACAGTTGTCTGGCCCAACAATCGTTGTGAGGGAATACAAACCTGGTTAAGTTTTCTCTGATAAAAAATACGGTATTTGAAAACAAATTTATAAAAAAAATTAGAAAACTTACCAATTGGTCAAACTGTTTATAGGAACATGCTTGTAAACAACTTACCACACATGGATGTTTACGGGTACGAGATGCTACGATGCCAAGGATCCCTGCAACCAATGTCTGCAATATCACAATTTATTACATCGACCTATAGTACTTTTATGATAATTTCTTATTACTAATCCAAAGCGATTCGACCTTTTCTATTTTCTTACAGACTGTATATTAATCTAAATACAATTTCTTATACAACACGGGCAGCGGTAACTTTATTTTTTGGCTATAAAAATTAAAAGAAGTTTGTGTGTTAAATGGGTCACGATCAAAAGAAACCTTACCCAAATTCCACACCATATTCCTTCCGCAGCACCATTTGAATAAAATTGCATGCCGTTTAAAGAATAAATATATCCTCTTCTATTCCCCGAAATAACCACGATACTCAAAAAGATGCTTATGGCTCCGAGTACAATTTCGGTGATCTATTAATAAAAGTGCATGTTGTCAACTAGTATGCAAAATTATCTGTTTTTTAAGATTAGAGCGTTTCCTAAATAATCATCAAAAAAGAAAATTGCATTTTCTTTTAAAGCTAACTATATGTAATAGTACAGATCATGTATACATACACTTAGGCCCAGCATGATTTTCTGGTATTTCTTCAGCTTTGCAGATTGTACATGTACTGGAACGCTCATAATTACCGTTCCTTGATTAGCCACTGCAGCCATTTTATTTAATCTTAAAGATATGTTTATCTGTACAAAACTCAAGGACAACCACGAGTTAACAAACCACTTTTGTTTGATAAATTAGGCTAAGGTAGGATGGGATGTTTGCTGGAGAAAATTGTTTTATGGATTTTCATATTAAACAAAATAATCTAAAACTTAAAAGAAACTTTAGCATTAACATTTTCCACCCAAAGGTCTAATTATATTCTTAAAACTTGAAATGGAAATTACTTACGGAAGTTAACCACACATGCAATCGCCAAATTACCTACCTATTGGCCATCAGACAGGTTTTAATTAAAATAGCTTTAGTCGGTGTCGAAAGTGGATTGCAAAGGGAATATTGACGCCTAGTCATGGGCTATAGTTTAAAGTCGACTTTTTTCTGTGACGGTCCATAATTTCAGCTACCTGCTTAATAATTTGTTCATCTTTGTATTTGTGTCTGTGCTGTGAATTTTAATTGATTTATATAGGAAGCTATTCGATTTGTATGCATTTGTACTGCTCGAAATTGATATTTTCTCTGCAATATATATAATTGTAAGCGTTTCTAGATTTACATAGTTACTATGTACTACTTTCCTTATTAAAACCTTATTACTTGTCTTCTGTAGTAGATGGGTACCATAAAAAGAAAAGAGAAGTGGTTGTTTTAGCTATCATAAATTATGCAAAAGTCTCCTGTAGTCTTCATCGATTATGTGTGGCAGCCCTTCCTATTAGGCCACTTGGTATTACAAAGATAGCGAGAACGGCTTATACCTTAGACTAAACCGATTCTGACAACTCACAAACCTTACACCTACAAAAACACAAAGAAGGTCGCCTTGGACATTATCCCGATAAAATCATTTTTTGTACATTTTGGAGCTAGAAAATAAAAAAAATTGCAAACTTTATCGTAAAGTCATTTCGTTATGCTGTTCCCAATTTCTAAGGCACAAATCGGTATACTTAAATGCCCTACAGCTGTTGTTTGATACTGCCTACCAGCTGAAGAATTTCTTTCCACTACTATAACGCTGCCAAGAGGTTGCCGGAATGCAGACTAGACAAGCAAAGCTATGGACAAATGCCGCTTATGTTTATAAGGCAACTGCAGAGAGTTCATTAAATTGTCTAAGCAAAACGAACAACATCTAACACGAGACGATCGAACACAGGGGATAATTAACAGGAATTAAAACGCACGTTGTCACGGTAGATGGTTTTGTCACGGTAGACGGTTTTATTGGCTTAGGGGATATGTGAATTTCAAGTCAGGGTTAAATCGCTGGGTAAAATAAAGCGAATCAATTGTCAACCCGACCAAACGAACCAAATGCTATGGGGTAAGAGATCAAACGCGGGGATAGAAGTACTATACAAGAATACCCTTAACCACCCACTAAATCTCTACGTGTTCCAAGTTATTTGCGTAAAAAATTCTTCTGTCGCAATGACGCAGCGAAGCAGTTTCAAATCCCTTACTTAAACGCCTTGAAACGAATTATGAGCATCATTGGGTAACCGTCTCTAAAAATATGCCATAAATAGCACCTTGGAGAATTACCCCCATTCTCAATCTGCAAAGCACTCATCTAAATACTATGACATTTGGTACAACCCAATTACCTTAAGTTCATAAATAAGCGTTAACCATTATTCGCTAGGTTCAAAAATGTGCCATTTGGCCCTTGCCGAACTTTCTAGTTTATGCGATCTCACAATCTTTTTTCTGTCAGACCTCCTGCAACGTTCGACGTTTGTAGAGGGGATTTTACCCTCTGTGGGCGCACCTTGGCGTTATGGATGGACGCTCTGTGCTTTAGCTTGGCTCGAATATATGCTGCTGTGATAATACTCCGATCCGACCCCAGATCGAGCACACGCTGGTCGAAGGTGAGTTGTTTATTGTCAAACGTTGTCAATTGAAACACACGAATAAATCAAAGCACTTTACTCGGGAATCGCTTCGCAGCGACCGAATCGCGTCGGAATAACTGCGCGATGCGTTTAATAGACAGTCCGTTTTCCTTGCGGCTTGTCAACTCGTTCTTTGTTTAATCCAGAAGCTGCGACTTTTGTCTTGTTCCTCTTCTGTCAACTATACCACAAAGTCTCAATAACCTGGCACTAAGCGCGCCAGGTGGCAGTCACCTCGGTCTCTTCTCAGCCCAACCACAGTCTTCTCCCCTTTTGACGCCCAAACATCTGTATTTATAGCTCGCCCAAACATGCGAGCATTCACTGGCGCCATAATGACCTTATCGTGATTCTGCAGTTTCCGAGTGGATGACGTCAATCTTATCGCGGATGTTTGAATTGTAGTGAA
This sequence comes from Ciona savignyi, assembly GCA_000149265.1. Lineage (NCBI taxonomy): Eukaryota > Metazoa > Chordata > Ascidiacea > Phlebobranchia > Cionidae > Ciona > Ciona savignyi. The sequence goes on along the minus strand of CH002434.1, from coordinate 283,187 downwards.
TACAAAGCGACTCCGCTGCACCTCCCACGTCTTTATCGATTGATCCTCGGGCTGGAAAATTTAACTGTTGAAATAAATTTATTGATATATTTCTTATTTAAGCATAACTTTTCTGGTAGTTTTATTCTAAAACGAATTTGATGTGGAAATGGGATAGGTATTATAGAACAAATGCTATAAAATCGAGGCTTGTCCATGGGAATGTACACATTATACTTATATTTTTATAATATAGAATATTCATCTTTATCCCCGTGAATGGGAAAACCAAGGGGGTTAACACACGGGCAATCATCAGATCACCTTGCGCCCACCGTCGGGTTACCGGAGCTATTGCAGTGAGTTGTATATGATAGACACGTTCCTTCAATTTGGTAGAACCCATTAATCCGCTGGGTTAAGGCAATGTCCGTAAAGTGCCTTGCCCAAGGGCACAACCGACTAGCTAGCGATCAGTTTCGCGCCTGCAACCTTTCGATTGAAAGGCGACGCACTTAACCGTTAGACTAACGGGCCGGACAAATTATATTATTGAATTGTCTTTTGATTGGAATCCCATAGAATGGGATGGGACGGCACGAACTGCATTTCCTATGGGGCCTATGGGACAATAACCATGTGATAGCCTCCTGGCAATATCATACCTAAATACCTCAGTTTTTAAGAAAAACAAATCTTAGATAGTGTAATTATGTCTTCTCTATGGTGTAGGAGCTTCGTTTCAATCTGGCAACACTGCTTTGTGCATCATAATGAGCACAGTGACACGGAACATGAGTGGCATAATAATCGAACGGATTTCTAGGAGGCCAGAACAAAAATAAATATTTAAACAAATCACATCACAGGAATGGGGAATACAGGAAATAACACATAGTTTTAAAATCTCGTCATTAAATAGGATATACATTTAATACACTAGAGGGTGATAACCACGTGTTTACTTTCACAATTTCTGAAAAACTTCATTTTATTATAAAGTTCAACATAACAAAATGAACTCATTCGTTCATTTTATTATGGGGCGTTCAAGCAGACCGATTAGTGGGTTGCGGTTTAGTATTGCAGTGTTTCCCGGAAAATGGAAAGCGAAGATTACGTGGAACATAAATATACATTCCCTGAAGTTTGATTGGAACCTAAGGAAGTGTGACTGTTTTAATGATTTCCTGAATTGAATTCTGACAATTATTACGTTTAAGCCAATTTTACCCGTGTTCAGAATAGCTACGCGACTAGACTGTGTTCGTTTCATCTCAGCTTCCTGATTATGTGTTTCGTCTTGTGGGTAATTATGCATCATTTTGCACATTTTGCACGTTAAAGGCTAAATACGTTAAAGACTGAACAATCCCAATAGACTTCAATGAATTCAAATAAAGTACTGGGTAGCACTATGAACTAGAATGACGGGAATTAAAGTTGACGTTTAAATGCATTTTTTCAGAATTGGTAGATATGTTTAAACTAATACTGTTATTTGTTGTTGGTATGGCGTGTGGGCAAACGCAGGAATCTCAAACAACAAACCCAGGCTGCTGCAATCTTGTGCAAAACTTCGGAGTGAATGGATGTGAAAATAGCGTGACAACTTCTGCCAGCCAGCCGAGAGTCGGTAAGAAAGGACCGAAAGGTGAAGTAGGAGAGAAAGGAGAAAAGGTATGACTAGAGTTAATGCATTCATTACCGCGCGACCATCATTCTGTTGTCATGTATATGGCCTGCACTGTAATGTTTTGAGTTTAAAGTGTCTAGGTTCAGTGCATTTGTTAAACATTTTTTTGATAGTTACACATCTAAAAAGAACACAAAAATAAATTGCGCTTTGCATTTTCTTCCTCAAATGTTGTCGTTTTTACATTAGTCATCCTTTAGCCTTTTAGTATTTCACCAATGAACATGTCTCCCTTAAGCACATCGACAAACAAAAACAAGTTATATTTTGTTATTTAACAACACTTTACAATTAAGCTACACCAATATATTCTACCGATTAGCTTAGTAGGTTAGTGTATCGCCTTTCAGTCAAAAGGTAAAGAGTCGGTTTTGTTTTTTGGAAACGCACTTAACAGAAATTGCCTGAACCCAGCGGATTATTGGGTTCCACTAAACTAAGGGAATATGTGAATCATACACAACACACTGCAATATCTCCGATAACCAGACAGTGGACACGAGGTAATCTGAAGATTGTTAACTCACCTTTGATGCATAAATAACTTCCTAGTGCTTTAACCTTTAGTGTTCTCGCGCCATAATTTTTCCCTCTTTGCCACTATCGGGAAAACAGTCACTGACTGAAAAACAATGCATTTCGGTATTATTTCCTTCATTTCAATAAACGTTTTTTGATAAAAATCGGTAAAGGCATCGGTAGCGTTAAACACTTTCTCATTCTACCTTACAAAAATTATTACATTTTTTTATTTGACTTGACTAAGTTTCGAACCCATTAGGATTTTGTCATTAAGACTCTTTTTGATATTAACCATTTGGTCACGAAACAATTGATAGTTTAATATTTTTTTCGGTTTTTTAATCAGTTAAGTTTTGAATACATAATAGGCTCGTCAATAAGGCCGTTTTTATAGACCTGGTATGCACCGGTCGCTCTATACGGCCACGTAAACCGAACACATTTTATTACATTGCGAGGGAAATAGTTTACTGCCAATTTTTTCTTGAAAAATATATTTTCTCTCAACATGTGCAACTTCTGATTTTCTTTTACCGCCCAAACGAAAAAAATAAAACCAAACTCTACCAGGGGAGTTCAGGAAGTACACCTCATTTAGACCTGGTGAATTCGCTTCAAGCGCAAGTCAACAAGCTTCAAAGTGATGGATGCTTCTTGTATTGGATATCTCTTATTTCCATTACAAAATAATCCCGTTGTCATATAATTAATATTTATATTACCTTATAAACATTACAAGTATTACAACCAGGTAGGATATGATAGAAGCATAGGATATTCATATTTACCCCCATGAATGGGAAAACCAAGGGGGTTAACACACAGGCAATCGTCAGATCACCTTACGTCCATCGTCGGGTTACCGGAGATATTGCAGTGTGTTGTGTATGATTCACAAGTTCCTTTAATTTGGTATAACCCATTAATTTGCTGGGTTAAGGCAATGTCCGTTAAGTGACTTGCCAAAGGACATAACCAACTAGCTAACAACCAGTTTCGCACCTTAAACCTTGCGGTTGAAATCTCCATCTCTATTATAAATTGCGTCTGTTATCAATGTATTGGAGGTTATAATAAATGTTCAAATATAATGATTTTTTACTTAGCTATTATAAAATCGAAATGATTTAATATTATATTAAATGTAGCAACTAAGTGAAATAAGGTATAATGATTTAAAAATTCTGTTTATTTTTGTTAACATTTGGAGTGTAATTAAAACCACATAGGAATTATGAATGTCCAATAAAAAAATGCGATATACTTCGGAAGTGTTGGCAATTTTATTGATAAGATTTTGGTGTTTTATTATTTCTACATGTGGATTAACGCTAAATTTTAAAATCATAAAATAGAATAGGATATTCATGTGTATACCCGTGAGTTGGAAACCCAAGGGGGTTACAGGGCAATAGTCAGATTATCTCGCGCCACCGTCGGGTTACCGGAGCTATTACATTGTGCTGTGTATAATTTACACATTCCTTTAATTTAATAGAACACATTATTCCGCTGGGTTCAGGCAATGTCCGTTAAGTGCCTTGTCCAAGGAAACAACCTACTAGCTAGCGAGCATTTTCAAACCTGGAACCTTTCAGTTGAAAGGCGACGCACCAAACCACTAGACTAATCTGTCGGTTCTCGACTTTTTAACAACTGTCAGTATCGTGTTAAACGGGAAATTGAGAAGATACAAAATTGTTCCACAGATTTGCTGAGGAATCCTCCAAGATCCTGTCAATCCATCAAGGACAGTACTTCAGGCTTTTACACCATTGCTCCAAGCCCAGCAGTTCAACCATTTATGGTCTACTGCAACTTTACAAGAGGAAAAAGTAGGTTTGATGTAGAACCAGCGATGGAGTTTTATCAACTCAGTTAGGGCAACGTGTAGATTTCTTTGCTCCAGATATCATTACACATAAATCAAGCCCGCTACTTAAACCCTTAAGATCTACCACACCAGTGTAGACAAAGTAAGTTTGATATAGAACCGGCGATATTATTAAATAAATCAATATTTGTTTACTTAAACACATCAAAAAAGCTGAATTAAACCAACTCTGGAAACACGTATATCGGGGAATTCCATGTAATATTCTTTCCTAGTGAATTTTCACACTGGAAATATAATTGTGTGTCGCATATATTTTACATTGTTTAAAGATCTTATAGTAAAATACATGGAAAAGTTGCGCGCCTGGTCTTTCAAAGTAAATACACAAAAATTGTTTTTGAAAACTAATTTTTTTAAATGCAATTTTTTTGAACCGGAAAAAATTATTAACCGTAGCAAATTTATTTGAATAAACTAGAGAGTGTAAACCACGTGTTTAACCACCACTATTTGTAAAACACATTTTTTATGCCATATATTCATGCTACAGGGTCCCTAACCACAAATTGTATTTTATAAACCGAGTATGTAGTTTATCTTCGTTTTTATGGGAATCACCCTAAGTAAATGTTTTCTTTCTTTTAATTGGCACACAGTGGCTAACGATCCAGCATTTTACCAAATTTTATCAAAATTTTAGCAGCTGTTCAAGCGCTATGTCCACAAAATCTATTTTTTGAAAAAATACTGTTTTGGGTTTGAACGACTTAGGGGAATTTTATTAGATTTATTACCCAAAATTTTAGTTTCTGCATATCTGACCATATTGTCTAAAAGATCACCAAGTTTCATTGCGATATCATTACTCCTTTTGGTAGATGTCGGGGCGACATGGCATGTCTGTCACAATCATGATTTGAGTAAAAACTCTTATTTTTTACGGTATTTCCCTTGGTAATCTTTTTTATTTCTTTAAAGTTTGCAATCAGTGGCTAATGCCTAAACATTTCGCCAAATCTAATTTAAATTGAAGCAGCCGTTTAAGCGCTACACCTAAAAAAGCTATTTTTTCGGAAAAACCACCGTTTTGGTTTTTAACGTTTCAAAAGTATCCCCCTGGATTTATCAGCCAAAATTTGATTTCTGCATATCTAGACTATGTTGTCTAACACATTTTAATTTTTCTGCGATTCCATTACTCCCTTTGGTAGATATCGCGGCGACATGGCATGTTTGTCACAATAATGATTTAAGAACAAAATCTTATTTTTGAGGTATTTCCCTATATAATTTTTTTATTTCTTTTAAGTGTTAAATCGGTTTCTAATGCACTCACTTGTTACTAAATGTGATTCAAATTGAAGCAGCCGTTCAATCGCTATGCGCAAAAGTGCTATATTTTAGAAAAAAATAACGTTTTGGTTTGTAATGTCCTAGGGGAATTTCTCTGGATTTCTCACCCAAAATTTTGGTTTATGCATATCTAGACCATGTATTTTCCTAGATATTTTTTTTGTTTTTTTTATTTGTTAAATTACTATGTAATGCACTTACATTCCACCTAATCTAATTAAAATTGGAGCATTCGTTTAAGCGTAATGCCCAAAAGAGATAAATTTGTAGAAAAAAATATCGTTTTGGTTTTTAACGTCGCAGGGGAATTCCCCTAGTTGTATCACCCGAAATTTTAGTTTCGGGATATCTAGACCATGTTGTCCAACAAATAACCAAGTAGATGTCGGGGCGACATGCCATGACTTTCAAGCGTTTGACGAAGAAAAAAAAGAAAAAGAAACAAAAAAAACGGACAAAAACAA
>CH002434.1:265835-277236 GCA_000149265.1 Ciona savignyi | reverse complement strand
CCCATTTTTTTCAACGTGACCCATAACTAGTTTAAACTAGATTTTAAAACTGGTAAACCGTCCACAAAATATATAGTGTACTTTATGTAACCATCAGGGTGACAAATTGTTCCATTTTTTAGAAATTACTCAAATCGGACATGATAGCGAAGGTGAGATACAAGTGACGTCATGCGAAGCAGCCTATTGTTACAGACGCAATGTCCATTATTCCGCCACAATTATTCAAGCCTCTGCGCTCGAGTCGGTCTCTCAACATTGTCGACAGTTTATTAAAGTAAGGATCAAGAATATAAACACACGGGGATAAATATGAATCGACAATCGTTGTAATAATTCTGCATTCAATATTCATGTTTATCCCCGTGAATGGGAAAACCAAGGAAGTTTACACACGAGCAATCGTCAGATCACCTCGCGCCCACCATCGGGTTACCAGAGCTATTGCAGTGTGTTGTGTACGATTGAGACGTTTCTTTAATTTGGTAAAACCAATCATTCCACTTCAGGCAATATCCGGTATTTATTTTGCTGAAGGACATAACCGACTAGCTATCGACCAGTTTCGCGCCTGAAAGACGACCCAGAAACCTACCAAGCTAATCGGTCGGTCTTGAGCTAATTCCTGGTGACTTGCTATATCGAGCTTGGGTATTTGAGTTCAGTCAGTTTAATTTACTTAACAGGCTGTCTATATGTGTTCCTGTATAAGGCACTTAACTTACATAGGTTTTTCGGTAATACAGCTTAATGTTTTGTTGCGTCGATTTTCAACCGTTGGAAGGGTTGTAGACATCGCCTGAACCAAGTGAATTAACTATTAATGTTTTTTCAGTATCGATGTATCGGCTCCATATTAGATGGGTTTGCATCATGGTCTACACGAGGTGGCGCTAAGCAAACGAACTGGGGAGGAGCGAACGGTCGGGAGGGATATTGCGCTTGTGGGGTTACAGGTTAAAGTAATACTACTGTTTATTAAAATAAATAACGAAAAGAGTTTTTTAAAATATTATGTAGGAATTTAACAAAATCCTTTAAACCTGATTCCTTTGTACGGCCGAGTAGCTTGTTTCGGGTTAGTGCTTCTCTTTTTATCCAAGAGTTTGTTAGTTCGAAAAATGCACTAAACCCAGTGGATTAATAGATTTTACTTATATACAACATTGTGCAATAGCTTTACGGCATCGGAAGCAAGGTAATATATAATGATCGCTCATGGTAAAATGCCCGTTCATGTGATAAAACATGACCATATTCAGATTTTGTTCTTAATCCTGCCATACTCTCGACAGGAACGTGCCTTCGCTCAACTGACAAATGTAATTGCGACGAAAATGCATCAGCCTCGTCAGACGAGGGCTACCTGACCGATAAAAATTTGCTGCCGGTGACTAGTATGTCGTTTGGTGATGCGACTGCTCCTAGCGAGGCTGGCTGGCATACGCTGGGGAAGCTCGAATGCTGGGGTTGACGCTGGAGAAGTTGACACCAAATGCAAAGAAACAAACAAAATGTCTACTTTACAATCAATCGATTTATTGATCAAATATGAGATTCATTTTAAATGTCGTTGAATCTTTTCAGACTTTACGATTGCCTAATCCATTCGACTTTTAACAATGTCGTCTAATACGGACCCCTTTAATCCAAACCCTTTAGCAACTGAACACCTTAATCTTATCCGACCTTTACAACAAAACCACGTTTAATGAAGCCTCTTAAAATAAACCCCTTAAAACTAACCCCTTACAACTGAACCCATTACAACTAATCCATTACAACAAACCCATTACAACTAAACCCTTACAACTGAACCCTAACAACTAAACCCTTACAACTAAACCTTTTCAACTGAATCCATTACAACTGAACCCATTGCAAATAATATTTACAACTAACCCTTTACAACTAACCCATTACAACTAACCCATTACAATTCACCCATTACAACTAACCCCTTACAAATAACCCATTGCAACTAACCCCTTACAAATATTAACCCCTTACAAATAACTCATTACAACTAACCCATTAAAACTAACCCATTACAACTAACCCATTACAACTAACCCTTACATTTAAACCCTTACAACCGAACCCTTACAACTGAACACCTTACAACTGAACCTCTTACAACTGTAACCAATAAAACTAACCCATTACAACTAACCCCAAACGTGATCAAAATGTGCGTTTGTACAGGGGCATTCCTGGTGGACCCAAAATCCTTAAATGCAAGTTTTCTTAAATTGCAAATATCCTAACGGACAATTCACTCCAAGCTTTTAATGTAACTTGATGATATAACGAATATACAACGAAGTACAAAAAGTAGTTTAAAATTGAATTAATTCAGTTTAGCCTAAAAATTTCCTCAAATTATCAAACCAAACACAACGTTATTTATCTAATTTCTCTTGAATCTAGCCACAATAGTGTACCGTGTCGTATCACACGGTGATTTTCCCGGTATCATAGTCATTTGTAAATAATATAAGCCGTTTGGCTGTTTTTGCATATAGCAGCGATGTGCTGAAGTACCTTGGCGGTAATATTAAGCAATAAAGAGACATAATAGATTTGCGATTGCGCAGTGATCTCTTCGGGTGACTTCCCCAGAATAATAGACATTTGTAAATCAAGCAACATAAAATGATATATCAAGTCGATAGCAAAAATAACATAATTAAGTTCTCATAAAACTCTAGCAAATATATGTGCTTTCTCTGGATTTAAATCAAATGCAATATTATATAGCCCACACTCAAACCTTATCCACCGTGATGTAGAAATGTGATGTGTAATGGTGTCGATTTGAACAGTTCTACATCAGTCTTTCCTCAGTTTCATAACTTCTGAAAAACTGAGAGCATCGCTGATTCAAAGTCTTTAAACTCGAACATTTGCTTGCTTTTATAGTCAAACAGAGCCTTCCAGTTTGGTGTCAAGTGACCAACTGGTTAAGGCAAAATGGCTAAACGACGAATTGCGGCTCTTTGCGTGATATCTTCGCTGAATTTTCCGTCATCGTGCTCGAAGGAAACGTCGAATAAGCATAAGCGGTGAGCGTCTTTCAAAAGCTATTCTTCTAGCTCACTTGATTACTGCAGAACGTTGAACAGACTTTTGCTTTGATCAGACTTCTATTTTCTCATGAACAGGGATCTACTCGGTTGAAATCTTTGTATCCAGACTTCAGACTTCGGGCAGTGCGTTTAAGTTAAAAATCACGTCGGAAAGTCACCACTGCAACGTTTGACGCTTTAAGTGGGGGGTTACCCTCAATGAGTGCACCTTTGGCGTTATGAATAACCGCTCAGTGCTGCTCGCGTGGCTCGAATAAATCAAAGCACTTTACTGGGAAACCGCTTCGCTGCGATCGACTCCCGTCGGAATTATAACTGCGCGATGCGATTAATAGACAGTTCGTTTTCCTTTGTTCTTGTCGACCGGTTCATTGTTCAAACCGGAAGCTGCGACTTTTGCCTAGTTTCTTTGATGACTATGCGACGAAGCCTCGAAGGCCGGGCACTTATAATTGGCCGCGCCCGGCGGCAGTCCACCACTAGTTTTTTCGGCAGAACACACACGTTATTCCCCTCTCTGCTGCCACTTAGTTTTGCTTCTTGCCAACCCCCCAGTTCAAAGCACTTTACTGGGAAACCGCTTCGCTGCGATCGACTCCCGTCGGAATTATAACTGCGCGATGCGATTAATAGACAGTTCGTTTTCCTTTGTTCTTGCCGACCGGTCATTGTTCAAACCGGAAGCTGCGACTTTTGCCTAGTTCTGTCTTTGATGACTATGCGAGCCTCGAAGGCCCGGCACTTATAATTGGCCGCGCCCGGCGGCAGTCCACCACTAGTTTTTTCGGCAGAACACACACGTTATTCCCCTCTCTGCTGTCACTTAGTTTTGCTTCTTGCCAACCCACCATTTCGTTCCTAACCTCGTTTTATCTCCCCACTTATGCACAGAAAGGCCAAGTATTGGACAACGCCGTCTCCCGTCGTCGCACATGAACAGGCCTGGCAAACTCGACAACGTGACAAATACGTCATAATTAGTTGACCAACCGCACATTCTTCCATTACGTCATACCTTGAGCGTTTCCCAAGATAATTATACCGTTTTCAAGTGGATGACGTCACCTTATCGCAGATGCTGATAATTGAGAGGGTTTACATTGGACGATCCCAGCATTTGTCACCTAAAATTTTAGTTTCTATGTTGTTTACAGATCACAAAGTTTCATTGTGATTCTATTAGTCGTTTTGGTAGATGTCGGGGCGACATGACATGCCCGCACAATCATGATTTGATGAAAAAAAAGTTGTTTAGGGTATTTCCCTTGGTAACCATTTTTGTTTCTTCTAAGTATTAAACTGCGGCTAATGCATTAACATTCTATCATATCTAATCAAAATTAAAGAAGCCGTTCAGGCGCTATGCCCCAAAACGCTAACATTTTATAAAAAAATACCGTTTTACTTTTTAATGTCCAAGGGGACTTCCCCAAGATTTATCACCAACAATTTTGGTTTCTGCATATCTAGACCATGTTGTCTAACATATTACAAATTTTCATTACGATTCCATTACTTCTTTTGGTAGATGTGATTATAAACTTTTTTATATTTATTTTTTTACCTTGAAATATAAAGAAAGATGAAAACGAAATATTACAACATTTTATGTGTTGGTAAAGTTTTAAAAAATTGCACAATGTTTTAATCAAACCATGATATTCCGACTGGTGGTTTTTAATTTGAAAAATAACAGTCGCTCACTATTATATTGGATATGTTTTAACCCTTACTGCACAAGGTGTTTGAATATTCATAATCTGTCCTACAGGTGTTGCGATGCAAAATGTTGTGGTTTTCCTATTGAAATGAGGTTATTTTCATTATTAGACTGTATAGTTGACTTAACAAGTGTTTACTTTCCATTTGTAAATAATAATTTGCAACATTGGAAAAACATTTTCTCATACCTTTCAGGACATAAATATGACATCTCAACATAATTTAAATGTGATTAAAATTTGTCAATTTGCTGAAATATTTACCGGTTATATTTTCCAACTTAAATGTGACATCACAAAACTTATTTTATTCACGAAACCTAAACTCGGTAAATATTAGTGTGATCGAAATTAGGCTAGTTAGTTTGTTGAAATACGTAGGGGTTTAGTTTATCCAGTAAATATACTTCGTGATCACTTCTGTATTTTTTCATGAAATTTATTTGCAGTCAGTATCCCACGAGCATTTACACAACGTTTAAAATTGATGTAGCTAGTTGTAAATACAAAATCAATAAAAATACAATTATTATAAGGCACTACAATCCACTACTGACTACATGATAAAATATTATAACAAAATACAACAAAGATTATTGTATTAAAGAAGTTCATCCAGAATTAGTTGTGAAATCGTGTGTTAAGTTTTAACATACAATTTTTTAAGCAAAAAACGTGACATGGTTAAACGAAATAAAACCAATGGGTCCTTTTTAGAGGAAGGTTGAAAAAGGGGTCACCTGGTTGGTCACATGTTAAAACAAGATCGATTAAAATATATTTCTATAAATTATTTTACAATAACTAGCAAAAAACTTAATTATTCAATACATAGTATAAATGTGTGCAACCATCAGTTAACAGAAACAATTTCTCCATGATCAGTTAATTTTACGAAACACCTGTCGCCTTAAAAACTATTTCTTGATTTAAAGCAAATAACCAAGTTAAATGCCTTAATTAAAAAGAGAAGAAATTAAAAATATAGAAAGATACATAAAGCCACATTTACTTAGGTCATGTGACATAACAATATTGAATTGTTTCAAGCATTGTATCGATAGATGGTGACTTGTTGTTAAAAAAATCTTTTAAATGGCCTTTATTACATAGTAATATTGATTTAATTAAATGTAATCAATTCTGTATGATCTTGTCCAGATTAATGAAGAAAAAAATTCAAAATGGGAAATGTTAAGCTTTTAGTTAGTTTTGTTAAGCTTTCAGAAAATGTGAGTTCATTTTTCTGTTTATATAGCAACAACTGATGAGAAGCTTTTTGGAATATCCATGTTAGTCTCAATCTTCCATTCTTTAATAACTGGGTCATAAACCTCCACTGTGGTCGATTCATTTTCACCTCGACTAAAAAATATTTTTGTTGAATATGCCAATAGTGTTAGTAATAATTAGTTACCCTCCAATAACGTAGATGTTTCCATTAACGACACAGGCACATGCACCATATCTTAGGTGGTTCAAATTGCTTACATCTGACCAGTATTAGTTCGGACATTGTAGCATTCCACATTCTTAAGTCCATTCCCACCTGAATATGTTAAAACGAGATATTGCATATTAGCAAGTAAGCAGTGTAACAAAATTATATAATGTTACCAGTTAATGTTAGTTTAAAAGTAAAACTTTTTGTTTTAACAATAACTCTGGACTAAAAACTGAGCAAAGTTAGGCAGTTTCTACCACAGTGTAGTGGTGTGTTTTGAATGTATGTTATGCTACAAGTAGAAATTCATGAATTTCCAGTTTAAAATACTTAATAATTTGTTTCTGCAAACAAAATCTAGTGGTTACCAAAGTCACCAATTCAAACTTAATATCCATAGTCAAATATAAGTAGTATATTTTTGTTGGTATACAAAAAATAAATAAAAACAAAGAAAAATGTTAACATATTATTTTGATTTTCAACTTCATTGTAAGATTTTTTGTTTTTAAATTTGGTGTAAAAACGACAAGTTACATTTTGATACAGGTTTGGGGATTTGATTTTTATTGTAGTATGACTTAATATACCAGTACATATTCAATAGAAGTAGCTAACACTTGTAAAATTTTATCTCCATTTGATATTTTTTTCTTGTTAATATGGGATGTTAAAGAGTATGAGTGTGGCCCAGTGTAATGGGGATGTTCGGGAAAACAGTTAAAGATCAGAATGGGCTTCCTACACTTTTTGATCGTATTGACATTCTCTATCGAATTATGTTGAGTTTGAGTTCCTAGCTGCGTTATACACATAGACATAGTGTATTATAGGAGGCGTTCAACCAATTATTCTCCCTATCTCTCCAATGAAAACTGACCTCACAAATACGGCTGTCACTCAAAATCCTGACATAGAAAGTCTTAGATTTTTTCACAATTTAAAATTGAAGCTTGGATCTGCAACCTAAACTTAAAACCCTACAAAATTTTGTTTAAAAATTTTAAGCCTATACCCCTTTGTACATCGGCAACTTTTTCCCAACAAAACAGCTAGCAGATGCACAATCAACACCTTTATTTCACAAAGCACTGCTCCACGATTACAAAACTTTACAGCTAAACGAGAACACCGGCGCGCAGCCTAGCACATGCTGCTTTCAACCAAACAAACGTTGGGGAATCACCACCATTGTTACTCAGCAAAACACTCGTTTAAAAACAATGACTCATGGAGGGTACCACTCGTCACATCCTGCCGTTCATAGAGGTCTTAATTGGTTATACGCCATCTATAAAGAATTCCTCTCCCACATATTACTATTATAGAGGGTTTTTTTGGAGGATATTTCAATTCAATATTAAATTTTATTTTTCTACTTTTCTTTAATATTTAAAGTATTTAAAATCATTACGGTCCTTTTACATTCAAAAAAACAACTTATATTCCCGGGTATGTCTGGAATTTGCCAGGTGTAATTTATCCTAAATTGGCCATTGCACATCCAACAAATATTTACCAACACCTCTAAAAATATAAAAATAAACATCATATCCTATTCTATACCATTTTATGGTAGTTTTAATTGTTTAACTTTTTTATAAACATGAACATAGAGTTCTATAATAATTATCTGTCCCATTTGAAAAAATGGTTATTTTTGTACATTTTTTTTCTTTTTTTTCGTCAAACGCTTGACAGGTATGGCATGTCCCCACGACATCTACCAGAAGGAATAATGGGATCGCAATGAAACTTTGTCATTTGTTAGACAACATGTTCTATATATGCAGAAACCAAAATTTTTGGTAATAAATCTAGGGGGATTCCCCTGAGACGTTAAAAACCAAAACGGTATTTTTTTCTAAAATATTGTTTTTTTGGGTGTGGCGCTACACTGGCTGCTCCAAATTTAATCTGATTTGGTAGAATTTAAGTGCATTAGTCACTGATTTAACACTTAGAAAAAATAAAATAATTACCTAAAAAAATATCCTAAAAACTAGATTTTGTTCTCAAATCGTGATTCTGACAGGCATGGCATTTTTCTTAATAATTAGCTTCTTTTAAGCGTAGCGCTAGAACAGCTGCTCCAATTTTGAGGTTTGGTGAATGTTAGTGTGGTAGCTGGCTCTGTACCAATAAGAAAAAAAATACCCAGGAAAATACCCTAAAAACTATTATTTGTTTCTAAATCATGATTGTAAAAGGCATGTCATATAGCCCCGACATCTCCAACAAGGAATCGTCAAATCGGATTAAAATTTTAAGAATTGTTACATAACAACACCCAAATATGTAAAAAAAAGGAATTTATATACTAAATCCAGGGGAATTCCCCAAAGCCATAAAAACTAAATCGGGACAAGAGGCTTTAATTTAAAACATACGTGGTAAAATGTTTGTAAATATAACACGATTATTCTTTTTTAACTACACATTAAAAATAAGTTTGGTTTAAAACTAGAGAGGGTCAACCACGTGTTTAACCACCACTATTTGTAAAACACATGTTGCATGCCATATATTCATGCTACAGGGTCCCTTGTAACCACAATTTGTATTTTATACACTGAGTACGTAGTTTGTTTCTGCAGGCATAAACGCATGGGTGACATAGTTATCCAAATTTACGTCTTAAATTTACGAACATTTCACCACAAATGTCTTAAATTTAACCTTCTTTTCAAGCGCTGTAGTGAAATGAAACTAAATTGCCAAAAAAGCCCGATTTAGTTTTTTATGGTTTCTGGGAATTCTCCTAGGTTTAGTAGATAAGTTTCTGTTTTTACATATGTGGGTCATGTTATGTAACAATTCCTAAAGTTTTAATCTGTATAGGACGTTTAAGTAGAAAACATCAATTAATTAGCGCACCTTCGAGAGTCGAGACAGCGCGTAGGGAATCGCAGATCGCATCAGGTGTGTTAACCTGCTTACCCGGGGCCTACAAGAAACAATATAGCACAATAGGAAAGCGGCCTGCAACGCTTCCTACAATGGTATCAGTAATTGGGTATGTTTGCTAAAGGCTTCATAACGAAGTCCAAATCATCTTTAAGTCCGGCTCGTTGGTCTTACGGTTAAGTGCGTCTTTCAATCGAAAGGTTGCAGGTGCGAAACTGGTCACTAGCTAGTCGGTTGTGTCCTTGGGCAAGGTACTTTACGGACATTGCCTGAACCCAGCGGATTAATGGGTTCTACCAAATTTAAGGACCGTGTCTATCATATACAACACACTGCAATAGCTCCGGTAACCCGACGATGGGCGCGCGGTGAACTGACGATTGCCCGTGTGTTAACCCCCTTGGTTTTCCCATTCACGGAAAAATACATAAGTATCCTATCCTTCATCCGGCTCATCTATGTTAAAGTCAAGGCATGTATCCTTAAATACTAGAAGTCTAACAATACATGTGCCCGTTAACCACCAAAACTGGTAGGGTATCAGAAAACTTTATCGCCGTCGCTCGCTCTAAGTGCGCATGAGGCATGAGCCTTTAGTTGTTTCATTCTAATTTGGGACACTTTACTGTACGGTTAATTCCAACCCATATTACGATATTCACGCTTTATCCCGAGAGTGGGAAAACGCAGTCAAGTTATCACACGAATAATCGTCAGATTACATCGCGTCCATTGTCGGGATTGCCAATCTGACGCAGCGTGTTTTATAAGATTTTCGTTTCCACAATTTTATGACTGAAAGTATGGGCTCGCGCTTGCTTTTGTAGTTTACTGACCGAGGCGTTAGCTGAGCTTGTTTAGGCTGGCTGCCTAACGGTCTCTCGCGAGCTGCGCAGCGGAAAGTCTATTCTCCACAGAACGCACACTAATAATTAAAGTGACCAATATTTCTTTGTTGCTTAATCTCTTCTCAATTCCAAAATCTGATTCCTTGTTTAGTATAATTGTATTTTACGTCTTTAAATACTTGTGATGCAGGTTACTTATTCTAAATGCGAATTATATAGTCTGGCGCAAGTTACTTAGGTTGAGGTAGGTTATATTATACTATTCAAATTTCCAGATTATATAGGGAATTTAAAAGGTGCGAGAAGTTTACGTGCGAGACGTTTCACATCTGCACGTTTGACTAACTGTGGTGCATTAGGTGGGAAACTATGTTAATGATTTAAATCAGAGGAAATACAAAGGGCCGTACAAGGTGATAATTACTTAAAAAATAATAAAACACGTGAGAAAAACATCAAACACAAAAAGCGACGTTAAAACATCAAAATACTTTGAACATGGAATAATATAATCTAATAGTTGTATACGATATGCTACAAAAGAAAACCAATAATCCACCAAACCGTAACCATTTTAAGATAGAAAAAGATATTCAATTTTATTCCGGTGCATGGGAAATCACCTTGCGCCCTCCGTCGGGTTCACACAGCTATTGCAGTGTGTTGTATATGATTGGGACATTATTTCAATTTGGTAGAACCCATTATTCCACTGAATTCATGCAATGTATGTTAAGTGCCCTGCCAAAAGTCACAAAGTATGACCTAGCAAACAGTTTTAAACAGATCAAGTTTAACAACAAACTTTAAACTTAATAAAACTCATTCACAACCATTAACGCAAAATATATTTGACCGTGTTAGGCATTAATGAGCTAAGTGCCCCCATCACCCATTAAGCATATTGCCCAGACATAACTAAAGCGGTTGTTTGGCACAGTGTTAGAATTACTTTCTAAGTGATCCAAGCGCTCTGGTAAATATTTTAGAGCCGGTAATTGATACTGGAAATGAAAACCAGCGAAAATGTTGTTATAACCAGTGCAGTAGATAATGCTTTTTGCATCATCACTTTATCAGCAATATGTCGTAATGCGTAATTAACTTTTAAGCAAAGTAATATGTTGAAGACGCCTTACCTTCGTAAAAATACGAATAGTTTGTTCCCAAAATAGTAAAACACTGCTTTTTGTTCTTTTAACAGTTATATCTGATGTAGCAATACATATTAGTGTACGTATCTTAGCACGGAATAATGGTTGAATTTAGGCAGCAAACCTGTCGCCGAGCTTTCCGAATATTATCCCATTGCCGAATACGCCCACCATGAACACAGATTGCAACATGTAATTGATCCACGTTCTTTCGCAAGTAATATCGAAGTCTATGACG
>CH002434.1:253402-265735 GCA_000149265.1 Ciona savignyi | reverse complement strand
TAAATACTACACTAAACCCCAACTAAACTTTACGTACCGGTTTACTGTAATGCACTAATTTTCACTTTTAGGGTGAAAGGCAACGCGCGAACCACGCTTTTAAGTCGTAGGTTTATTGGCAGACTTTCTAAAATCTTTTTTACCCACTTACCATACCTTTAATTAACTTTCGTTTGCTCAATTTTCTATATTAGCATTTAGTAAAAAACGGTAAAGGAAAATTCATTTATTTAGCATCACATCAAAACAGTCACACTGATTTGGCAGGTCTAAACATAGCACTGTTAGCTTAATGTATTTTTACACATTGATTCAGCAACAAATAATTTTGTTTAAATGCTGATATTTTCACTATGAATATTTATCTATCTCGTTCATTGATATAATAATCTGGTTTGTATTTTACTCCAGGAACAAAAAAATCGGATTGTTTGCTAAGAGGCGCAAAATAGTGGATAATTCCTTTGCTGTAGATTTCTATGAAAGGATGAGCCGAAAGACGCTTTCTCTAAAAATTAAATTGCAGATTTTAATCAAACTAAATGGATAGGATAGGATATTCATGTTTATCCCCGAAAATGAGAAAACCAAGGGTGTTAACACATGGGAAATCGCCAGATTACCTCGTGCCCACCGTCCTGAGCTATTGCAGTGTGTTGTATATAATAGACACGTACCTTTAATTTAGTAAAACCCATTAATCTGCTGGGTCCAGGCAATGTCCGTTAAGTGCCTTGCCCAAGGATAAAACCGATAAACCGACTTCCAAGTGACTAGTTTCGAACCGGCAACATTTCGGTGGAAAGGCGTAAATGGATTTGGCCTGTTAGTAAGTCATTAAAAGTGTAGATTGTCAGATTACCATTTTTTGTTTCAAAACCAGGTGATTTGTGTTCTTAGGCATGACATTAAGTGGTGTAGCATTTACACCTAACCAAGTGGAATACTGGGTTAACTAAATAGCAGTAACATCCTAATGATATACAAGTAATACAACTCTTGGCATATTAACTATATTTCTACAATTTGCTGAAGTGATTACAAATATAGTCTGTGCTAAATAAGAAACAACTTTCACTTTAGACACAAATTAGATACTGCAGGAATATTAAGTGGCTTGCTTAAATGAAAAGTAATACACTTAATGTCACAGTCGAGTCGTTGTAACTTTTATGGTACCGTCGCTAAACATGTAAATATTTACACAAGGCTTTCGATTTAAGCAAGTGATTCTCTGGCCTGTGAGCTGAAGGAATATTAAGTAGTTTGCTAGGGTGTATAAAGTAAAACATTTCATGTCTACAGTCAAGTTGCTATTAGTGAATATTCAGAAACTATTTCTTTTGCCCAAATAGCTTTTTCAATAACACTGGAATTCATTTGAACAGTTGTTTGGTCCACTCTCTTAGTTGTTTTTTTTTGTACAGAGCATGTATTATCTGGACCTAGTAGGCTAATGGGTTATTATAAAACTGAAGGATTGCCTTAATCATATAAAACACAATATCATAGCTGTGGTTGCCTGATCGTGGATCTGAGGTAATCTAAAGATTGCCTGTTTAATAACACCCCTTACGTTTTTTCAATTACAGCAATAAAACAAGAATATTTTTTCCAAGTTACAGAAGTAAACAAGAATATCTTTGCCCATTTACAGCAATAAAACAAGAATATCTTTTCCCATTTACAGCAATAAACAAGAATATCTTTTCCCATTTACAGCAATAAACAAGAATATCTTTTCCCATTTACAGCAATAAACAAGAACTTCTTTGCCAATTATCAAACTGACCTGAATAAAATCATTGAGCACTGGATAAACCTTCCAAGCACCGATGATCGAGCACAAGTCAAAGTGAAGTGGAAACTGGGATTTTACAGCGTGGTCAATCTCTGGTAACTCGGTGATTTCGAACTCATGAGATTCAACCAACTTAATCAGTTCAGGATCAGGTTCATCCCTTCCTTCAGCTAATATTAACCCGACAGCATATCTTAGTTCGTTCGCTGGAATCTTGGGATCAAAATAATAGAATATTATTGGAAAATAAGCGGGGGTAAGCCATACAACATGAAAATGAGTCATTATGAATTGTAACGAATCGACTTGTCGATAACCTTTTCAGCTCGACTCTGTATTGTAACTGGCCATATGACATTGCCAACATAGGAAAAACAAGGAAAACATGCAATCCACAAAACTAATCACAAAGCAACAACTGAACGGCAATCTAAAACGTGCACAAAAAAATTATCGCCGAATATATGAAGTGAAGGAGAGAAATAGGAAAACTGCCCACTAAAATGATTATGGTACTAGAATTGAAGTTGGAAATAGGTTTAGTCTGGGGTTGAGATTAGTGTTTGGAGAAGGGTTAAAATTAGTTTGCATAGTTTTAGTGCGGTAAATCTAAATACTACAGGACCGCTTGGAGCTCTTGGATCGCATGGAGCGCTTGGAATTGCCCAGTATGGAAAGTACGGCAGCTGCACACTCGAGTTTTTTTCCCTGCGTCTTTTGCACACTTGGGTAATTTCACACACGCTCGCGAGCTAGCATTATAAACATCTTATATTTCCAATAAACTTGTAAACCTACCTCTGGACCTCGGGTAATTTACTTTCCGTACATTTTTAGTTATGTAGATAGATATGTTAGCTGACGGACACGAAATATTGAGGATAGAATAATATGTTTTTTAAGATTTTGGTAAAACACTTATGAAAAGGAGATTGTGTGCACACTTGAAGTGTGCATTCTTGGACGTTTGCACACTGCACACTTAAATATTTGGCGCGTGCACACTCGAGATCTCGGCGAAAATTGACGTACTTTCCATACGGGGGAATTGCTTGGATCGCTTCCTATACTTCGTAATAACAAAAGCCATGATATTAATGTTAGAGTTGGGGTTAAAGTTAGTTCTGATATAAGATTAATGTTTGGGACAGGGTTAGAATTACTTTCCATAGCAATCTAAGTGATCCAAGCGCTCCAAGCGATCCAAGCAATCCTGTAGTATTTAGAGGCACCCCAGTGGCTTTACCTTACAATACCTCTCACCTCATTTGGGCTGTCGTAGTAAATCCCGATCGATTGTAGATGTGGACATAAACTGTAAGCTTCTGAAAAATGAGGTCCACAATTTTTGTATGGGCCTTTATGGTTTTTGTACGCGATGACAATTCTCTTGACGCATGGCTTTCCAACGCTCACAGCAACAGCTCCCAGAATACCAACGAAATATAATAAATAAATCACAGTAGCTATTAAGCAAAAGAACAGCAGAACTAAGATAACAAGCAAAAGTACAGAAACATCCATTTTAGCTGGTTAAAAATCTCTTGAACGGCACTATGTGTGATACTTTTTAACCGTTGGTTATTTTTCATTTGAGAGAATATAAGGATTAAATGTCTGTCATAGATTGAAGAGTTTGTTTTTGTTGTAAACGGGATTAAATTATTTATTTCTTTACTTGTAGAACGTTGAATTTGTGGTACGACAAGTTTTGGGAAAGAGAATGGAGTGTTATCACACGGGCAGCCAGATTACCGCATAGCCACAAATTCAACCATCTGGTTGTCGAAGCAATTGCAATATGTTGTATATGAAAGGAGATATTACTACAGTTTGTACAAATAATTAAACTGGATCCAAGCAATGATCATAAAAAGTAATCATTAATCCAAGAAACATTTTCTAAGAGTGTTTGCAAGATATAGCTTAGAACGTGTGTACATACACGCTTGCGAGCAAGTAAGTGTGTGGAGAAACAGGTGCTTTTGTGGTTGTTTTGCGTGCTTATAGCTATAGCACTAAACCTGACCTGAATTCTCCAACTAATTAGACTCCGAATTGACTCCGTCTCGGAAGGTTTCTGAATTGTATCTTATAAACTAATTCAGTAAAACACATACACTTCAACTGGTTGCTTAAACATGCTCGGAGCCGCGCCCCGGCAGGCGATTTATTTTTGGTCCTTATTCTAAAACGCGTTTTCGATAATATTTCATGCAAAGACTTTATACACAAAACATCAGCTTGCAAAACATATGGCATGGGGATTATATCCCGTTGACACGCACAGGAAGTGAGGTACAAACGGGTTTTTAGAACAGACGCTCGCAGATGTGCAGCATGCAATACAACTTACTTAAACAATTTCAAAAAAAGTTAATATAATGTGCAAAAATAATACACAAGCCGCGAATTTGCTACATAGCTTCCTTTCCCCCCAAATTTTAAATTTTGAAAACTATTAATCCTCTATGGGATCTATACAAATTTTGTAGGAATTCGCGGCTTTCAAATGGTGGCGCGAAAATCATTTTTCAATAAATCGAATAGGTTGGGTCTCATCGATGGCGAAATGTGGATAATATCTGTAAAATAAACTGAACAAGGTTTTTTGTATAGGGCCTATGAAATAACTATCAGGTTATTCGCTAAGCTAAAGCATTGGTGGTCCATGCAGAGGGCAAAAAATCAAAACCACAAGCATTATTCAGACGCAAATCACGCTATAGACAATAGACATAAAAACATACTCGTATAAAAAATAGTCGGCGAGGAGCATCCTCGACACGCAATAACATACCCAGTAGACACAAAATACTCATATAAAATAGGCCACTGTAGACGATATTCAATACTCGTGTAATAATCAATAATGCTTTAGTCGTGATCGTGTACCCTATTCACATTTCTCACCAATCCTTGAGCAAAACGCTGAACAACTCGGTGACAGTCAAAGATCCGTCTCATAGACGAAACGGCCACCACGAAAACGACAAACTTGTAAGTACGTGAGCCCAGGTGATCGCTCAGGTTTGCGACGCGTGTCGTGAAGAAAAGTCTTTTCCGACTCGACCAAAATGTCGAAAATATTTGTTTTCCTCTTCGTTTGTGCTGCTCGCATACGATGGTTTCTTTAGTGGACCCATGATTTCTGGCGTTTTCAGCGCTTCCCTTCGATCCACCGTATCTTCTTTGTGCTTTATGCTGGGTGGCGCGGTATTCGTTTCTTCCGGACGACGACGTAGACGGCCACTTCGCCCGTCCACAATGAGATTGAAACGATTTATAAAGTCCAGACCAATCACGGGATGGCGAACGTTTGCAATTTGAAAGGTCCATTCGAACATGATCCCACACCCTGTAGGGAAACGTCTAGTTCTTTGTTTCCAGTTGATGGGCAGTTCGTTTCGCTTAGTTGTAGTTTTCCGGAATGTTTGTAAAAAATAGAACGTCTGTCTTCCAAATTAGGTAAAAGAGAAATTAATGCTCTTGGGTCCACCATAAACTTTAAGTTATTTGCGACGTCTTCAACAAAAAATAAACTGGACTTCGCGTGATATCCTAGACTTGATTTGTGGAATGTTGATTTGGGTTTTGTTCTTGCTGTTTTGCTGTATATTGCAGACCAATTGCAGCCTGGGTTGCATTTTCGTGCTCGGTTACCAAAATGTTTATGAAACCAACAAATCCTCACTTGCGGCTTTTCTGTTGGCATCGGAAAATTGAATAGATTGTTTCGCCAGCACATTTTTCTTGGTAAATAGACCTGCGTGTTCAAACACGTATTGGAGATTCACCACTGTGGAGAAACAGGTGCTTTTGTGGTTGTTTTGCGTGCTTATAGCTATAGCACTAAACCTGACCTGAATTCTCCAACTAATTAGACTCCGAATTGACTCCGTCTCGGAAGGTTTCTGAATTGTATCTTATAAACTAATTCAGTAAAACACATACACTTCAACTGGTTGCTTAAACATGCTCGGAGCCGCGCCCGGGCAGGCGATTTATTTTTGGTCCTTATTCTAAAACGCGTTTTCGATAATATTTCATGCAAAGACTTTATACACAAAACATCAGCTTGCAAAACATATGGCATGGGGATTATATCCCGTTGACACGCACAGGAAGTGAGGTACAAACGGGTTTTTAGAACAGACGCTCGCAGATGTGCAGCATGCAATACAACTTACTTAAACAATTTCAAAAAAACTTAATATAATGTGCAAAAATAATACACAAGCCGCGAATTTGCTACAAGTGTTTGTTTAATTGTTAACCTAATCTTTGACAATAATTTATATAAGAGATGACTTTTATATTTCCCCGCGTTTCATTAATTTTTACTGTGAATTGAAAAAAGCAAGAATCGGATCGGTGATTATCCCGACGTTCCAAGAACGGTTCGACCGAACCCACGTGAACCTCTTTAATTCCATCACTGGTTTCATCTCTATATTTTAACTTAATCCATCTTTAACCCTCCCTGCTATATTGGTAAACCACCATTCAAATAGTCACAGTATGGCCCCCTTAGCAATATCCTATATCATCTCTGCCTGACCGGTCAGTCTGGCGGTTTAGTGCGAAGCCTTTCAACCGAAAGGTTGTCAAAAACTTGTCGCCAGCTAGTCGGCTGTTTCATTGGGCGAGGCACTTAACGGGCATTGCCCAAACCTAGCAGATTAATGGGTTCTACTAAATTAAAAGAACGTGTAAATCATACACAACACACTGCAATAGCTCCGGTAACCCGACGGTGAGCGCGAGGTGATCTGACGATTGCCCGTGCGTTAACCCCCTTGGTTTTCCCATTCCCGGGGATAAACATGAATATCCTATTTTTCCCCTTTCATTCGCTGTTATACCGACAATCATTATTTTATCATATCCGTGATGTTGCATAGACTGCCTTGTCTTACGCCTGTCACGGTAATTGTTATAACTTCCATTTATTATCTCATCACACATCTTTTGGTCTATGCCCCATCTAAATTATTGTTTTAACTTTAATTCATAATCGCATCACATATCTATAGAGCTATATCTCATCTTATTTATTCTTATACCTTTATTCGTAACCCCACCACACCTCAATGGAGCTATATTGCATATTATCTTCTTATTTGTTACATCTTCAAACATTATATATCCGTGATGATACACATTTATATAAAGCCTATGTTCGTTATTATTTTCAGCCAGTCGCAATAACCCATTATTCCACTGGGTTCAAAGTCATGAAATATAATGCTACTCAGTGGCGCGGACGGCGTCTATTTTATTTTAACTAAGCCGTACGCACGATGGCCGAGATGGCAAAAAAGTAGTCAAAACCGACCGCTGGTGAGCCTGGGCAAGACTTTTGGCGGTTACCACAGTATCTCGATGATTTACTGTCGTATGTTCAAATTGTTAACGAGACAGATACATTTACCTATCCTATATAAAAATGTTTCAAGTCACCAGCCCATCATGAGTTTAAAACTTGGGTAGGTAATAAACTATTCTTGGTTGCAGTGGTAAAGCTGGAATATCCTCTAACTTTTTACAGACTATTTTTTGCAAAACCGCATGATGTGTGCAATTGGTATACATTCGATTATTTGTAAACTTGGTAAACGAGAAAACATGTAGGCCTACTGTAGCTTTGACGATCTTCCTTTTTTTAAATAACCCTGCTAACTTACTTATTTATTGCAATAAAGCAGCAAAAAATAACGAAAGTAACTAGGATAGGATAGAATACGATATTTAGGTTAATCCCAGTTAACTTAAAACCAAGGAGTTGACACATGAGAAATCGTTAGATTACCTCGAGCCCACCGTCGGGTTACCGGAGCTATTTCAGTGTGTTGTATATGGTAGACACGTTCCTTTACTTTAGTAGAACCTATTCATCGGCTGGATTCAGGCATTGTCCGTAAAGTGCCTTGCCCAAGGACACAACCGAAAAGCTAGCGACCAGTTTCCAACCTACACCCCTTCGATTAAAAGGCGACGGACGCACTTAACCGCCAGACTAACCGGCCGGACGTACAGCCATTTTTTCGATTTAATTTACTATAAAACAATGGCGGCTAGCCAATCAATCTTAAATGTGGCCTTCACCAAACAAGATAAAACGGACAACCACATCATACCAACGAAGTCAACAAATCGTAGAGGAGTTTTGTTTCACAATAAAGTAACAAAAAAACAAAGCGACACTGTCAATCTAAATAAATTTCAATAGAGTGACATCAATACAATGCGATTTAATATTTCCTTATAAATACAATAGACGATAAGGACTTCTGCATTGCGTATTGTATTTAAGGAACCAAGCAACGCTGTCACTCTAAAATAAAACTGAAATATGCTCCCCACAACGAACAATACATTTCGGTACCGCTCCTTCCTCTAGGAGGTATCTTATTTTGTATTAAGTGTCTATCAATCATGCCATTGTTTTATTTTAGCAAAACGGAAAAAGTTGGTTATAAATAAATTCCACCATACGGTGGCTCTGTTATTTTCGTTTTATTCGCGGGGAGTTCGTACATCAGTATGTCGAGAGCGTTGACTATTTTCGTGCTTCTAGTTGTGGTGATTCTTTTATTCGATAATGGACAGAGTTGGAGGTAAAAGAGTTTAATCTCCCAGGTTGGAATAATAAAAGGTTACTTCACGGGTAATGTTCAGATTACCTCGTGATCGTTTTAGGTTACCGAAGCTACTGCAGTTTTGTATATGATTGAGTAGTATCTACTGCTTTAGTTTTACCCACTAAATTCACTGGGTTTAAGTAACGCCTCCTTCGTTCACACGAAATTGAATAGGTGTTTTTATCCAAACTAAGCAGTTAAAAACTATTAGTCAAGCACTTAAGTCTAAGGAAGCGCGAGTCATTAAATCATATTTTTAATGGGTGTTGATACTTTAGTCGCTATAGTTGTAGAATTTGGCAAGGCGCTTAACGGACACATCCTAAATACATTTGATTAATAGGGTTAACATACACAACATACTGTAACAGCTTCGAAACCTAAGAGTGAACTCAAGGTAATCTGACGGTTACCTGTGTGATAAATATCCTACATCCACTTCGATAAACGAATCTTATGATGCAGACGTCGACGAAGACGCCGACGCCGCCGGCGAGCTTGCACGCCAGTTGCTTGTAAGTGGGCGCTTGGAAAGTGCAGTACTACATGTGGCCCCGGCACCCAGCCGTACGTGAAAACCGCGTCCAATTCATGTGGAGGTTCTTGCGTCCAACCAGCCGCAAAACCATGTAACCTGAAACCGTGCCCGGGTAAGAATATTGTTTTCTTTAATATATTCAAAGCGTTCGCGTCTTTTTAGTCTTTAATTTTGCTGGGCGTATATTCTTTAATGCTGTAGACTAGGCGACCGCTTGTTTCGCTACTAAGGCACTTAAGAAAATGTCTTTCAAAGGCTTGTTTTCAAACCAATGATGGAAAACATATATGTATTGGATCCAATAAGCATTTGGCTAATTCTGCTTCCCGCCTGTGTTCACGAAGTAATCTGACTATAGCCGTTGTTACAGAATTACCTCTTTCGTTTTCACGCCCAACAGGATAAACTTGCATATTCTTATTTATCTTGGGCCATTAAAAAATAAAAGAACGTAAATTAGAGGACAAATTATGTTTTTTTTTAATGTGTTTTTTTGTGTGTTACGCTAATAAATCACGAAATTTCCAGTGAATTGTAAGGTCAGCGAATGGTCAAAATGGGGACCATGTTCTAAAACGTGTGGAGCGGGAGGTTATAGATGGAGAACGCGGACGATTATTTCAAAAGAAAAATATGGTGGAAAAATGTGCCCAGCATTAAAGGTAAGTTTGGGATAACGGTTTCATAATTAAATGCAATAGGTACAAACGTTTGTTACTCTCTTTAAACCAACACATGTTCGAACACTTATTTTTATCCCGATGAAAGGGAAAACGCAGTAGTTTTACCGTAATCCCCCGTTCCCGGAGCAATTGCGGAATGGTAAATAAGACGGAAACACACAGTGTAATAATTTTGTTATATTTATTTTTTGTAGGTTTGGCGTCCACGTCTAAATATTTCTAAAGTAAATAATTGATTAGATATCAGACGTGTTGCCTACTGTCGTTTTTTTCCGTTTTTTCCATTTCCAAATTTTGATTAAAGGTTCGTATTTTATTCAACGTGAAAACAAAAACAAGACTAAACCAGGCAATAAATGCTTCAATCTCCCATTTCTTCTCCATTTTCGAATACAGGAATGGGCGTACTGCAATCAGATATGCCTCAACAATGGCACATTTGCAACAATTCACACCGGAAACACGACCGGACATGGATGTCTATGCTGCGGTATTTACAGTGGGAGCTGCTGTGAGATAAAATCTGCTATCTTTATGCCAACGCAGATCAATGTCTACTAGTAAGTAACTCTAGGCATATGTGAGAGAAACTAATTGCAGACGGTCCAGAAAACATGTGTTTTTTAATACGGAATAACCGTTTTACTTCGGTCAGTTAGTTCATTCGTAGTAAAGAATCTAGCCACTAGCCGAAGGGTAGGGATGTAAATGCTATCATTTATTTAGTCGGTTATTGCATTCCGCTAACGCTGACTGTTGAACCTGGTGATTTAGTATAGGATATTTATGTTTATTCCCGTAAACGGAAAAACCAAGGGGGTTAACACACGGACAATCGTCAGATTACCTCTGGCCCACCATCGGGTAACCGGAGCTATTGCAGTGTGTTACGTATGATTTGCACGTTCCTTTATTTTGGTGGAAACCATTAATCCGGTGGGTTTAGGTAGTGTCCGTAGGTAAAATACAAGCTGCATTTTCTCTTGTAACTGGAATGTGAATTAGAAGTAATGTGACAGATACCCCTGTCATAATGGCTAGGTAATTGTCCTAGTAAAACCGATGGAACGTCTCAATTATACACAACACACTGCAGTAACACCAGCGCGCGTATTTAAGAGGATAAGTATAATATCTTTCCTAAACTATTCAGAGATTGTTTTAAGTTTATTTTATTTTTTACATGCAGCAAAACACTAAGCGTACACTGGAACTTCCATCACCCCCATTATGGCTATCATGGCGACCAAGCTCAAGATCCAAACGAAGAAGGCAAACCTAAAGAGGAAGAAATGATAATCCTTAATGAACATGATCGTCAAGAAGATATGAAGACAAATCAAAACCATGATGAAGAGCAACAACTGATGGAGGAAGCGATTAGAAATGAGGAACAGCACCTTATGGAAGAGTTAGCTAAGAATGAAGACAAAGATGATTAAAACGATCGTTGGATCTAAAAGAACTTGTTGCCAAGACCTTGGCTGATATCTCTGATTTTGTGTTCTTTTTTTATCGTTTTCGTTGAGAATAAACGGAATTAAGTTTAAAATTGTTTTTACTTGACGTTAGTTTGATTGATGGTTGTACATGGCGTGAAACCATTAATATACTGCTATGCTTTGCCGGAACTAGCAAGTGGTACTGTCTTAGTCATGGTTTTTAAATAAGTGTTTTGTTGAGCAACAATAGTGGTGATTCCCCAATGTTTGTACGGTTTGAAGCAGCGTGTGCTAGACTGCGCACCAATGTTCTCGTTTGGCTGTGAATTTTTCTAGCAGTGTGGCGGTGCTTTGTGAAATAAAGGTGTCGATTGTGCAACTGCTAGCGATTTCGGTTGCAGTTCCAATCTTCAATTTTAAATTGTGAAGTCAGTTTTAAATTGTCTAAGACTTCTTGTGACACGATTTTAAAAGACAGCCCTTTTTGTGAGGTCAGTTTGAATCGAGAGATAGGAATAATAATTCGTTAATCGCCTTCTGTATATGCCGATAATTCATGACTCAGGTAACGAGTTCATGTAAATTCATGTCTTATCCCGTGAACTTGAAAACGCGGGAGAGTTATCACAAGGGCAACTGTCCGATTACCTAGCGATTGCTCAAGGGGATAGATCACAAGGTTGATAGCCAGATTACCGCGCAACACCATCGGCTAGCGGAGCTATTGCATTGTGTGGTTTATGAGTGAGACGTTCCTTCAATTCCAGTAAAACTCTTTATTTTGCTATAGATTCATGTCTGCTAAGTGCTTTGTCCAGTGACGCAACACTGTACCCAGCGTATGATATCGACCCCAAGTCCTTTCAAACACATTCACACCGATGCCTGATGTTCTTACTTATCGAGCCAGACACGAGATCAAACATAGCTTTGATTCTAAGATTATTGAGAGTAACATACATATCAGTAATTCGGATTTTTTTTTATAAATATGCAAAAACGTTCGTATATCGTAAAATCTACCCAACAGACAGGATAGATTTTATTCTTATTCAATTTAAATATTGAACTGATGACTTTTGTGCTATACAGGCAAAATATATTTATAAGAGACTTATTTTGATACTCTTAAAACTTTAGGACTTGTATATTATTAATAAAGATATTCATTCAAATTGCTGATAGGAATTTAGGAATTAAATTTTGCGTCCGGGAAGAATTTAAA
>CH002434.1:237393-253302 GCA_000149265.1 Ciona savignyi | reverse complement strand
GAATTTAGGATTAAATTTTGCGTCCGGGAAGAATTTAAAAAATGCTCAAATGTCCGAAATTCGGAATTTTCCTGCGTCTGCGTACTGTGCACACTGCTAATACATTTTTATTATATCGGATAAAAATCAATAAAACGGTGTAATGCGGGTAATCGTGAAATTAGTATGTGTTCACCGCCAGGATATCGGTGCTGTTGCAGTGTGGTGCTACTTACGCGTACGCTGTTTGTATTGCATGGCCGTGTGGCTAAATGGTTAACGCGACCGATACACATAAAGTCAAATGAAAATCATCTCAGTAAAAAGCCCATCTTGGGTTCGAAACTGGGCCCGGTAAAGACAAAAATGCTGCTTATGTTGCTTTGGGTCAACCCACTGATGATTTCCTTAAAATGGCATAATTTAAGGATAGATAATCGCAACTAAACTGAAATGCGCAAAATAGGACGATTGAGTGTTTTCACTTTCACGGTATACGCAGCTAAGGACTGTGTTTGAAGCTTTGACAAAACGGAACTCATTACAATATACACAACAGCGGTTCGGAGGTTTGTTGGCAAAATAAAGACGCAGTAACCAGCACACCACCGTGGGAAAATTGGCAAAAAACGATCGGTAAAACACTCAGCTTGTGTTGCCACCCAAGTTCCAAACGTGGTCGATATCGGCTTTAAGCCGTGAATGGTTTGGTTGTCCTTATGTCGGTGCCGCTACTCTTCCAGATCAGTGGGTTTAATGTCGATGCTCATGGCACTTATACGTCATAACGGCGACGCGCTTTCGCCGCCCGCCTCGACACAAGTGCTGCCGGATTGTTGATTTTGCTAGAATCCCGGCTCCAGCGATATGCGCGGGTCGTGAGAAACATGGCTTAAGTAGGCCTCAAGTGCCGTGTGTACAAATCCTCGATAATAAACCCAAGTCTCGGCGCGATATTAGCCCCACTCGTCCGAATGTTACCACTTTCGTTATTTTGTAACGGCTCACTAGACCGAGGGTTGATTTTACAGCTCAAGCCCCGGTCGCGTATAAGCAGCCCCCGACAAAAAAGTGCGAAAAAAGAAAAACTCTCTCTCAAGTCTAGCACCACCCGCTCAAGCTGATTAAAGTGTAGGTGCCGGTGTACAGAGTCATTCACACAGTGTGTGCGTGGAAATCGGACACCCATGCGAAGCAGTAAACAGGGACAGGTATATTACAGTCCAGCGTCTAATCTTTCTTGTCGCGGTTTGTCTCGTTTCCGTTTTCAATTTAGTTGTTGTCTGTGCGATTGTCAATACCAGTTTTCTGTGATACCGTTTCTTATATAAGGTTAATGTTACTTATGCCAGATACGTATAAAAGATTGTTATATCAGATAGGACGTGGAATTTTGAAGGATTTCAAAGCCAGAAAAAGTCGATAAACACGCTAAAATAAAAACGAATTTTCGGCAACGACAGGATAAACATATTTGCAAATATTTCAAAGAAAATTTGCAATTATTATGAAACATATAGACTCGTTTAAATATTATATATACTGACGTTTAAAGATGAGTAAAGTAATTAGGTAAAACAGCATAAGTCGTGTGCGGCCATTTTTAGTTAGAAATGTTTATCAGTTCGAAGTATTAATTTGTTATTAGTTTGTCTGTTGGTTATTTATTTTTCTAATAAAAGTATTAATAAACAGAATGACTAATATTATATTCAAAGCATTTTTATTAATGTATTTTTATTAACTTTTTTTCAAAGCATTTTAAGTTTCTTTTTATAAATGATAGACCAATAATACAGAAACACAGTACCATATTTTATTATCCCGTCTTGATATAAGTACATGAGCGTTTAATTAGTAAATATTTTATCGTTTTTCCAGGTAGCATAAATATTACATAAACTGAAAATACTCCGTGAAACAAAAAGACAGAATGAAGCGAGATTACCTCGATACCGACTCGGAGGAGGACGACGACAGTAAAAGGTGGGAACTTTTATTTGTCCGAGCTAAGTTTCGAACCCTTCATATTCTCTTTGCTAAGAGCATTTTATATAGAAACGTCGGTATTTGAAACGGTCGCGCTAATCATATTTCTTTCTTATCGAGCTAAGTTTCGAACCCATCATGATTGTTTACTGAGATCATTTTAGGAAAATCGGTATTTAAACCGTTCGTACATACGGCACCGATAATTAACAAAATAACTGGTGCACAGTCGAAACGAAACAAGGTATTTATGTTTTATTGGGATACCTTTTGTGTATCAATCAAATCTTTGCTGCCATGGCAGTTAGTAAAACATTATTTTCTAAATATTAAAATCAATTTAAAAACAGGTACGATTCAGCACCTCAGACAGTAGCCCGAAAGAAAAGACGAGGGGTAAGTTTTTGTTTTTTGTTGGACATCTTTTTTTTGTTGGACAAATTTTGGATGATTAAGGGAGTAATAAAATGTCTACATTTTCATAACTTTACCTGTACGCGATAAGATGTGTTAGTAAACAGCAAAACCCTCATTCGTTAGGCTGTAATCAACGTTTTTCGTGCGGTTTATCAGCACTGTAATAAATATCAGTGCTTCAGTAGTTTATCGACCAAGCAAATGTACACAATTCTTGCAGGTCAATTCGATGCGAGATAATTTAATACGGTTATTATGACCTGATCACTTATTCTATTATTATTGTCAAGTAATTATTGGTCGGTGTAACTAATTACTTCATTGCCTCCTGAGCGTCATAGCGTTATGTACAATAGGCCCACCTTACTACTAAAGAGTATCGGGTTTAACTCAATTTTACCGGCAGCGTATTTTATTGGGATGTTCCAAGTTATAACTAATGGAGTGTAGAATGTAAATGGTAACAAACTATTATAACTTCGTACAAAACATTTCCTATATGCGCTATATTAATAACGAAAATACGAAATGTGTAAATTTCCTAACTAACCAAAAAAGTAATTTTGCTTATCACCATCAATTTAAAAGCAACAAGGCCCACATATGCCTAAAATCTTCTATTTTTTTTAATTTCCGTATTTCCCTATTCCTATTTTTAAAATAAACTAAAAATCAATTTAGTTCAACCTTACTTGTTTATATGCTCGAAAATATCCTTTTCCTACGTCACAATGCCACGACGGCGGTGGTAGCGGTAACCAGGCTGCAACAATCACCCCACAATGGCCTGTTAGTTACTAATGTAATACTAGAAGTTGGTTACCACTATCGATTCGAATCCATTGTCTTATTCCCAACCAGAATAAGGACGTTGCTTAGAATTATCTCATTTTACAAGCGCACGACGGCGGTTCAATTGTTAACAACACGCTTTCGGTCGGTTAGTTATTGAGGATTGTAAATGGGTTCACATACCTTGGTATAGTCGTGTGGCCGAATGGCAAACGCGATACATATAGCAAGTTTATACAAACGGTCTAGGTGACGATCACATTTAGGTTCGAAACTAAGCCCGGTAACATTTACAAACCTAATACGCATTGCCGAGCCCTTTAGCACATAAGGGCCTATACTTGTGTTACAATTTTAGGCAGGGTTCTCAATAACCTGTAGTCAGCAGCTCTCATCGATATGTATAAAATGCTTGTATTAACGTAAGCAACATAAAATCACAACTACCCTTTAAACACAATACAACGGTATATAAAACGAAATGGGCGGTGAAGTCTAACGGTTTATGGCGGGTAAGATAACGATAAATGCAACAGGTAATTATTGTCAAGGAGCTAGGGTATCATCAAGTAATCAGCGCATGCACCAAAATCACGGACCAAGATAAAACATGTAACACTTGTGCATACAATACAGCTAAGCTACCTTACATTTCCACAACTCAGATAAATAAATAAAATTCACGTCGCCACTTTTAAATCAGTCATTACTTCTGCTGCTCAGTGACTTAACAAACAGTTTGAGTTAATATTCTATTGATTCATTCCCCATTTATCTTTTATTTTATGCTGACCTGGCTGTTATTTTTGTGTAAAAAGAAACAATATTGCATAAATAAATTATCACTACTACAGTATAATTAATTTACTGTAATTTACTAAGTCCACTAAGCCACCTTGCAGGACAAATTGTTAGCAATATAACACGATAACTTATTATTCTGACATCATTTTCCAGGTGATCGAGAAACGGCGTCGAGACCGGATCAACAACAGCCTCTCCGAACTCCGGCGGATGGTGCCTACCGCATATGAGAAGCACGGATCAGCGAAGCTGGAAAAGGCGGAGATTTTACAGTTGACCGTCGAACATTTAAAAACCCTACAAAGCGCAATTAGCAAAGGTAAAATTTAGTTTCGACTGTTCTAACCCATAAATATAAATTTGATTTTCACTACAGGGTATTTCCCTTACGCTGAGTCATCCCGTGTTAGTATATAAACTATATTCATAGTTATCAAAGTCCGTTAACCCTTGCCCACAAATACAGGCACCTGATTTAGCCATCTTTTTTAACCATAATTTCTGTACATTCTTTCAATTATATCGTTTTTTTACTTACTATTTTTATTTACTGTTTTACTAGAAATTATTGTTAAAAAAGATGGCTAAATTTATTATTATTTTTTACTTACTATTTTTATTTACTGTTTTACTATTAACGTTCATAGTGCCGTTTTGATTTTTAGTGTTTTCTATGGAACAAAAAACAAATCACTATAAACTAATTCCTCCAACTGGAGGATTATACCCATAATACCGTGGACCAACTCTTTAATGCTCATTTTCGATCGTTTTACCTCATTCGAATAATAATCTGGGCCTTTTCACTACAGGGTATTTCCCTTTTGTGGACGTCCACTCGATGGCGGTAGACTACCGGAGCTTCGGGTTCCGAGAGTGCGTGTCAGAGGTCGCAAAGTACATGGTGACGTCCGACCCTGCCGACACGCAGGTCCCCATACGAAACAAACTGCTGAATCATCTTCAAAATATGTTGAGTCAGAAGGAAGCGGCGGGGGCGATGACGAAAGCAGCTCCAGGTGGTTACGGTTGAATGATTATTTAAATTCCCAATTTTTGTGGAGTTTTGAATGCCGATCTTAACCAGGATATATACGTTTTTTTAAATTCTCATTTTTTTGTTAAGTTTTGGATGCCGAATTAACCAGGATATATACATTAATACATGAATGCATGTGTATCTACGTAGGTAGTAAGCCAGAGAATGTAACGCACGTTTGTACGCTAAAGTACTTTGATGGCTAAATTCCCAGTAGTTGCATTATGATATAGCCACATAAGTTTAATCAAAAACTTATAAAATGTGAAAAATTAATATCTAATATACCTTGTTCATATATCTATTAAACTAAGTATTCGTAAATCTGTTAAACTAAACTAAATTAACCTTTATTTACCTTCCAGTCTCCATCCCACCCTGGTCATCCATTCCTGCGCTGAACAACGTCATCAACCCTGGTAGCAACGTCATCACCCCTGGTAACAACGTCATCAGCTCTGGCATGTTGCCCCACCGACACAACCTACCAAGCCATAGAGACCTCCCGGCACACATGACACCCCAGCTCCATCTTCCCTTGTCCCCCGCGTTCTTGTTAGCCGATCGCCGCCCAGCGAGGTTGGAAGCGTCGATGTTCAGTCCAAAGCGCAAGCTGCCGCCGCACCTGGACACAAGGACCTCGCCTTTCGCGTCAACGATGCTAACACCAGCGTTTCAACCGCGATCTCATCACCTCTTCAGTAAAGCATCGGTAAGTTTAACGGTCGTGTAACCGAATAATCAACGGAGTCATATACAGATTTCTATAACAAAACGATATCAGTGACAATATCATGATGAGTCAAAAATTATATCGGATGAAAAAGGTATAGTCGAATGGTCGGCGCGACCGATTTGTATAGATATTCGTTATAAAAAAAACGGTGTTAACGAGTCTAACGTAGGCTCGAAATGTAAAAAAAAGCTTGGTAAAAAAGGCTAAAAATATTTCTTTTAAGCATTGCACAACCTAATTAATATATTTCGTATTACATCTTAGTTTCTGTACATGATTAAAACTTTGGGGGTTTTGGTAGTGCTTCCTATTGGTTAACTTTATCGATTCATATACCTATTGCCATTATAAAAAACGTTCTTACTTACGAGTTAGGCATGGGTTCGAAACTTTCAACCAATTAAAGAAAAAAAATATTAGTTTAATCCCTCGTAGCTTAATTAATATTTTTCATACTGGTTTTTGTAAGTTTTCCATATTATTTTCATACTGGGTTCATTAATATTTTTCATACTGAGGTTCTGGTTTCAAACCCTTTATCAATACAGCCTTTCGTGGTCTTATGTACGTACATCCGCATGTGTACGTTACGCCTTATTCCCATGATTCGGGCACTCGAGTATTAAGCGGCTGAAGCGTTGTGCGATACCCGTGGATAAACACGTCACTACGGAATTCCCCTTTAATTGAATGAGTCACCAAAAACAGGATATGAAAGGAGAATTAACCTGATTAATAATACTGCGGTTGGGGTATTCATGTTCATCCCCGTGGATGGATTATCTTAAATGCGTTTTCACACGGGCAACCGTCAGATTTAGTTTAAAAAATACGTTTTTGGAAACATGTTACTAAAACAATTCAACAATATTAAGGTTTATAAAGAATTTATAGCTGTTTTCGTATATTTGTGACCGAGCTGAGTTTCGACCGCATATTAGGTTCGTTACTAGGACCGTTTTTGTATATACTTTGGTATAAGTATCGGTCGCGTTAACCATTTGGCCACACGACCGTACCCTGTTCTCGTATTTTGTTTTCGTTAACGACATTGTCTGAACCCAGCAAATTAATGGGTTCTACTAAATTAAAGAAATGTGTGAATCATACTCAACACACTGCAGTATAGTTCCGGTAACCCGACGGCGGGCTCGAGGTGATGTGACGATTGCCATGTGTTAACCCCCTTGGTTTTCCCATTCACGGGGATAAACATGAATATCCTATCCTATCTTATGTCTCTTTTCCGCACCCAACCCCATTAAAATGGGGTGGTGGTTAAGAGCGCACTCACTTTAAGACATCCCGTCACTTATAAAAAACGTCACCATGTTTATTGTTGTATGGGTTATACGCTATATAAATCTAACTCCCCGAAGACAGACCCCCCTTCCGAATGTATGAGCGAATCGCAGCATTACCTTTCTGTATTACTACTTATCCACACGAATTAATATTTTACGTTTTTCCCACAGAACGATCATTTTGGGATTTTTACCAACTTCGGAAGTTTTCCTACACGGAAACACGACCGATACTTCAACCCGGCGAAAGACTCTGCGTTTAGGGAGATCCCCCCAATCGAAACTCAGCCAACTTCAGACCCGGAGAAAAATGCAACCACCAATCTTAGTTCCACCCCACCCCCTAAGCGCGCCACGAAAATGGATACCCCACCACACCGACCGTGGAGTCTTGAACTGAGTGCACACTGAAATAAACCATAAAACGCTTCAATTTATCTTAATTCGATCGGATTTGATTTAATTTATGGCAAAATTTCAAAATGTCTTTAAAAGTACTCTTTTGGCTTTATAATCTTAAATATTTTTTTATATTTAAACCAGTTGGACCAATTTCGTGGATAACGCCTGTCTTCTTACCCTTTGAATGAACAAACCTTCACACTGTAACAGGTCTAACAAATCGGCTGTTTGCCTCTACGAGGTGTCTTTTATTACGCGTAAAAGATGTCTGGCATTCAACCTACGAGGATATAAATCAGCCAACCAAAGACACTGTAATAGCTTCTGCAACTTAAAAATTGACATGGGTTATTTACAATAATTGTGGATAAAACCTGGCGGCTTTCAACCCAGGAATATACTTCGTTAAAGCACATTCTATGTAAAAATACACCCGTATTATTATTTCTCGCTGCTGTTCCTATATATATATATACATCTTTTCGTACACGCACACTTTCCTTACAAGAATGTTCGTATATATTGCTTGTTCTGTGTTCCTGCATTTACGTTTGTTATATTTTTCTACCGTGTCGTTTCATCGTAAAATACAAGTGAAACAAGAAAAAAAATTAAGGATTTTATTGCAACGATCTGAACAATGTTTCGCGTCAGATCTCGGAGAGTTTATTGATTATAAACCAGAAACAACTGGCAAAACTTTAGATTACTGGTATATATCCCTGTTGTAAGAAAAATGCGGACGATTTAAACTAGGAAATCTCCCCAATTTCCATAGGCTTGTGCATTACCATAATTATTTAGATAAGTTAGATTTAGGACCAGTTTTATCCCCAGAATCGGAAAAAAAAACGACAAACACGGTAATATAACCTTATGTACACAGTCAGTTTTCAATAAATGTTTAGTGGTTTGGTACATAAACCGCATTTAAATGTTGCTTTTTTTATGAAGCCAGTTAACAGTACGGCCACACAATCTCTCTGATTAAGGAAATGGTTTTAAACTCTTCACCCATATACCATAAAAATGTTTTTAAAAACATAAAATACTTTGCTATGGAACGAACGTCGCAAAAAAACGATCGCACAACGGTGCAAAACCTTATCATAAGAGTTTATTGCTTTAATTTACATTTCTCTGTACGGTCGTGTGGCCGAATGGTTAACGCGACCGATACATATACCTTTTCATATATATATATAAACGGATAAAGTGACGTACCCATTTTGTGTTCAAAACTTGTGTCGATACAAATAAAAAAAAACTACATTTCTTCAGTATACGGTCGTGTGGCCGAATGGATAATGCTACTAATACATATGCAAATTTTACACAAAAAATCGTGGTTAGCCCGCTTAATTTTCGAAACCTGGTTTAATAAACAAAATTATATTTCTTCAAACGAAAAATAAGATTAGATATGTTAATATTTGTGAATGTAATGGCGAATGCGGTAAAACTACAGGATTTTAAACAAGTCAATATAGATACACTCCGTTTAATATACCCATAACACAGGACGCTGTTATGTTGTTCAAACTCATGAAAATGACAATGTATAATCCCCACCCCCGGCCTGGCGAAATTCAATGAAAAAAATTAAAGGAAATTAAACATCCGCTTCGTAGCGATCGTATCACACACGCTTCGACAACACGCGAATTATCTGACAATTCGACACGGAAGTGGTCTATATAATAATAAATACCAACAGTGGAAAACCCAGCGCTTCTGGCTGATTCGATTATTTGTTTTGTTAGCGTTATTAGTAATTGCACTACATCCTATGTCCATTGAAATCCATAAAATTATATTAACCGACACGCCTTATAATTCTGTATTTATTATCCATGACGCAATGATATTACAAGTAGGTTGACACATAATATCAGTTTTTGTGTTTATTTAAACTTTATAATGAATCTAAGATCAAAAAGAAGTTGTACCGTGTTTTAATAACACGAGAATGTCGTGGACTGTTTGTTACATATTGCTAAATTTACGTAAACCAGTAATAGAAGTTTGATGCTTGAATAATAAGCTAGATTTGTCCTGTAACTTATAAAGTGTTTTTACAGTTACCAATATTTTTTATAGAAGACCCTAATGCGTGTTTTCATCGTGGAAACAAAAACTAAACGAATCTAAACGTTATCCTATTACCGTTGTTTACGAAAATTGTTGGGATTATTTTCAAGACGTTACCAGGTAATTAGCGAACAAGTTGTTAAAACGACACCTCGCCAACGAGCCACTCGTCGAATTTAACTCTTTTGTGCAAAATTCAAGCCGTGGAACCAAATTAAACCGCAGTTTCATGGGAAACGACGACGCTTAGTGATTTGAACGAGGCCAGCGGGTGACTGTGCGTGCGTGTTACCGTGGCGGCGATATGTGGTCGGTATGTCGCGTTAACGCCTTACCTCAATTAGGGACAACACTAAAAGGAGGGAAAGTGCGGGAAGGAGAAAAACTGCACACTAAAACTAAGAAAAAAATGTAACCATATCCAAAACACTAATCTTAACCCCAAAACTAAAACTTTAACCCATAACACTAACCCTTACGCCCTAATCTTTATTTTAGTGGGCAGTTTCTCTCCTTCCCTCTTTCCCTCTTTTGCTCCTATAGTTTTCCCCGATAGGTGGTCGGTATGCCGTGTTAACGCCTTCGCTCAATTAGCACGGCTCTTGCTTATGGTGTTTATCACTTAAACCTTCCGTGCTTTGGCGCGTGTTTTAACCCAACCGTGCGACAGACTGATGGAGGGTCAACACCATATAACATTCCCATTCCCGTCGGCGCTCTTTAAAATTCATTTCAAGTTCGACTTAATGCAGTATTTGATGTAAAAGCGTTATTATGGAGTGTGGGAACGGTTCCTCGACCGCGCGAGCGTCGAGAGGGCAGAATACAACAGAGTCGAGGTCATAACGTACAGCGTAGGTCACGAAGAGGTGGCGTCTGCCGGTCGATTGTGTTGTCTACGTTTGAGCGACGGCTGCCCGCTCAAGTGGCTCGATGTTTCGATTCCAAGGCGTTAACGTTGCAGCAGGGGTTTAGAGCAAACGACCCGATGAAAAAGAATCACAACAAACCGTACGAAGGACGCCGCGCGAGCGTGGGAAAGCGAGACCGGCTGTGAGCGGAAATAGGACATCTAATATTACACGGCAATGTCGCGTTACTTTCATCGACGCGGGCTTGGGACAAATAGAAATAGATATTTGTTTATTATTTTACAACTGTCCATGATTAAACAGAGTACACCCTATGTCAAAATTTCAGTTAGGTTAAAAAGAGTATGAAATATGGAACGATTACAACTAATATACAAATTCGTTATTTCCAACCTATTTATCATCATAGTTTTTTTTATTACAAGATGATGTTATGGCTGTCATGGTGGATTGATTTTATGGCCGAATGGTAAACGAGACATTACATGTCCTAAATAGTACAGAAAAATGTACTTAGTAACTAGCTTGTTATGGGTTCAGAACATTGCCTTGTAAAAATATATGAATTCAACACATATAGTACATTACAGTCGCCAACACAGGCTTTTGATTTACTATATTACCCAACCGCAATAGGGCGGAATTATACCGGCAGGTCCAATTACTTGCCAATGTCATAGCATGTACATTTATATGGCCGAATGGTTAACGCGACCGATTCATATACCTACTCCTGCACAAAACGGTTCGAGTATGAGACTACACCAAGGTTTCTTCACACATAATTTTTTTTTATTTACCGAGCCAAGTTTCGAACCCATGATGGGCTCGTTACTAGGACCGTTTTTTTTGTATAAGAGTCGGTATATGTATCGGTCGCGTTAACCAATCGGTCACACGACCGTACGTTTCTTATAAAAACACACGTATAAAAATTTTGATACGAAAGTTATACCATAGCGCCCTCTAATGACGTAAGTTTGTCACTTTTCTCTCGAGTTACCAACCATATAGATGCTGTTCAAGTTGTGCGCTTTTGATATTTGTCCGGCCCGTTGGTCTAACGGTTAAGTGCGTCGCCTTTCGCTAGCTAGTCGGTTGTGTCCTTGGGTAAGGCACTTTACGGACATTGCCTGGACCCAGCGGATTAATGGGTTCTACCAAATTGAAGGAACCTGTCTATCATACACAACACACTGCAATAGCTCCGGTAACCCGACGATGGGCGCGGGTGATCTGACGATTGCCCGTGTGTTAACCCCCTTGGTTTTCCCATTAACGGGGATAAAGATAATTATCCTATATACTGGCGAAGAGCTCAGTATAGTAAACTTGTCCATAGATGTTTCAAATTTGTTGCAAATTTTCAACGAACGGAGTCCAGAGCCCCGTAACACAATCGTCACTTCTTCGTTTTGATAAAAAAATGGGCTGGAGTATAGGGGTACAAAGGTTCAGGAAGTATGCCTACTACATATAACTACTGGGAAGTTAGCCGGGGTTTTAGGACTTAAAAGAAGGTCCGTCGCGGCATCTTTTATCTAAATTCTGTCGAAAGACAGTCCTGCTTTATCCAACCAAACCAAGTAATCAAACGATTGCCCGTTTGCTGACAATTTTTCAAGGCAGAAATATTTTAACTTTTAGGGGAATGGTTAAAGTGTAATCATCCTATCCTATCCTAAAACGTAATCATCCTATCCTATTCTATTAGGTTGTCTTACACCAGAAAACACACTTGAATGTGAACTGCGTTTATTTTTCATTGCAATATTTCACCATCGTACGCGTTCATCTCACGCCAGGTAATTCAATTTTCGGATAACTTACAAAACGGTTGGATTAATTAAGAGTCAAAATAAAACAACCTATTATAGTCTATGTGAGCCTAGTATTAAGCCTTTGGGATAATACCAGGCTTTTTTAATACCGTTGCAGTTAAGAAGCCAGTGGGTATCGACCTCATAACCTTGCGGTCGGTGTACAAACGAAAAAAATTGCTACTAACAGAGGCGCAAGTAAAAATGTCAAACGGAGAGGGATTAGGTTAGTTACACATTCTCTAGTTTGTGACGGTAGAAAATTTGGTTAATAAATAGGGAACGTATAAAAGCGAGTGTAAGTATGTATTCAGTAAACACATTGTGGAGAAAAAGTCGTGTGGCGGTGCGTCCGCTAAGTGGAGTGAGAGAGCTGGACGTCGATTCAGGTAACGAAGTAAGCGCTCGGGTGTGGAAATGCGAGTTGGACGGTTATTTCGTGTGGATAAGCCAGGATGTCTGGTGGTTGAGGATGCGAAGGCTCGCCACGTCGTTATCGCGTGTGTTGTGAGACTGGCGGGCTTTGTGGGTCGGGGGTGGGGCGATGCGACGCCGCACGAAGAAATCACACTGTGAATAAGAAGGTACATGTTAGAGGGGTTATAGGCTGTGATGGGATTTGAGAGTTCGCATGGGTTCGGTCGAACCCGTTCTTGGAACGTCGGGATAATCACCGATCCGATTCTTGCTTTCTTCTTACAGACATTATACCTTTTAGGGAACCTATTGTTAGTAAGTATGATACACAAAAAGTACCGGTTTCTAAAATTTTGAATCCCATCACTGGTTATAGGCAGGCCCGGTGCTAGGAACCGCGGGGCCCAATTAGAAATGTGATGGCGGGGCCCCTACTCTTCATAGCAAAATTTATGGGTGTTTATAAATCATAAAATACAAATCAGTATACATAAACTACAAAAATAGACATTTAATACTTGCTATAAAACAAATTAAAGGTAATGTGGATGCTTATTTACGATATATTGTTTTACTTTTAAACATATATATATATATATATATATATATTGTTACGCAACCATATTCATTATGACGTAACAAACAGACACAGAAATATAAATTTGACTTAGTTACGATGCATAACAAATTGATATTATGAGAAAGAATATTATTTCACTTTTTATTTTACGTTTCAGTAGTATTTTAAACCTCGTAATACAAAAAACTAGCGCGGGGCCCCTTCAAGGTGCGGGGCCCAATTTGATCTAATCGGTCAAATCGGCCTAAAACCGGCCCTGGTTATAGGGGGGTGCTTTAAGGGTCGATACTAAAGGGGTAGTGGTCAGTGTTAGTATTTGGGGATTTATCCCAAAAGGTATGTAGGCAGAGTAAAATAAATCGCTAAGTTCAGGTAACATCCGTTTAGTGTTATTGACCAGCGATATTACCAGACTATATGCAATAGTTTTTACGTTTTTAATACTCTGGTGTATCCACATAACGATACCCAATTTTTTAACTCTAACTCCCCAAAACTCAAATTCTACAAATGGCTTAATTACCAGTGA
Source organism: Ciona savignyi (assembly GCA_000149265.1). Classification (NCBI taxonomy): domain Eukaryota; kingdom Metazoa; phylum Chordata; class Ascidiacea; order Phlebobranchia; family Cionidae; genus Ciona; species Ciona savignyi. The sequence continues at coordinate 239,531 of CH002434.1, read as the reverse complement.
AAAACAAGAAATATGGAAAAATTATCGAAAAAACAACAGCATGTCATACTGCATACTGTCAATGCAAATTCGACACTCCATTTGAAATTAGTAGGTGCAAAAACTTGTATCAATTATGGACCAGCTCATGCATGTATAAAAGATATATATATATATATATATTTCGCTATTAAGCATCGTCAGACCTTATTCAAATAGAATATTTTGACAACGCTTTCCATTCACAATTCAAGCAAATATTTCCATAATTAAAACTTCTTAGCTAGTAAAAGGACACCTTTTGTTAAAAACGACTTTACAATTTGCAAATTAATTGACATTTGGAAAGATTTTTATAAAACTCGTCAAAAAATGCTATTCCGTTCCAAATTGCAATAAACTGAAGATTTGGAATTTTTTTTCAGAAATTGCATTAAAAATAGCTATTCATTGCACACAAGCCATGCATACTGACATGCATTGTAGGTTAGTGGTCTGTATTACCGTAAATTAATATATAAAGTGCAAATTAATAAAGCATCCCCTCCGTTGTTTCGTCCGCCTTCTTCGAAGCCTGCTTGTGCCGCCGAGCTTTGTGGTAATCGCCGAAGTCGCGTCGTCGCTTGAAGAAGCCGCACTGTTGGTGCACGTTATTGCGTAACAATCCCGATCGTGACGTCACAGAAAATTATTGCGTCAAAATGTTGATTAGAAAACCCACACCGATTACTGGTTGATTGGTAAAACGCTTGGAGCAGACACGTCAGCGAGTGATTGTGACGTCATAAAATTGCAGTTGTGACGTCACGTAGGACGTATAAAGCACGTGACGTCATGCCATCACAAAGTGTTTGTGCTTTAATGTGTATATAGGTGGGTCTTGTGTGGAAATAATGATATTGTAAAGCCATCTAGCAGGTAAAGAGTAAATTGGGGTATGGGCTATTTAGGGTGATTGTAGGCTAACTGGGGTGTAGGGCAGTAGGTTGGGGCCAACTGGTTGGGGTTGAGGGCATTTACAGGGGTAGAGCTGGACTCTGGGGCTTTTTACGGGGTATTGTATCAGCACCGGGATAAATTATGGGGCAGGGTAACATTCGAGGATTTAAATTCCATACGCCACAGTCAGTTTTTAAGGGGAACTACCTAGAAAAAACCCGCCCGGAGGGTAATGGCCGCACAAAAACTGGTTGGGAAAGACACTGGGGGCATTTACAGCGTTAAAATTGGACTCTGGGTCTATATACAGGGTATGGTATTAACACTGGGATCATTTACGGAACAGGGTAAGATTCAAGGATTTAAATTCCAGAGGCCACAGTCAGTTTTTAATGGGGATATGAAATAGGCCCGGAGGGTAATGGCCCCCACAAATACACCCGACATACGTACCTTCCACAGTAGCAGAACGATCAACACAAGCAAGATCACTCCGGCCAATGTGGCAACCACTATTATCCATAACTTCACTTCTTGCTGGGGGGGAATAACCTGGGACAAATCATGGGTTAGAACAGGGATGTCCAACCTGCGGCCCGCGGTCTGAGATTTTTGTGCGGCCCGCTAGTCATTTTCACTCCCAAGTAGTATTTTGACATTTGAATCTTAGCTTAGCCTAATTAAAATGGGGTATGTGATACATTTCTAAAAAAGGGGCTAATAATTCTTACCGACCAGGATTTACATGAACTAACCATCCACACACTGAAACAACTCTAGCAATTCGATTGTGTGCACAAAAAGTAAATAAAGTTCTCGCCGAGTTATTACATGAATAATATTCAATATCTTAATTATAGGGTATGGTTAGATACAGTCTACGGGTTGGTCAAAATCCCTTACGGGCGGTATGTTGCCCATGTCTGATGTAGACTCACCTGCTCAGACAAGATACTGGTCGAAACCTCGTCAAATCGAATCGAGGACACAGAGTATTGGACATTGCTCCGAGATACAACAACTTCTGCGTTTGAAAACACCCTAACCTCCCCCATGCCTTTGTATTCCTGTGGTGGAAGATGGGGTGGTAAGCACAGGAGAGTATAAAAAGCAGGTACAGGAGAGTATAAAAATAGAGTATAAAAAATAGACACAGGAGAGTATAAAAGAGAGTATAAAAAATAGACACAGGAGAGTATAAAAGAGAGTATAAAAAATAG
>CH002434.1:195210-208727 GCA_000149265.1 Ciona savignyi | reverse complement strand
ATTGGGGGTTGGTTGGTTTCCACATCACTAGCTAAATTAGTTATACGATTGTAATACATCATTAACAATACTTTTAAGGCAGGGGTAGGCAACTTCTCTAGTTAGCGGGCCAGATGTTGGAAAATGAAGTTCTTGGTAAGACGGATTATTACATGAATAGTATTCAATATTTAAATTACAGGGCATGGTTAGATACAGTCTGCGGCCCAGTCAAAATCCCGTGGGCCGTAAGTTGCCCATGCTTCTTTTAGAGCAACAGAAAAAAATGACAAAAATTGTTAAAATTAAAAACAATTAAATATGGGATTAAGTTAGTAGGCCTATCCACCTCGCTATATCAATTAGTTACGGTATATGATTGTAAATACACCCATAAGAATATTTTAGCGGGAATGGAAAAAATAACAAAAGATATAAAATTAAAAACAATTAGTTCAGGGGTTGTTTAGTATCATTACCGGCGGGCTGTTCAAATTTTGTGATGCCTTATTTACTTTCCTAAATTGTAGCATTTAGAATACTTTAAGGGAACATGAAAAGATGACAAAATAATAGTTGTTTAAACACATTGTTCAAAATTTAAAATAAATTATTGGGAAAATAAGCCAAACACCTATGGTCAAATGTGGCTATTTACAACCTCCAAGAAAATAGTAGGTTTTAAAAAAAATGTTTGTTAGAAAATTACTGATAAGCAATGTGTGAGAATAAAATGTGCAAAAAACATGACATGGGGCATATGAAAAAAAACTTTCATTTCTGCACGCATTGCTTATTTTATTCATTGTTTTGTTTGGCAATTGCATATGTGGGCAAGACGCAAACACATGTTATATTGATTCTGAGGATTGAAATGGCCATAAAGTAATCAACAATGAATAGCTCCCGTCTACCGGCGAGTTTGACGACTCCATGTTAAACAAACAACAAACAGGACAATAAACAAGAGTGATTACTTCCAAACATAGCGTTCAAACCATTAAGTGGCATTAGCATTGACAGAATGGGAATTATAACCCTTATTACACCACTTGAAAATATATCTAAAAAGTAATGGAAAACAACTGTCAAAGAAATATACACCGGTATATATAGGCCTATATATTTAGACAACTCTCAACGAAAATTAAAAACAAAAGGTTTCCCATTGCCAGCAAGAAATTGGCTATTTTACTTTATAGTATTAGTTTAAAATTTTTGGTGACCCATATTTAAAAAGGATTTAAAAAGTTTAGCAGATCACATTTCCGCAGTAAATGTTTAAATACAACAGAAATATATTCTCACCTGTCTTCTAAATTAAACGCTGTACATTGCATAAAGCGAAGGCAAACAAGAAATGGAAACACAAATAAATTGTCGACGATCAAACATGATTTAAACATTTTATAAAATGATTACAAGGTGGATTATGGTCATGAAAAACCTAATGCATACTAATATGAACAGTGATTCAATTCCTGGATAAAAAAAACAGGTGTTTAGGTAATTACTTGTACTAAAAGGCAAAAATAGACTTTGGTAGTTAAATACATGACCAGATTATATACATAACCAGATTAAAAATATGACCAGATATAGCTTTTCTCCACACCTTAATGCCACTTTACACCTCAATTTCTGTTGATTTAATGATTCATTTAAAAATATGTAATTTTAAACTAATCGCAGATTGGGTGGGTAAAAGCTTTGTAAAAATAAAACTCAGAGAGCGTAAAAACACAACTTTGATTGATTATATGGCTTTTTATGCGCTAATGAGTAGGCCTAGTACACATAGCACTAGTCCATTTTAGGATTATTTTTTCCGTAAACTGTGAAACAAATTTAAAATTTAATATCGGAATTCGATAAACAGATGAGTGAAAGCTTTATCTATTTTGTATTTGGCACATTTTTATGTCACTTGATGTCTTTAACAGGTGTCCCTGATTTTAGATAATCTGAAATGAGTTTGGCCCTGTGCCATTGGCATATAAGTGAACAAAAAATCACATATTTTATCTTTTTTCTGCACGTTTAACAACTAAATAGGTTTGATTGATATGCCAGTATGCAATACCTGTTTCTCGCTGCACGTTAACATTATGTGGGGTAGCGTTAGCAAGGGGTAACAGGTGGGGAAAAGTGAAGGGGAAATTAAAAACCGGGAAAACCTTGGTTTATTAAGTAACCACTTCATTCGTCTAAGCTATTTAAAACATACATAATTGACTATTTGGTAAAAATACGCGATTTAAACTAACCAAAGGGATAGCCTGCCCTATACTATGCCTGGTCTTGTGGTCTGGATAGGCTAGGCAAAAAATAATAAACTAAACGTATAACCGTGGGTAAAGGTGGTCGTATGAGTCTGTTTTTGTTAGCCTTTTGTTATCTTAAACTTGGCAAATAGTATGTAGGCCTATTAAAAAACACAAATCGGCCGAAAAAATACGTCTACAACTGTACATTCGTTGTTACAGAGCTAAAACCAACCGTTAAAGCTCAAATTAATCAACAAATCCTAGCCAAATACTGATACATATGTTACCGACACTCGGCAAGACTAAATTAACATTGGGTGCTAACAGATAGACTTCGACGAACTAACTTTGCCACCCACATACGAGAAATTCCAGAGACAATCAATTGTTTCCACTAGGAGTGGTCACCGGAAACAATTGGAACAAACTCACAACGATTGAAGCCTTCGTACAAGTTGATAATTTCCGATTTACATGCTTAATCTAATCGATTGCGTGATTCACCGCGCGTTCAATTGCGGTAATTCTTTGTTTTTGCGGGGTCGAATCTATTTTACCGGGGTTATTAAGTGGAAATTATATACAGATAACATACAAAATTGGAATTAGCGGTAAATCATATGGTCCTGGTTCTAACTTACATCAGGTAATATTTTTTCAAACAAATATAAAATGGTCGGTAAGTTATATTAAAAAGACTGAACTCACATTGTACTTATTTATATATTGTCCAATTTATACCCAAACTGTTAACATTTATGTAGTCAAAGTGACGCCAGTCAAAAGGTTGCTACATCGAAACCAGCCTCCCGCTAATCGGTTTGCGTTTTTAGGAAAAAGGCTTTTAAGGTTGTTGGCTAAATGCAGTGAATGATTGGGTTAGAAAAAAGTGTCTTCGTCGTATAAAACACATTGCAGTAGCTGTTGTAATTTGACATGACCAATATATGCAGTGTAACGTTCTTTGGTCGTTTTAAATCGAATCTTAGCTTTCAGCTTAATTCGTGGAGCCTACTTTGATTTTCTTGTGATTCACGAAAAAAACGACTAAAGATAAGTATGGGTCGCATTGGTTTTAGTTACATTCTTTATTTATTGTTTTGGTTTTGAGTAGTGTATATTCGATTTTGGGGCATTATCTGGCGTAAACTGGATTGTTTCAATATTATTTAATGTCTTTCTTATTCATATTATACATCTTTAACTTTCTTTAAAATTTGCAAAAGTCCTTTTTAATCGGGAGATATCAGCAAAAATACCAAAATGGTAAAAATGAATCTATTTTTTTAATTTTTCCGAACATCGGGAATTCCCCGCCGGGTTCGTGTAAAATTAGACACGGGCGACACTCGGCCGATTGTAAAATCCGAATACTACATTGAAGGACATCGTCGTGTTACATCGTTTGAGTTCCCAAATTTGTATTACTATTTATAGCGCTAAAAACATAAGGTTTTATACCCGAACAAAAGAATAAATATTGAACTTTCCGAGTTTTATGTGTGGACAGAGTGAATAAATTGAAGTTGTATTTATCACATAGATGCCTATTTTATTGACATTCTTAGATGGCATTGTATTATTTAAACACACTAAGTCTTGTGACCAGGGCATATGGCTTCCTGCTCAGTCAGATAACGGGAAGCCACTCATCAAACTTTTTATCCGACCAGTTAAAGGTGATTTAGTGCGACCCCTTTCAACCGAAAGGTTGCCGGTTCGAAACACGTCGCTATCTGGTCAGTTGTGTCCTTGCACAAGGCTCCTAATGGACACTTCCTAAACCCATCGGATTAATGAGTTTTTTTTCGAATAGAGCAAGGTGTATATCATACACAACACACTGCAAAAGCTCCGGTAACCAGGCGGTAGGTGCGAGCTGATCTGACGATTTCCCGTGTGTCATAACCCCCTCGTTTTTTACCTCCAAACAAATAATGTCTATCGATATCTAGCTATGTTTATTCTGCATTTTTAAATATATACACAACGGTAATTTGTCAGTTCGTCTCAAACCATAAAAAGTTTTTTTAATGAAGTTAAATGCATTTTAAGGTTCCTTTTTCATTTGGTTTGGGATAAATGCGTAAAAAACAAAGGTATTGCGAAACTTTAAAGTATAAATATATGCCGGTAAAAATGTATGTTGTATTTCCACCGCAGTATAGTTATGGATAGGATAGGATATTCCTGTTAATCCACGTGAATGGGTAAATACCGGTGGGCGTTATCAATCGGGCAATCGTCATATAATCATGCGCCCACCGTCAGGTTATTATTATTTTTTACCGTGCCAAGTTTTGAACCCAGATGGGCTCATCATCAGGACCGTTTTTCGAATAAGAATCGGTATATATATGTTTCGGTCGCGTTAACCATTTGGCCACAAGACCTTACACCGTGGGGTTATTATATGAATGGCTATCTTGACTATTATAGTAAAGGCGCCATTTCTGGCGAATTCTCCGCTTCCCATCTTTTAAAGCGCATAGGAAATGACGCAATAACTAATAACCCTACAATAGCAAATAGAGCAAGAAAATCGGTTGCCGCACCGGATCCGAAATTCGTTAACAATGCTCTACCGGCAATGGGATACGTCAGACGGAAACCGCCTTCAACTATTGCGTTCAACGAACACACGAGAAACGGCGATAAAGGATACGTCACTTCTACAAGCAACTCAAACATGGAGGTATTTTCTGTTCCACAACCAACTCCAAGTAGTATTACTCCGATGTACACCAAAGCTAGCATCTTTAAATGCATTCCTAAGCAAATAAGCGTACAGGACACGCTGCTAATCAAAGCACTAAATACCATAACAGCCCTATATCTTTCAGTCTTTATTATTACCGGTCCCGATACCAGTGCGGATATGATAAATAGTATCCACGAGCCGAACAGGACAAAGCCTGACATCTTGTTCAAATGCGACTCGCCGGAAAACGTCTTATGAAGCATTGATGACAGTAGAATGGTATAACACCGCAAAAGTGGGCCTAAAATTGATGAAACTAATGTCACAACGTAGAATTGAGGAACATAAGCTACCATTTTCACAACATTATGTAGTTGGATTATAGATTCTTTTAAGTTGATTTCTGGTTTGGTTTCAATTCTCTGTTTTTTGAGTTGAGCAATACTGGGTGGAAGAGGCGGCGCCTCCGGAACAAAGGCGTATGAGATAAGTGATAACACGGCGGCGATCACAATAAGCGGAATAAACATCATCGTAAGTCCGAGTCTAATCTCCGATCTTGATTGATGGACGTTAACGAGAAGAGGAGGGATAATTGACCCGACAGCTTCGCCAGTTCCTCGGGCGACTAACTGCACAGCTACTGCAATTGCTACCTCGTTTGCGGGGAACCACAACGCGGCGACTAGTGGTAAGAGACCCCATGCTATGAGAACACAGAAGCTATTGACTACTTGTCCGATCAATATTGAATAATAACCATTATCCATCCTCACGCCAAGTAGAATTAGCGAAAACCCAATAGTGAGAATAGCGGACATTAAAATGAAAGAGCGTCGGAAGCCAACTCGAATTGTCATCCACGAAAGCGGTATCGCCATCGTCATGTAGAAGAAAGATTGGATGATCACCAACCAGTCAATTTGAGATGATCCAACACGAAGTAATTTCACAAGAACATCATTCATTTGCCCATAACAGGACTGGCAAATGCAACGCACTATTGCGTTGAAAAAGGAAATGAACAATATCAGCCATCTTATAGGGTAGGCTTTGAACTGAGGGGATTGGTCGTCGTCTGGGGTTGACATATCTTATTTTCAAGCAGTGTTAATGATTTATTTTGCTCGTTTCTAGGACCAACCCACATTCACTATTCACAGCTGCTAAAGAAAGCATTATAATGTACATAAGGGATTTTAAGTAACAGCATATACTTTTAGTTAAGTTTGTACACAGAGAACACACTACTATATAGCTCCAATAATAACCTGACGGTGGGCGCGAGGTGACCTGGAGAGTACCTTTATGTTAACGCCGCTTGAAATTTTCTATTCACGGGGATAAAACTAAATATTCTATCCTAACGTGCATTTATTCTGGCTCATGAACTCAACTCAAATTCGCAGGGCTAAATTTAACAATAAGGTGAAGTCAAATTGGTTGAATTCTGTAGACTTATACAATATAATATATGTTTTACTTTTTAATATGACTTCACACCAGTGCTGATTTTCACTACACTCAACTTATTTATTATCTTATTATTCTCGATTTATTGGTTGTATAGATGGCTTACTGATATTTTCAACGCAAAAATATATTTAAAACAATATATCCATATACATGATACAGGAAATCATGGAGAATAGTTTATGAGCGAACCAATTTCCTTGTGTGCTTGATCCTTTGTTACTAAAGTTTTTATGTAGCTAATCTCTTTTATTCTGCAAAACAGGCACGGATTACGTTTAATTCTCGATAGAATATGTGTCCTAAATTAGCTTAACGGAATCATACACTTCCAGTACGGTCGCGTGGCCGAATGTTCAGCGCGAACGGGCCCAGTGTCCCCATCATGGATTCGAAACTTGGTTTGGTAAAAAAATACACAGCGACGAATTAAGGGCCGTGTAGCCAGAATAATAGGTTTCAGATAACAACGCACAGAGCACTATCTGCTGAGGATACTTTGTAGTTTTTTATTGCATATTTAAAATATAATCTCATTAAAAATGCTTTTACAGTTAAAAGTTGACGAATCAAGTGTCCAAATATTTGGATCAGAACAACAATATATAGGGTGGTACATTTTTACACGGCCAGTCCAGCCAGCTAATAAGTTAAATGTACTAAGCAGGGAAGATAAATGCACTAAGCAGTCAATTTAATGGATTAATGGGTTGTACTAAAACTGCAAGAACGTCTTAATCATTGGTCCACAATACACTTCAATGGCTGTGGTATAGTCCGACGGTGGGTGAGAAGTAATCTCACAACAAACACGCATATCCTGGTAGAAGGCTCGATATTATAAATTCAGTACGCCACAAGCTACAATATAAACAACACAGCAAGTCTGCAAAAGTTTCTAAAAAATTTCTGCTATGGGATGTAAATCGTCGACCAGTCAAAGTTTAATGTACTTCTTAGCTATGAAATCCATTTTGGAACCGATTCTCCCAAAAAAGAAGCCACTTTATCGAGCCATGCATATCTATGTGCACATTTTACTCCGCCATAGAGTCCAAGTAACATTATAACGCTGATGACTGTCAAAGAAATTTTTGCTTCTTTCTGTATCTTTAACATTGTTGGTTCGTTTTCAAGGGAGTCGTTGATGTATTGGCCTTGTTTGTTCTTGTGTGGGAATTGGGTATTAGGAACAGGTGTCCTAAGAAATTCGCACAACGGACCCCATCCTTCTTTTACATTAAATACAAGCAGCTGCTCCTTAGGGGCGTTCTGGGTGATGTTTAGTAAACGATAACAAAATATAAATATGAGGGGTTAGTAAATAAATTTAAATATAAAAAATATAAATATAAAGATAAGGTCTGCTTGTACATAGAAATATGAGGTAAGTAATTAATGATAAATATATAAAATATAAAGATAAGGTCTGATTGGAAAATAAATATGAACTTACCGGGTAAAAGACATATTTCCTATTATCTTTTAAGACACAACACGAACCCACCTGCATTACATGCGCATTATGTTCCCGAAACCTCATTCTACGAATACTCTCATTAGAGCTTGCGGGCTGGAACAGGCTTAAATGTGGCTGCCCGAATAACCTAGTATCTGTAAATAACAAATAATGCGATGCAAAATAGTACAACTTTTGAAGTATTTTCTAATGGTAAGGCCAAAATGAATTTTGTAGATGCGAAAACGGGTCCAGTTTTTTTCCGGGCTATAGGCTTCGAAATCCTGACGGGGTTGTCACCAAGACCGTTTCGGTATAGAATTGGTACGTGTATCGGTAGCGTTTGCCATTATGCAAATCGACCGTACAAAAACAGGGCTAGTTAAATTTATCTTAAACTTCAGTGCTGTTGTGGTCAATTAGTGGTTGCTATTATTTTACCTGGCTAAGTTTTAACTCATTATGGCAGGGGTGGGCAACTTCTCTAGTCGGCGGACCAGATGTTGGAAAATAAAGTTTTTGGTGGGCCGGATTATTACATATCCCTTCACGGGCCGAAGCCGCGAGCCGTATGTTGCCCATGTCTGCATCATGGGCTATTTTTTTAGGGGGCTAAGTTTTGAACCCAAGATAGGCTCGTGACTAGGACCGTTTTTGTATACGATTCGGTATATGTATCGGTCGCGTTAACCATTCGGCCAAACGACCGTATGGCATTAAGTTTTGATTTACTACAACTCTGCTTGAAACAAACTTCCCCCCAATGGTCAGTTTTTTAGTTTAAATATTCACCTTCGTAGTCCACAAACGAAAAGAAACGATAACCAGTCGGAGTGGCGTACTTTAGGAACCTAAACATCATTGCGCTCTCGGCTTGTAGTTTAGAACGAGTGCTTTCCCACCAATCATCTTCATCCCGGGTTGTCAGTATAATCTGGATTTGAAACAGAAAGCGATATTCATGTTTATCCCGATGAATGGGGAAACGCAATGGGCATTTAACACACGAGCAATAGTCATTACCTCGCGCCCATCGTCGGCTTAACGGAGTTATTGCAGTGTGTTGTGTATGGTATGCACGTTCCTTCAATTTGGTAGAACCCATTAATCCGCTGGGTTCAGGCAATATCCGTAAAGTGTCTTGCCCAAGGACACAACCAACTAGATAGCGATTTGAAAGTTCGTTCAGGAATAAAGAGAGGAACGTATAATGCCCCCACGATTAAAAAAGACAAGTTAAATGAAATTGGTTAACGCAACCGATATATATAGGATATTCATTCATGTTTATCCCCGTGAAAAAAAAAACAAGGGGGGTTAACACACGGGCAATCGTCGGATCACCTCGCGCCCACCATCGGGTTACCGGAGCTATTAGAGTGTTGCATATATAAAAGACACGTACGTTTCTTTAATTTGGTAGAGCCCACTAATCCGCTGGGTTCCGGTAAAGTCCGTAAAGTGTCTCGCCCAAGGACACAAACGACTAGCTAGCGACCAGTTTCGAACCTGCAAGGCGATGCACTAAACCACCAGATCGGACGGGCTGATACCGACTCTCATACAAAAAAACGGTCCTGATGACGACTCCATTATGGTTTCGAAACTTGGCACGATAAAAAAGGTAAATGGTATATATTTTCCACAAAGATAATAACAAGCGCCGTAAAGCCTGAATACAGCAGTCATGTTTATCCCCAACACACAGGCAATTGTCTTATCTCGCGCCCATCACTGTCCGGTTAATGAAGCTATATATTTTGGTGTGTTGTGTATGATTAACGCGTAAAGGTCGTGTGGCCGAATGGTTAACGCCACCAATTCATATACCAATTCAATATAGGATCGAAACTGATCCCGATAAAAAAAGAAAAGGGGGCATTTCTTAAGTTGTAATAGGAACAACAACAATGCCTTTTTCGCCTTTATATTTCTTACTAACAACCACTAATTCGACATATTTTCACCTTAACTTATATAACACTTTATAACACCGACCTTTGTGCTCGGAAATGCTTTTAGTATTTCATCCCAATAAAAGCAACAAGGCACGTCCGTTACAGCGTCGACGTTTTCGTACATTTGATGCAACAGTTCAGTGTTGCAAGCCCCTCCGAGAATAGTAAGCCATTCGTTGTGGTAATTGTCGTAGTTTTCAAAGAAGTCGTACACGTTGTAGCCAAGTTGTGTGAGAGCGGCACGAACAGTTTTTGTTCCAGTCCGTGGTAAACCAGCGACAATAACTTTCATTCTGCGCTGTTGATAGGATATGTAAGTTTAAACATGTAAATGGGAAAACGCACGAGCGTTAACACACGGGCAATCGTTAGATTACCTTGCGCCATCGTCCGGTTAGAGCAGGCATGGGCAACCCCTGGCACGCGTGCCCAACTTGGCACGCGAGCTCGTATTTCTGGCACGCTAGTTCAAGGAAATTAGATTGATTCTTTTCTTTTAAAGATAATAACTTAAAAGTTGTTGTATTATTTGAGCTTTGGCCACGTGCATAAAATGTTTATTACGGTAAGTTGTGAAGATTTGATTATTTATTACCGTGTTATTGTTACTCAACAAACACCAAAGAGTGCAACAATCCGCTTGCAAATTTCGCAACCTGCTGCCACAGACGAATCGGACGTGATAGGAATTTGTACGTTTGTGCAGCCAACCAGATGTAGTTAATATCAGTTACCCTTAGCATCCTAATTTACTTTTGTTAGCAATTTGAGATACAAAGTTTTATAAGGCCAAACATGATGTACGATGTACCGGTAAGGTCATTCGGTATCGGTAAAGGTCATAAATGCATATTTCGGCAAGTAAAAAAAGACCGGTAACTTATTTCACATAAGCTCATCGTTACGTTTATCAAATTGCGTTAATGAAAGTAAATATTCATCGTTGAACACACTTTTTCACCTGCTTAAAGTTTGCTCTATTAGTAATAGTACAGCGCTTGCTTATTTTGCAGTAAAGATAAAAATTAAAAGTAATTACTGTAAAACAGCGGTTCTCAAACTGGGGTCCGCGGTTTTTTGGGGACCGCGAGACAATTTTCAGCGACCGCTGAGCATCTTCCAAAAAATTTAAACGACGCTTCTGAAAAAACTGTGTAAAATTAAGTTTTTACGCAACTTTTCTTCCAATCAACTTAACAAACAATTTGTCATGAAAGCTTACAGGCTATAGATAGGCATTTATGACATCACAAGAAGCTATTTGATGTCACATTAGTGCAATTCAAAAGTACAGAACTCCTACTATAGTAGGAAATAGTACTACTCCTATTATAGTAGGAGTAAACATTCAAAAACAGAAATATGTTCTCACGAATTGTTAGTTGGCACGCGGAAGGATTTTTCCCTTAATTTTAGCCGATTTTGGCACCCAGGCCGAGAAAGGTTGCCCACCCCTGGGTTAGAGCTATTATTTTACTGGGTTCAGGCAATCTCCTTAAGTACCGATAGCGCATACATGTACGTTGAATGTTAGGAGATTGACAAACATTAGCTATCTCACCGCGTGGGAAAACGCTTATATAAAAAGCATTTACCACATTAGAAACGTCATCGACGCAAAAATGATACAACGTCTATTCTAATAATGCAATGTCACCGACACAAAAATTAAACAACGACTAATCAAATTATACAACGTCGACATTGCATCATAAGAATCGACGTTGTATCATTTTTGCGTCAATGGCGTTCTATAGATTACCTTGTGCACACAGAGTCTATTTGCCAATGCTTTTGCTGTTCATTGTAAAAGTTAGACATATTGTAACGAGTTTTGTTCAAATCCCATTGTACCAGGCTACGTACGTCAGCTATTCGTGTTTGTTAGCATAGCTGTCTTATAATTCGTGTTTCTAAAAACTCGATTTACACCTTTCAATTTAAAAAAAATAGACGTAGTATAATCCCGACCACCTCTTAAAATCGGACATAATATCCTATATATTTGGTATAACACTACCTTCTTAGATCTTAGCATTTTCACGCTCGGCCTGAGTAATACATAGTAAACGTCATATGCTGCTTATACTGCTGCTACCGCCAAACGTTAGCGCTTATGCCATGGTGCGTGACATCCTGTCAAGTACAGAGAATTCACATGATCGGTTGCGTGCTACTTGCGTCTCACTCTCCAAATTGTTTTACTTCATACGTTATTAATAGACAAAATGCAGCTGGTTGGTTAAATACGACTAACAGTTACAGTTTAACGCATTTCTGCCTGGTCAGATTCTAATGCTAATAGCAATTTGCTTCTAGAAATGACTCGTAGGCTCTTATTTTGATATACAAAAAGTGGAATAAACTTAGATACAAATGCAACTCTTTTTAGTTAAAAACAAACGTTGGTTCTTACAGACTTTTCGATTTTAAGAGCAAAACGGACAATTTGGTTATTTGTAGAAATTGTTGGTTTATTGAAAAGGGGAGAATTTTGATTAAATGCAAATAAACTGTTCATTGGTTACACAAAAATACACAATAAAAAATTAAGTGAGAGCGAGAGAGAGAGAGAAAGAGAGAGAAAGAAAGAGAGAAGTGCCATAGCTATTTTCCAATCAACCTTGGCAACGGTAAAAAATCTTTTGTTGCAACTATAGTTACATAAACGTTGTTTTGAATAGATTATAGTTATAGTACTTGAAGAAAGTCGAGAGGTAAATTAAACGTCATATTGCTGATGACACTATTCTATAAAAATGTCTAAATATTTTATGGAAATTGGTGCATATGTATAGGCTATTGCTCACTACTAGAGATTACGTGATTATTTCTACGAAAGTAATACTTAAACGGCCACATAATTAATCGTGTTAAAATTACGCAAAGCAAAAAAATTATTGAAAGCAAAAATTGTGCTGCATACGTTATGTTGTAGCCCACTAACGTGCGTCGCGCCTTCAACCGTCCGTATCGAAACCAGGCTGTGCGTATCGAAACCAGCCTATCGCTAGTCGGTTATGTCCTTGTGCAAACTACTTAGCGAATATCTCCTGAACCTAGGGATAAAACATAAATATATTGTATTTCACGGTACTTACCTAGCATTGGTTGAACCAAGTGGTTTAATCGTTTGTACAGAACAGTCAAAACGTAGTCATCGTATTGTTTATCGCAGTGAATGGAAATTGCGGGAAACTTATCACACGGCAATCGCCGGATTGTTTCGCCAATATTTAAGGGAGCGTACGTGATCACACTCTTATACCTTACGCCCACGTTCGGATAGCTTATTATTGTAACAGGTTAAGGCAAAGTCCCATCATTTCCGAGGACACAACCGTCTCACAAAGCAGTTTGTTTTGATCCCATAAACTTTCGGCTGCACTCTTACCGACTAACCGGCCAAAACTTGTAACCCGACTGTTGGAGCTTGCTAATCTGCCTATTTCCCGTGTTATAAAATATCCGTTTTACAACCCACTCGGTAAACAGGGTGCCTCTAAATACTACAGGACCGCTTGGAGCGCTTGGATCGCTTGGATCGCTTGGATCACTTAGATTGCTATGGAAAGTAATTCTAACCCTGTCCCAAACACTAATCTCAACCCCAGAACTAACTTTAACCCTAACCCTAACATTAATATCATGGAATTGTAATTACGAAGTATAGTAAGCGG
>CH002434.1:175960-189128 GCA_000149265.1 Ciona savignyi | reverse complement strand
TCTTTTTAAGTTTAGTTTGTTATTATTTTTTAACAATTGTTTTGAAAAAATAATCTGTAGTTGTATGCTGACACTACTGTACAATTTTAAATGGGTCAACTTAAGTTCAATCTTGTTATGTATTAGGTGTAAGATAAGGGTGTTAAAACAGATACCGGCATTGAATTTGACTACAAAATCAATAGATCACCACTGTGTATAAATTATTAACCGCAAATTGACTTGTATCAACAGGTCAGTGTGGGTTTTATCTTACCTGTTTCTTTAAAAAAAAACATTCTAACTACTATAGTTTTGTCTTACCATAAAAGCTAAAAATATTACGAAAAAAAAACGTTTTATATTGATGATTTTACTACAGTAGCCTTAACTGTGTGACAGAATTTATTTCTTATTAAAACAATAATGTGTATGTATTTAGCGGCATGCCGCCAATATTATTAATAACGTTTATACTGATAGTGACCATTTTTTAACCTTTATTAAAAGAATGATCATCATTATTATAAACATAATCTTACTTCTCATAATGTAATACTGGACAGAGGGAGCATAAACATAAAAACAACCAACAAAATTGACTTTACTGCACACTTTTATTTGTTGCCTTGTTCGACTTATTTACAAAAGATTGTTTTGCGGCAGCGTTTGGTATTTACTTTATTTATATATTGTTTAAATAATTTATATTGACTTCTTTTTAACAGCTGTTGTATGTATAATACTATATCTTCCTATGCAAAATAAATTAACTAAAACCTTACCCAAATGAGATAAACAAAAATCAGAATTTTAGTTATACATCACAAACCATTTAAAAGACACTTTAAATATCTTAGTTTTAGGTTCCAAATTTTTTTTTTAGGTGCGAAATGGTTTTTAGGTGCAAAGTTATATTTTAATGGCGTTTTTAAAAGTGTATATATAAGACCTCATCTGACGTATGTATATCTCATTTTCTGGCTATGGCCGCATGTAATTCGTTTAGAAAACAAAATTTTCAATTCGAGTCGGCTGTCAAGCTTGCTATCTTTTGTATGTGGATAGATTATTTTAAAGCAGGGGTTCCCAAGCTTTTCTCAGGACGACCCCAAAGACAACTTTCAAGTGTCCAGTGCGACCCAAGGTCAATATATATCAACTCTGCAAATCAACAACGTGTCATTCCATTATGAACAATCAAACAGTGATGTCACAATAAGCACCTACATTTTCGATAGCATAAGTACAGACTTAGTTAGAGTGATGCCTATAAGCCTGTTTTACAGTAAGCCATGGTACAAACTGCTAAATTTAACATGGTTTGTCAAATCTTAGATGTTTTGTACATCCATTATTACCATACCTCACTGACCCCACCGACCCCATGACCTGTTTGCGACCCCACCTACTTATCACTCCGACCCCATTTTGGGTCGCGACCCCTGGTTTGGGAACCCCTGTTTTAAAGTATATATGCGGGAGTGGGACATGTGTATGTTATTTTCAAGCTATGGGCGCAATATAATTCAGATTAAAACCTGTCTTAGATCTTAAGTCAAAAATGAAAGTAGTCAATAAAAGGGGACGCTAAACCAGTAATGTTTAATCAGTAAATATAAGAAACCGATCATATGTTATATAGCCCCTTGATACTAATGGATGACTTGAATTTCGCCATTAGGTAAGAAAACTAAACAAAGTCTTTAAACATTCATTATGTACACAAAGGATTCAAAACATAATGCAGATTGTTGAGCAGACAATATTTTAATGGATATTATTACTGTAGTATTAAGATATCCATGTAATCTCGACTATATAAGCCAAAGATATCTCTCTCGTCGGTCTCTTTCCATCTCGACACACTTATAATAACTAACATGTGTTAAACACTACAATTTCGCATTGTACTGTTGTATAACGACACAAATTGTGGTTTAAGAGCAATAAGATGACAATTAAAACTGTCCTCTGTAATGAACTAATAGTTGTTAAAACCTGCTAGGCAAGTAATTCAACTGGGCCTTTGTTTCCTTCAGCTATAACATAGTAAAAAAATATGTCCCTCTAAAACAGGCATTATCAACATACTGTTGGCCGGTCCAGCCCGTTAAGGTATTTTAACTTGGCCGCAGACTGTTTCTAAACTTACCCTTTAATTGAGTAATTAAATAATATTCATGTATTAATCCGGCCCACCAAGGACTTCATTTTCCCACATCTGGCCCGCCGACTAGAGAAGTTGCCCATCCCTGCTCTAATATTAGGGATGCCCATTCTAAAATCAAGATTCGCTTCGTAAAGGAAATGATTCAGAAATATGTTGGATTCCAGCAATTTGAATTGCTCATAGTGAAACAAAATAAGTTTCATTTAAATTTTCTGATTTAGAATAATTGTAGACAGCAAACTGGATAAGAATAAGGACAACCCTACGTTACTATGTACATAATATAAGCAAAAAATTCGATTTTCCAAAACTTATTGTCTATTAAAACTTATGTTTGTCCCCATGTTAGCCTAGGTTTACCAACATAATTAATAGAAATATTGTAGTTTGGGTTATGAACATCTATTAAAACACTGCAACCACGTAATTTGTGTTGATCTTTTTGTCATTATATAATTTAATTTATTTAACAGCCATTTTCAGCCAAGTGATTAATCTGATAAATAATTCATAATTTTTTGTTGTCAGTGGTGATTCATGTTTTTCTCGTCAACTAACCTCAATTCGTAACAATCAAAACTAATAAATTAACTTGACATTTTTTATAAAAATAATGACATTAATATATGCAATATTTTACCCAGTCATTTTAGTGTATAATGTACAGTTGATTAGTTAGGGTCTGGAGACAATCACAAGATTGTTGGATTAATAAACAGCCACTGGCTATTCTTTGGGTTATTTTCCAATAGTCAAAAGGACATTGCCTGAACACAGTGGAACAATGGATACCACAAATTGAAGTAACGTCTCAATCATACACAAAACACTGAAATACGGTGCCCCGATGGTAGGCGCAACAGATAAATTAATTGGACGGTTACCCGTGTGTTAATGCCCCTTGCATTTTCCCATTCACAGGGATAAAACATAGTAATACTCTATCATATCCTATAAACCCAATAGATAAACAGGTAAAACTAAAAAAACTATAGAAATGTCTTTACTTCTAAGTTGTTTTGCCCCAAGGACATCAATAACCACACAGCAGATTACTGTGTACAAATACCAGATTGCTAGTATAAACAATACAGTTGCATCTTGTATGCAATGTTAGCATATGGTACCAGTAACTGGTGAAGTGCTTGACTGTTTATATAAATGATTGCATCAAATTCATATGGTGGCTATTGGTCATTGTGCATTTATGTCAAATGCATAATTTGATTGTGTCATTTCCATCAAAACACTGGATTTTAGAATGTGAAAATATTGCATATTGTAATATAGAATTCTTTTTTGTTAAGACTGACGTAAAGTGTAAAAAGTATAAGTGTTGAATGTATCGCTGAAAAAAGACGGTTGGGTGTTAACAGTGCGCTGTTGGTTAAACATGAACAGTTACGAAAAATAAAATGATATATTTAAAAAAATAATGTGTGTTGTTATAAATATAAAAAAGAATAATTTGTACAATTTATTTACAAACTAAAAAGTTAAAACCTAAAAAAACTAAACTTATAATGTTGTTTTTATTTTTTTGTGAAATTTTACGAATAAAAATTGATGGGTATCGGGTGTTTAATATAATTATATTTTGTCTACAAAGTAATAATTATCTTGTGCTACAAAATAAACAGTCCGAACTATATATATTCCATTATAACAATGTACCAAAAGGTAAAAAGTAACAAATATCAGGGGGAAAACTAAAAGGAGGAAAACTTCATAGTAAAATGAAAATTAGGGCATTGCAGTTAGTTTTAAACATTGGGAAGTTAAGGTTAGTTCTGGGCTTGAGATTAGTGTTTAGTGCAGGATTAAAATTAGTTTCCGTAAATTTACTGTGCAGTTTCCCCTTCTTTTCACTTTCCCTCCTTTTAGTGTTGCCTAGTACTAGGTTTTTTCATTTCCAGGCCCGTCGATTGATGTGTAAAAAGTAACAAATATCAGGGGGGAACTAAAAGGAGGGAAGGCAGGAAGGTGGAAAACTGCACACTAAACTGAATATTAGTGCATTGGAGTTAGTTTTAAACATGAGATTGAGATTAGTGTCTAATTACGAAAAACTAATTTCCCTTCTTCCCGCTTTCCCTCCTTTTAGTGTTGCCCACTATCAGGTTTTATTGTCATACTCTCTGTTACTTCTCCAGGCCCTTCGATTGACGTTACCGAACAGTTCGCACCGACTTGGGTCCCAGACTCTGAAGCCGAGGAGTGCATGAGGTGCAAGAAAACGCGGTTCACTGCTCTCCAACGCCGCCACCACTGTCGCCGATGCGGCTTCGTCGTCTGCCAAGGTTGCTCGTCGAAGAAAGTCGTCATCAAGAACCAGTCTGCCAAACCTCTTCGGGTCTGCGACACCTGCCTTACGTCTCTCGCGAATAAAAAGGACAACAGCCCGCCGCAGAACAACAAACTTGCGTTCGGCGACACCTCGATCTCGGACTCTGAATCCAGTGATGACACCTGAACCCTGTCACCCCCTGATATGTCCAGAAGCACGACCCAAAATAACACATTTCCCACTTTATCAAAAAATTGAACAAAACCCATAACCACAAATTAAAAACCGTCTCCCCAAAAATTTTATAGTGGCTGTGCAATTTTGGATTGATGCTTCATAATTCTTCTAATTATTTTACCCCATGTAGCACTATTTAGTATTCTTATCTGTTTTCAACGATCGTATTAGCTTTATATACAACCAAAGTGCTTCGTTTATACCAGTTGCAGTGCTAATTGTTCTTTAATTGTGCTTTATCTTATGTAAATATGTGCTTTCGATTGATTTTACAGAGCAAAACTTATTCTTGTTACATGTAGGGTTAATGCACGCTACTTTTAACCAGGGGCATTAAACAACGCATTTTTGTGATAGAGCTTTTTTATATCAAAAAGTGTTCCAATCTGTTGATGTTTTTGTTGTTGGTTGGAAAGTACGGGGATATTGCCTATATACTCCTAAGCGTGCTAATCTATAATACTGTTAAGTCACTAAGTTCTTCAAACCAGTGATACAGTCTGGCCTCATTGCTAAGTTGTAGCGTTGGTCCTTCTGCCGAATGGTTGTAAGGTCGAAACCAGCCGCTGCTAGCTAGCTATTTTATTGGAGAGAAACTTAACAGACTTTGAATATGGATTATTGGGTTTAACAAAACCTGTAACATTGTCTTTATTTACCATACTGCAATAGATTCGATAACTCGATTATGGGCACAAGTCATTCTGATCATTGCCGGTGTTATACCCCAGTAATCCGGCCTGCGTTCTCTCATTCCCAGGGATAAACCGTTCTTATATCTGCCGTATCGTATATATCTAGCGATAATTTTTTAATAATCCAAAACAATTTGATTTTGACACACCTAGTCCTTTATCAATTGCAAAATCTATGATTCCCTAAAAGCCAGCAAAAACGAACTCTTTGATTCCAGATGTCACATTGCTCGATTTGAAGTTTGTTTTAAAGGTCCACATTCATTTTTGCGGTCCAGTTATTGGAATGCGACGGTTTTAATCCGGCGTTTTCTGATCTTAACCCTTTATTGAGTGCATTTTTCCACCTTCGAGTTATTTTTCATGTTCTTTAAAACTGAGATTTTATTTGGATTGTCGAAGTTTAATTCTATTTTATTACATACGATTTGAATAAACTCCTAGATTGCTTTCATGCATTGTTAGTTTGTCCGGCCGGTTAGTCTGGCGGTTTAGTGCGACGCCTTTCAACCGAAAGGTTGCAGGTTCGAAACTGGTCGCTAGCTAGATGGTTGTGTCCTTGGGCAAGGCACTTAATGGACATTGCCTGAACCCAGCGGATTAATGTGTTCTACCAAATTAAAGGAACGTCTATGTCACACACAACATACTGCAATAGCTCCGGTTGGCGCGAGGTATAACCCCCTGGGCTTTCCCATTCACGGGAATAAACATGAATATCCTGTCCTAAGCCTCGGGGATTTCCCAATGTACCAATTTTGACATTTTAGTTATGACGTTCTTCAACCGGATGCCGAATATCTTGCTCGGATAGTGCGTCGGCTTTCAGCTGAAAGATTGCAGAATCGACAGTAACGTATTAATCATACACAACACAATAAAATAGCTTAGATAACCAGACGGTGGGTACGAGGTAATTTGACGATTAGTTTTAGTTTTTTTTGTTTCCACGATGAAAACACGAAGCAGGACCTTTGATAAAAATTTGGAAAACGGTAAAAAAACGACAGTCGTTATAGAACACGTCAAAAATCCAATAAATTATCAAGTTACCGATGTGATAACGCGGTTTGCCTGTTAAAGGGGATAAACATAAACACCATACCATTATGTAGAACCTGAAAACGTGTTTATATTTTTCACAACACCTGTTTAAAAGCAAAATGGGTTCGTCACCAAGTCCGTTTTATTTAAACAATTCGGTATATGTATCGGTGAAACGTAAGATGGATTTTTATCAGAGTAATTTAAAAAGTCTGTTTATTAATTTTGATTTTTATAACTCCATACTGCCACTTAGTGGCATACCAACTTGCTTGTTTTAAACTATTATAGGACACGGATGGATATTTTTATGGTTCATGTTTATCCCCCTAACTAAAACGGACAATTTATCTCAAATTACCTTGCGATTGGGTAGGAGAGCGTTCTTACACGGTTATTGGTCATATTACCTCGTACACACCGTTGGATTCCAGAGCTATAGTGCATGTGTGTTGTATGTGATTAAGATAGTCCTTTAACTTTGGTAGAACTTATGAATACACTTGGTTCAGACAATGACCGCTAAGTGCCTGGACCAAGGACACGTCCAACTAGCTATCGAACAGTTTCAAACCCATTCCCTTCGAATATTTGAGTGTAACAGTTTAAATTTAAAAATATAATACATGTATATATATATATATATATATTCGACTGTGATCAAAAAAATCTAGTCAATTAATATCGGTAATTTACCGTTACGGCTTGCAGTTTTAATGTTAAACCGACTGTCGTTTTGCCGTTTTTTCAATATAAAGGATGTTAAGTATGCGGCTGGTGCGGTCCGGTACCATCTGATTTGCGGACAGGGTTTTGGAGACCACTGCATTATACCATTAACCATATATCTATAGTTTTCTATTATTATACGGCTGTTATCATGGCAAGATACATCCTTGGTGCTATACTAAATGTCACATTGTGCATTGTTACACAGTCAATTATAATCACACATTCTAGTCGCTGTAGCTGTCGTATTTCCTTCCAGCATCAAGTCGGCAGAACTGTTTATGAGGCAACCATGTACAGTAATGTGTGTGTCGGGAATAAGTTTCAGTTTTAACGCCACGACTCTGTTCAAATAAAAGAATGTTCTTTATATAGTTTAAAGTTTCCATACTGTTTATTTTTATAGACTTGACATCTTATTTCATTAACTGATGCTGTGTTTGCTAATACGTTTTAAAACGCTTTTTGCGGGGTAAACGCGTCGACTTTCAGCAGAAAAGCTGTAAAAAGCTGTAGTCTTAAAACTGGTCGCTAGCTAGTCTGTGTTCTTGAGAGGGGCACTTAGCGGCTCCTGAGCCTAGTGGACAATTAAAATACACAACTCACTGTAACTGTTCCGATAATCCAACGGTGGGCGTGAGGTAATCCGACATTAACCCATGTGATAATAACCCCCGCGTTTCCCATTCCCAAGATAAACGTGAATATCGTAGTCAAGAAGGTAGGCAGTTAGCTTTCACCTGGGATCGAACAACCATAAAGCATTTGATCCGACGCGCTAAGAATAAGCTATTAGGCCAAAACGCGATGGAGATGGCACAGGAAAAAAGTCACAATAAGAATGTTTGGGAAAATAATAAATGAGGGAAATAAAGGAACTACGAAAATAAATGAACAAAATACAAAAATAACTGAAAAATCCCCCATAAACTCCAATGACCTTACGGTGTTTTTTAATCCTTTGTTCAATCGTCAAAGGCGGTTTGTAGAATTGCGGTTTAGACAATAACACATCCGCTGTTTGCCTGAATCATTTAAGATCAACATGCATATGCGTACAAACAACATTTTAAAGCTCAGTAACCTGCAGGGAATTTCAAGTCGATGTTGGTAGCGTGTATGTTTTTTGAACCGTGTTATTTAATGGAATAGAAACAAATATATCAGACTTGGCCAAGCCAAAACCGATGTGCCTTTTTATTTGTTGTTTTTCGTAGATTTACGGATTGTTGAATAATTAAGTGAAATTCCGAAGTACTTGAATATATAGACATATATTCACTTCACACTGTTTGTTTTATAAATGCTCTGCTTCTAGACAAAACTCCGTTCAATCTAGTCCTAGAAATCTACTTAAAATAATCAAGTTTATTGAAGGTTCATTAACTAATGCATCAGGTTTAAGTTAGCGGTGGTCAATCGATTAAAATCATTTATTAAACCATCGCTATGGCGCCTTGTAAGTGATCCTTACTGTCTACTGCAAATTAGGTCAGTGATAATGTACGCCGGCGCTGAGCAAGTCAATCGTACCAAGTGACATTTCTTCTAGTGCAGAGCGACTTGGGTTTTCACTCGTCGGTTGTTTAATTCGCTGCGACTGTAACCATCAGCAGCACGCCGTGTATTGCTTATGCGTCTGCATCGTATTACCTTAGCCAGAATCGTTTATATCGGCTGCACACCATATGACTCTACATTATGCGTCTGTATTATGCCTAAGCCAGCCAAAATAGTTCAGCTAGCTTGTGAAATTAGATCCATATTATTATATATCAATGTCAAATGACATGAAAGCATTAGAAATGGTAGATGAATTAATACCTAATAGACTATGTATGTTGTCTATTAGCTAAGGATTAGTTTTAGTATAATCAAAATACAAGTTTCAACTACTGTAGTCTGTTTTTTTTTTAATAACAGTGCTATTCTTCTTTAATGTAATGAAGAAGCCAACAAAATAAAACTAAAGTGAACAAAACGACAGTACCAAAAGCACGTTATTTTACAGCAAATCTGTTTTAGAACGAAATCCAATGTTTTTTTATTGAGTTATAGCTTTCCGAGGAGACAGATTCGTCTTGGCTTTAATAATACCACGGTATGGTAATGCGTCAATTGAAATGAAAGGACTGGAAACCATGGGCATAACACAAAATATGTGTCCTATCAGTGTGGTTATCACCTGCTTACTTTGGACCCAAGTGTCAACGTTAAGAAGCATTAACGTAACTGTTATGGTTCCTGGTATATCCACGCTGGGCAATTTGGCCCTGAAATACCGAAATTCCGGTCAACTATTAAACACCAATGAAAAAGATGACGAAAATAACAGTTTTCTGCCTGAATTCAACAAGATTAAGAAAATAGAGACCGATTATCCCAGCTATGAATATGGCGAATACGAAGATATTTCTGAGGAAAAAGAAACGGTCAAACTCCCTGTAAACGACTATTACCTATACCCTTGGTCTTATATATTTGTAAAGCCCGCTTTAAATGTGGCATTAAAATCACTGCGCAGTATGCCGCTGCTGGAAGGTTATGATATCCAGCTACAGTACCGCGATTCAGGAAACGCACTGGGACGCACTTCGTCTAGGTGAGTTTAACAACACATTTAGATTAGATGACACGCTTTAACAGTTTAGATAAGCCGACGGTGGTCGCGATGTAATGTAAAGATTGCCCGTGTGATAAATTTACCCTAAATCCGGATAAACATATAAATAAACTACATCATTATATTCTCGGTTAGATAAGCACGCACTCTAAACGGGCAAAATATTATTGCCTTGAACGCTCAAGTTTGATTGATTGTTCCTATTTGTAATTAGTAGGCTATTGAACACTTCATATCGTTGAGTTGGCTCTTAAAATCGAACTAGCATAAGCTGTATAGGATTAAATGCCAATCACGAGATTCACTTTACCGAATTTCTTTTACGGCCTATTACGCTTAGTGCGTTTTCCATATGCTATTTTATATTGTGTCAGCAAATTTTAATTTATTAGTCTTATGCAATGATAATTTTTCTACCGGGCTCAGTTTTGTAACCATGCTGGACTCGTTGCCAAGATCGATTTTTGTGTATAGAATCGGTATTCGTATATGTATCAGTCGCGTTAACAATTTAGTCACACAACTGTACTACGCCTCCTTGTCACTGATATTCGTGATAAAGTTGGATTCGCGATGCTATGGGTTCTACTAAATTGATGGAACGTGTGAATCATATACAACACACTGCAATAGCTTCGATAGCCCGGCGATGGGCGCGAGGTGATTTGACGATTGCTTGTGTGTTAACCCCCTTGGTTTTCCCATTCGCGGGGATACACATGAATATCCAATATCCTATCATATTTAATTAATTTATTGTTTAGGTTGTCCCAAATCGCGACCGTGGATGCCATGATAAAAGACGGAATGGCGGCGATGATTGGACCGGTAGACGCATACGCAGCTTCCCGTGTTATGTCATTTACAGCTCATTGGAATGTTCTCACTTTAACACCAGGCGCCATATCCTACGTACTTCGGGTGAGTGTTGATGTGTCGTTAATAACTCAAGCAGAAAAACGACGACAGCAGCGGTTTCGTTAGAACGAAAGAAAAAGCGGGAATGTCCCTGTTGTAAAAAGTGTCAACACTCAACAATCAACATTATATAAAATACTTTTTGGAACAGTTTGGCGTTCACAGCACATTTTAGGCAAATAATTTAAGAAACCTTTTGCTATAATTTTAATAACTGTATTCTTTTTAAACCTGTAAAAGAACTTAGGTATAAAAACAAACGCAACATTTCTTTATAGAGGTATTACGCCATGTGATTTGGCGGCCGTGATATCAATACAATTACAGAATGCCTCACACGCTGTATTTAGATTTGATTGATAGCGTGTTGATAAAAACAATAGAAAAGCTGTAAACCACAAATGCTAAAACAATGTACGGTACCGGTAATAAATAAAACGTGAAAACTACCAGGTAATTATATAACACCTTTGTTATACCGAACACACTATATAATTCTGACTAGCATTGTCTGACTATGACACATAAAGGGCTATCAGATGACCCCCAATTATTTTAAAAAAACCAACTCGTTTTATCATTTTAAACAAAAAAAATACAATCACACTTTTAGGCATTTCTTGTCAAAATATACCATTCTTCCCATTCTAAAAAACAACCTACTAGTTACATGATTTAAAAAGAAAAGGGTGCAAAAGCCAAAAATTTCTTTATACCCATATTATTGACAGAAAATTATTAATGATATTTATAATAAAGAGTAAAACCTTCTTACCATAATAACATGTCCTAATAGTTTTTTATCTCTGGTGTTCTTTGCCCTAATTTAACACTCCCATACTTGCAGCTTACAGATGAAAATGAGTCGACGGCGAATGTTATGGTACGAACAGGACCTGCTGCTGTTAAAGTTGGGGAATGTGTTGCAGCGGTCCTCAAGTTCTATAACTGGACTTCTTCAATTCATGAAATATTTGATGATGAACTTGCAAAGAGGTGAGTTTTACCCGTTTGCCTGTCACCTTAGTCAGTCGTTGGTCATTTACTAATAAGACGTTAAATCAATCAATCAAACATTTATTTGTTAAACGCACAGCAACTAAAATTTCTTAAAACCGGTTAGTTAGCATAATTAGTAAAAGCATTGATGGTTTGCAACTGGCTAATAAGTTGATGATTAAAACCGGTCACTGGCTTGTTGGTTGAGTACTTTATCAGTTACACTCAGCTGACATTGCCTAGTTCTTTTTTATACTAAAATGTATGTTTGGTTAGCCAATTGGTAAAAGCATTGACGATCTGCTTGCAGCCAAAAGGTTGTTGGAACGTAACCGGTCACTGGCTATACTGTTCTTGAGCAAAAACCAAAACAAACCATAATCCCAGTGGATTGATGGGAATGGGTTAAACTAAAACTGAATCAAATATACAATGGTGGACAGAAGGTACCGCCGTACCGGTAATCTGTAGAAAGCTCATTTGATAATCTTCCTAGCATTTTTTGATTCATAAAGAAAACTATCCTATCTTCGATTTTTATTTAACAATTTTTAGTTTAGTTTATTCATTTTTTGCCCTAGTATTTAAAAATGACAAGCGAATAAATTAGCGACAGGGGAACAGAAAAAGACGGCAAAACAAACAGTCGTTAAAACACGTTATTGGAGAAAAAAGGATGTAATTTAATAAATATAGCGGACGCGACCGCCAAACCTAGGCGAAAAAAACAATATTGGGAAAACAAAATTTAATTAAAACCAAACGATAGGAAGAAACTAAACTAAACTAATTTTTAACACTTAACGAACAGTTCCAGAAACCATTACTTCATCGCTGAAGGGATCTATGCTGCTGTTACAAAGCAGTTCGATCAGCAATCTTTGTATCAAGTCCGTGTGACTGATTTTGTGGAGTTTGAAAACTCAACTAATAGTCCGATTAACTTCGATAGCTTGATGTACAATGTGAAAGCTTACAGCAGAAGTGAGTTATTGTATAGGATTTTAGAAAACTGTGACCAAAAAATGCTGTATTTTACATTTTCTGTTGACATCATTTTATAACTTTTCAGTTTAACAAGTCCTGACCAGCTTTAGTCACAGATATCGTTACATAAGACACCTCATTTGCCCATCCAGTAAGGTTTAATGGCCGTCATTTTTTTTCTACTTTTTAAAGTGTCTGTATTTACTGTAATACATTCACATGTATTTACTGTATCCTGTCTTATTAACTTGAAATAAGTGTTCTATTCTTCTTTATTGTTACGAAGAAGCAAAAAACTAAACTAAACTAAATTTTTGTTATAATTGTTTATCAAGAATTTTTTATTCATATTCACGAAGTAATAAACAAATCATGATTTATCATCATTTAAACCACATTGTTACCCCACAGTACTTCTGATAAGTGCTGATGACAATATCGTTCGAGACTTGTTGAAAGCAGCTCGCAGCCATGAATTACCATTGTCTGACTTCGCT
>CH002434.1:135204-146547 GCA_000149265.1 Ciona savignyi | reverse complement strand
TACGATAAGTTTCAACCCTATTACGGGCTCGTCACTAGGACCGTTTTTTTTAATATACAAAGCAGTATAAAAATCGCCGTTTTAACCATTCAATCGCCGTTTTAACCATTCGACCACACGCACGCATATTATACATAATGACGTCGCTTACCTCCTTATAAGGAAGCGACAAATATCGTGTTCGTAGCAATACATAGCAATATTTAAATGTCATTCTTGAGTCAAGTCATGCTACTTGTGATATTAGTATCCACTGATTTCTTTGTGCAAGAGTTTTGTGCTTCTTTCCCAAAATTATGATTTTTACATAAAATTAAGATTTTTACATAAAACACGTTTTTTAGATAAAACTTTTTTATAAGTTTAGATGTAAATCACTCCTAGTACCCTTAAAACGTGAACTGATTTTTTGCTAAATATGACATTATAACCAAGCCAAGATTTTAACATGTATATATGATATTGTAATAAGTCCTACCACCTAAAGCCTTAAAATCCCACCTCTGGTAAGAATCGAACTACAATATTATATAAATTAGCATAATGCTGTTTACAAACCTGTACCTTATAATTATAGTAATTAATGGAAACATTAATTACATATCCTTATAGTTTAAAAGGTTTTAACTACAATTTTACACAGTTTTGATAGGAATCCCACTTCATAAGTTTTCACAGTAATTTGTATTAGGATTGGACGGGACATTCATGTTTATCCCAGTGAATGGAAATACCAAGGGGGTTAACATACGGGCAGTCGTCAGATCACCTCGCGCCCACCGTCGGTTTACCGGAGCTATTGTAGTATGTTGTATATTATTTATACGTTTCTTTAATATGGTAGAACCCAATAATCCGCTGGGTTCAGGCAATGTCCGTTCAGTGCCTTGCCCAACGACACAGCCGACTTGTTACCGACCAGTTTCGAACCTTTAACATTTCGGTTGAAAGGCGTCGCACTTACCTACCAGACTAACCGGTCGGAGTAAATTCATATACATCTCTAATAAAAATTCTCCTTTCCAGAGATCGAATCAGCGCACAACAGTGTTTAAACCACCCGTGGATAACCGGTGTCGTAACTCCGTTGGACAACATCCTCCCAACAGAAGAAAATCACAAAGACGGTTCTGACCAATCCGCTGAAAACGATGTATTTTCCAACAGTCCATCCCATGTAAAATCGACCGAACTTTCAAAGTCGAAAACCGATTCGAAAAGCGATTCAGACCGGCCTCCTGAAAGCCGCACAATAAGCAGGAAGGATGTAGACTTAAATGGAAACCTTCTATCGAATTCAGCCGGGTTATCGCAATGCGTAACGCCTACCGCAGACAGGCAGTTTTTCCCGGCAAACGATGATAAAGAGAACTCTGATAATCTAAAAAACAAAGAAATATCGTCCAAACCAGCCACCATACCCACTACTGAGGCTAACTTGACCAAAACGAGTTGCGTGGCAAATTCAACTCAACAGAACATGGTTAAACCCGAAATGTTCCCGATATCGCCGAAGCCGTCAACGAAACGACGGAAATGCGAGTTTCTTCACGAAAGTTCAACCGCCGTCCGTGCAGTCTTTACCTCAACTTCAGCAGCCCCGAATCACTCATACGCCTGAACCTCAATCTCAGATTTTGGACGATTCTTACCGGACTATCAGTCGAGTAAAAGAAATTCCGTTCCTTCTAAATTATCTACATCTTTGTCATTGATACGTCACGACCGTAATAATGCAAGACATTACTTTTCGGGTTCGTTAGAGAAGTCTTCGCTTTATGATGGTTTTAAGCGAGCTGTCCGTCAAGCAAAAGAAAGGCCGTTCTCCTTGAATTATCGGGATTTTAGTGATACATTCCTTGCCTTTGGTGCAATCCGCTCATAATAATGTCAGACTTTCTTCCGGGTTTTTCTGGGTGGTCAGAGAAGTGGTCAATTTTTGATGATAATCAGCAAAATATTGGGCTACACTAATCTGCGGAACAACACACTATTTTGCGGGACAGTGGGAAGGGATGTTTCCGACATTAACTCGAGCTAACATGAGTGGGACTGGGTAAGGGTTATATCATAATATACTCTTACCCTGTCCCGCTCAAGTTAATGACGAAATAACCCGTCCCGCTCATGATAAAGTGTGTTGTCCCGTCCCGCTCTCCCGCAGATTAGTGAAGCCCGAAAAATCGGTTGTTTAAGTCAAGCAAAATAAAGGTTGTTCTCCTGAATTATCTGCTCTTTAGATATACATTCCTTGTCCTTGAAACGCCCCACCCGTAGTAACATGAGACCCTTTCCGGTGACATTCAATATACGTTTTCTCTAACGAAGAAAACGACCTGATTTTATTATTTCAATATATTTTATTAAACGCCAAAGAAAAAACCACACAGAAAACCTACTAGCACTATGTGCCATAAGCAAACATTCCAAAATGCATAATTTATACATTCTACTTGCGGTATTTTCACTTAGAATAAGTGTTAATATCTGTAAAATGACTTTAGTTAAACGTTACGCAATACTAGTATATTATTATTGATTTTTGTTTTCATTCCCTTTTAGGAAACTTCGTTTGATTTGCGTTGTTTTTTATGCGTTTATTTTACATTGAAAAATCCGTGCATTTTCTACTTTTTCATAAAATAATTGCACTACAAAATAAATCCTTGGACTTTTTTAACTTTTAAAACAAGCTTAATGCAGGCATTACAGCTAATATGGTTTAAGTGTTGATTTAACGTCGCTACCTTAATAATATACTTCTATATTTGAGCAATTAAATGTCTTAAGATTGGATGGCTATGTTAAGATATAGGGTATTCCTGTTTTATCCTTGTAGATGAGTCGGCAAAAACGTTATCACATCGGCAATCGTTAGATTACCTCTATGTTACCTAATAGAGTGTTATCATACGTCCGGGCAATTGTCCGATTACCTCTATCTTACGCAAAAAAAATGTTATCACACGGGTAATCGTCAGATTATCTCCATACTACGTAACGGAGTGTTATCACACGGGCAATCGTAAGATGACCCCATGTTACGTATGGGAGTGTTATCCCGCGGGCAATCGTAAGATTAACTCCATGTAACGTAAGGAAGTGCTATAACATGGGCAATTGTCAGATTACCTCTTTGTTACTTAAGGGAGTGTTATCATAAGGGTAATCGTCAGATTCCTTTGCCTGCGACCATAGGGTTACCGAAGCTATTGCAGTATGTTGTGTATTGAGACTTTCCATTGTCCACTAATTACAAGTGATTTCTGTTGGAGTTCGCCCAAGAATGCTACTACGTATGGCGAAAAACAAACGGTGTCATTATAACATGGATGCTTGACAGATAACCTCGCGCTCACTATCTCATTACTATTAATTGTACAACTATTATGCAGGCCTGGCTATAGCTTTTGTTTATTCTAAAATCAATAATTACCTAAAATATAGCTAAAGGGAACCAGGAACTAATATTTATAGCACGTAATAGAAATTTAAAACAAAGTTATAACGGCCTTCGACTTACTGACCCAGTGGGTTTAATGCTTGTAAACTACTTTGCCAAACGACAAAACCGATCAGCGATTATCCTAACAGGTTGAGCGAAATTAACGTCACAGCTGATAAGTCTTCATTGGTAATACTTAAAAAACCTTGGTCAAGTTTCTAGATTTATCTTTGGTGAATTTTATTCACATTATCGTTAAGTGTTGTTGAATGCCAACATTCATAATTTAACTTGCCCGAAGACACAACCGGTTGGATTTAAACGAAAAACCTTTCCACTGATAGTTGAGAACTCAGTTACAGGTTTGAGCTATAAACCAAAGTTAATTCTTTTAGATTGCGTTTCAATTAAACCTAAACGCGTTGTGTTGTTAACGATACTAACTTAATTGGAACGATAATACAAATTGTCCGCTAGATGGTGCTATAGGTTAACGTTGTTCAATTTTACCCATTTATTGTACGTTTTGGTACGGTCGTGTGGCCGAATGGTTAACGCGACCGATACATATACCGACTCGAGTACAAAAAAAACGGTCCTGGTTACGAGCCCATCATGGTTTTAAAATTTGGCTCGGTAAAAAATTGTACATTTCGTCTGAAGATTTAGGCTTAAATTTGTATTCATCCGATAAGTAAAATTAAATAAATTAAAAAATAATAATAATGCATCAAATATCAGATTTTTTTAGGTATTTATGTGATAAAAGTTTAATTAGAGCTCTAATCATCAACACGTCATCATCAACATTTTGTTTAAGAGGTTTTTACTTTTTTGACTGAATATTAAATTAAACACAAACGGGCGGTCGTAAGAGAAAATAGGTTTATTTTTCATTTTATACCCGCATATGGAAAACACAGAAGACTTATTACAGAGTAAATCGTCGTTCTATATTAGTAAAAAGGTCATATAGGGGGTTTGAAACTAACCCGGTAAAAACATTTAAAAATAGTTCATTTATGATGAACTAAAACCGGCGAAAAGTCTTAATCAAGTACAACACATTGCAATTGGTTTGATAACCTGGCAGTGGACACGAGGTAATCTGACGATTACCCATCTGTAATTCCCATTGAGTTCCTATCCGCAAGGATAAACAAAAATATCCTCTTCTTATAATGCCGTTCACAAATGAGTGATCTTACTTTTTATAGTTAGTCTGGCTTTTATAGTTTTATAGTTAGTCGTATTGCGACGCTTTTCAACCGAAAGGTTGCAGCTTAGAAACAAGACTTTTTCTCAGAGATAAACACGAATAACCTATCCTATCCTATGCGCTATGCCAACTTTTCGGCCCGCTTTGTCCCGCTTTTCGGCCCGCCTCAGACGCGTCGTTTACTTTCTTGACTTTGATACAAACCGCGAGGCTGTTGGTCCTTACCGTGCATTGTTTACATCACAAGTACGTTTCAAAACGCTGTAATTCAAAACAAGCTGTAACAAGCGCACTAGCGTTATTATTTTCATCCAAGGATAGGCCACCAATGAAAATGCTGTTACCTAAAAATATTATTTGTGTCAACTTATTTTATTTGGAGAAAATATGCGCGACGACCGCCCTTTCACGCGATTTTCAATGCTATTGTGACATCATATCGAGTTGGATCGGTTTACAAGTGTTCGCCTTTTGTGTCGAAATAATGGAGCAGGACATTAATAAAGAAGTCGACATGATAGTGGTATGCGATTGTATAGAAAAGAAATATGCGATACGGGATTATAGAGGCCAGAAGATTAGGCACTGACGCTGACTTTAATGTTGACAGCTTATTGTGTTTTTTTTTCATGTTGCTATTAGGCCTACACTGTTTTTATGTTGCTAACTTTATATTGTGTTATGTTGCTAACTTTGTCGTTTTTTTTATGTTGCTAACTTTATATTGTTTTATGTTGTTAATTTTATATTGTTTTATGTTGCTAACTTTGTCGTTTTTCATGTTGCTAAATTGTTATTTTTTTGTTTTGTTAGTATCGGATATTGATATTGGGTTATTAGTTGGTGATACTAGCAATAGAATGGATGGGGATATCGCCACATTGGCCAGTGAACAGCACAGAAAGATTTATAAGGTAAGAATCATCCTCTAAAGCAGTGTATCTCAAAAGGGTTAGCTAGGTGCGCCACAATTGCATTTTGTAAATTTACGACTGAAGGTGCATAGATCATAACCTGCTAAATAGTTAGTGTCTAGTTCGTTCTTTTCCATTGTAACGTTTTGAGTATTTAGCATATTGTTTTGACTCCCCATGCAAAGTGCGCCCGTTCGTTCGTAATTGGTCTCGGGTACGCCATAGAGGTCAAAAAGATTGAGAACCACTTCTTTACAGTGACTATAGTTAAAATAAACTTACAATTTACACATTTTAAATGGATTGGCCTGAATGTTTATTAATCAAAGAAGATGAGAACGCTATAAATAGTAAAATATTTTTTTGTTTAAATAATAAAATAATACAAAAAGTTATATTGCAATCCAGCTTGTACTGGCTTTGGGGCTTACCATGTTGATGGTATGGTGCTAAAGTGGCTTCTTAACGAATAATGGTAATATAAAGTCTCGCATTGTTGCCAAATGGTTAACACGGCGAAAATACTTTTCAATTTTGTACAAAAATATGATCTTGGGTACTAGTACATCATGAGTTCAAAACTTGCCGGTAAAAATAGATCAGAACTGACAATACCTAGCGATTAGGTTTGATCCAGGTTGATGACTGTCCGTTGTTTTACCAAGAAAACTAAACGACCGAAATAGACAAACCTATTATAACAGGTTGTCAAATCTTTATTGTACAATGTGTTTATTGGTAAGCATAATATTTTGCAAAATCTTGTTAGCTCGACCGACGCATATACCGACTCCTGTAGGCCTACATAAAGTGAAGAGTTCGTTATATTTTCAAACTTATCGCAGTAAAAAAACGCGAATCCGACCTACAACTTCGCGAGGTAATCTTATGATAACCGTCATGTATACGTCACGAGAATAAAACATGAATGTCGTATGAATATGAAAATATGATTTGTACGATTTACCTTAATTCCTTTGTTCTTATTAAAAACGGGCTCTTTGGTATAAGCGGGAAAAGTGAAAGCCACTAAAACCAGGCCCATTCTTACATACACGAGGTGTAGGCTATATTTCTTGAAATTGAGCATGTTCCTGTTTTGGGAAACAACGCAAGGGTGCGCCGACTAGCTCATGGGGTGTGTGCTGTGGGCTTACGCCTGCGCCGGGGAATTCGAAAGCGCCGTTTCTCGGCCAACTCCACAGTGCACACGCATTTTATATTAACCGATGTTTCGCAAAAATGTTATTATTTTGAAGCCTGAAAATCGAAATCTGCACATAAACAATATTTTAACACAGAAAATACTTACCTTAAAAAAACCATTTCTGTAAAAGTTTGCCTGGTGGTTTTTAAGCTTGAGCCCCAAAAACCTAACCATGCTTATGTGTTTAAAATCTCCGCAACATAACAAACCTGCACCCATCTAAAGACGAATATACGGTGCTAACAGATGTAAACTAATCTAGGGGATACCCCTATGATGAATCTGCAAAACGCAAACTAAATTTGCTGGCGGAGGTCTACATTCTATCCACATAGATAGGCATAGAGGTTTACTTAATTGGGACAAATTTCAATTAATATGGGACAAACTTCAACATTATGTCTTTGTTCCTTGAATTTCAATGGCCTACAATAAAAAGCTTTGTTACCACGACGATTAGCGCGTTGTAATATGAAAATTGCCGAAGTGATAATGTCTCTTCCTTGCCTTGTTATAAAGACTTTTAATGCCAATAAAGACTGAATTGGATTTCCAGGATTTAAAGGATTCGGAGAAAAACCTGCAGGAGCTGTACAAGCAGTCACGTGATGCCACTTTTAAGTTCAAAGCCTCGTTTAACGAAGTCCGGAAAATTGAGAATGAAACGGAGTTATTACGTCAGCGGTATTATCAAATGCTGGAGGTACTTTTTTGACGGATTTTATGTGAATTATACTTTTGGGCATATCTGTGATGTTTGCAAATTGAATAGAATTAGATTCATCCGAATAACTTCATAGGTTGGTACATCGTCTTGCAGTGGCAGGTTTGTAAAATTGAAACTGGTCTCTAGCTTGTTGGTTGTATCCGTATCAAATTAGAAATCAGCCACTGACTAGGATAGGATATTCATCTTTATCCCCGTGGATGGGAAAACCAAGGGGGTTAACACACGGGCAATCGTCAGATCACCTCGCGTCCATCGTCGGGTTACCGGAGTTATTGCAGTGTGTTGTATATAATAGACATGTTCCTTCAATTTGGTAGAACCAATTAATCCGCTGGGTTCAGGCAATGTTCGTAAAGTGCCTTGCCCAAGGACACAACCGATTAGCTAGCGACCAGTTTCGCACCTGCAACCTATCGATTGAAAGGCGACGCACTTAACCGTTAGACCAACGGGCCGGACAAACTAGTTAGTTATGTATTTAGGCTTACAGTTAGCAGACATTGCCCGAGTGGATAAATGGGTTATACTAAATTGAACGTCTCAGTCACAAGCTAGATAAAACATAAATCTAACAGGTACCTGCTGGTAATAAAATATTTAAACAATATATATGAGTGGTTAACATGACTGACTTATATACGGAATTATATGTCAAAATGATCTTAGTGACTTACCAAATGCCTGTTCGATACTTAGGATAGGATATTCATGTTAATTTCCATGAATGGGAAAACCAAGAAGGTCAGCACACGGGCAATTGTGAGATCACATCGTGCATATCGTAGGGTTACAAGAGCTTTTACAGTGTGTTGTATAGTTGAGACATTCCTTCAATTTGGTAGAACGTAATAATCTGATGTGATCAGGCAATAAACTGCCTTGCCACAAACCGACCAGCTAGCGACCAGGTTTAAATCTGCAACCCATCAATTGAAAGGCGTCGCACTAAACCACCAGACTAACCGGTTGGAGTAAATTTACGGAATTATATGTCAAAACGGCCTTAGTGACTTATCAATTGCTTGTTCGATACTTAGCCCTGAAACAATTACAAGTGTAGAATACCCAATATTATTGCAGAAATATTATTATTTATTATTGCATGTACTATCCCAGTTTATGAGAAAAACCAAAAGCCATTACTACGACAATTGTCAAACCTTGTGTTCGATACTTGGCCCTAAAACAATTGTGTAAAAATACCCAATATTATTGCAGAAAGAATGTTTCAGTGAGAGCCACCGAGATGCTTATTTCAACAACGAGAAGCTGCTTGCTGACATCAAGGACATGTACATCGCTGATTCCCAGAAGCTAGCTCATGGGTACGTATGCCTGCATGTTCAACCCATTAATCCACTGCTTCCAGGTGATGTCAGCAAACTGCCTGACCCATAGACGCAACCGACCAGCTAGCGTTTCAAACCTACAATCCTTTGGCTGAAAGGCAAAGCACTAACCCACTAAGCTTTATAGTTGGATCAACCGACTAGCCAGTGGCTGGTTTCAATTCTACAACCATTCTGTATTTGAAGACTGCAGGCGCTGTTAACAATGTATTATTACAATTTATTCCATCAGCCTCGTGGTTCGACAACCACACAAAGAAACTGATCTTTTTTTTAAACAAGGTTTGCACCAAAAAAACAGGCAATCAAATAGGCCTAATTAATAAAGCCCAGAAAAAAAATGAAAATTTGGCAACCGTCAAAATAAGCAAAGAATTTAAATTAATGGCATAGAAATAAGAATGACATTTCTACCAATTAAGCTATCTGACCCATGTAAAAATCTTCCTTCAGACATTCGATGTAAGCTATATGGTTGGCACAACCGACAAGCCAGTGGATGGTTTTGATCTCATAGCCATCATATCTGCAGACCAGAGACGCTCTTACCATTCAAGATATCTAACCGATTTAAAAACTTTTTTCAGACATTCGATGTACATCGCCTACAACAACCGATTCAGCGAGAAGCGTGAGGCTTACATCCAATCCATGCTCCAAGATGTGGATCAGTATTACGCATCCTGTAAGAAGCTCACTGCTGAAAGAGATGATTTTCAAGGAAAATCTGCAAAGCTAAAACAAGAGGTGGTTGCCGTATTTCCTTTGTCAACCCCCATAAAAAAAATTTCATTTTTAATTCTTCATTTTTGGATTTATAACTTATTCTCTGCTAATTCACCTTAATATTAATACGGTAGTATTCTGTTGTCAGACAAGGGGTTAAACCCCACACCTTCATTCGGACCCCACTTCTTAGATCCCTCTTTTCTAAATCACAATTCAACACAGAATCATGCATGCATAAAAACAAACCATTGTACAAAGGGGAAACCAGTCAGGAAGCATTTTAGGTTATGGGATTTGGGTTAAAACCATTTTACGTGTCATGTGATCAATATAGCAAATCGATACAGGACGCAACAAAAACAGTAAATATACGCAACTAACAATGGCGAATTTGCTACAACCTGTTCTTAAATGTATACCGATAATGCCATGACATAAATTTAAAATTGAGATTTACCATTTCATAAATGTATAGTTCAAATAATCTAAACTTTAAAATTGTATTTGAAATTTAATATAAAGGTAGAAGCAGCAAGAGAGTTGATTACAAACTTGACAAAGAAAAAGGAAGAATTGTTGGCAACTTCGAGCTCATTGAAGAAGGAATGTGCAGAATATGTGGAGGTGATTCGCTTGACTTGGTTATTTACGATAATGCTACATTTGCTTAGTGAGAATAACTATGATAAACATAGTCAGTTTGTTGGTCAGAAGGAGCATATTGGTGAAGGTAATTTGTGTAATTTTCACATAGTAGTTTAAAGTTTAATATTTTTTTTGTATTTTTTATTAGTTGTTGAATGATTATGTTTTTGTTTATCCTGTGGGCATGAGAATAAAGGGCCTTTTTCACATGATCTTTAGATTGCCTTGTGCTTGACCATAGGTTACATATGCTATTGCAGTATATTCATGTTTAACACTGTGATTAGAAAAATGGAATGAATTATCACATGGGTCAGATTTACTAACACTGGGACCACTAAAGCTATTGCAGTGGGTTGTGTATGATTGACACATTTCCTCAAAATTAGTAGAACATCTTTCAGTTTTAGTTTAAAACCCATTGATCTGCTGGTTCAGAAGATTTCTGCTAAGTGCCTTACCCAAAGACACAATCAACTAGCTAACAGCCAGTTTCAATCCTACAACACTTCGGCTAAAAGGAAATGCACTAACCCACCAAGCTATTCGGTCAGAATTCCAATCAAATATTATTCAGTGGGGAACAAACCTCACGAGCGAAAGGAACAAACTTCTCGAAATCGAAGCAGATCTGAGGAAAAACATTGAATCTCTCCATTCCAGTATCACAGCCATGAGAGTGGAAATCGCAAATTTTAAGGAGAAAACTCACAACCTCACACATGAGGTAAGTTATTTTACTATTTTACAATTAATTTATAACTTTGCCCTTTTTGGTGGGTTAACTCTTTCCGTCCCAACTCGCCATATATCGCGAGTTGGTGGGAAAACATGGTATCCCGCCTGTACATAAATGGGTGCAAATCTAAAAAACGATTTCTCCGCAATGCTTGATGGTAGAGACCTCAGCAATGGCTCATTTGATCAAGGAAACCCTATATTTTATTCTCTGTAATTTTCGTGGAGAAATATTAAAAATGCGAGGAGTGATAGCCTTTCTTTTTTAAGGCTTCGCCTCTTATTTCTATCGATTTTACACGAATTTACAAGTGACTAACTCAGCCAATAGGAGTCGCGTTAACTTGCGGAGAAGCTCTTTTTGTCA
>CH002434.1:86040-124196 GCA_000149265.1 Ciona savignyi | reverse complement strand
AGAGTGGTAAATGTCTGGCCGGTGGGTCAAACGTTTAAGTACGTCGCCTTTCAATCGAAAGGTTGCTGTTGCGAAACTGGTGGCTAGCTAGTCGGTTGTGTCCTTGGGCAAGGCACTTTACGGACATTGCCTGAACCCAGCGGATTAATTCCACCAAATTGAAGGAACGTGTCTTTTATATACAACACACTGAAATAGCTCCGGTAACCCGACGGTGGGCGCGAGGTGATCTGACGATTGCCCGTGTGTTAACCCCCTTGGTTTTCCCATTCACGGGGATAAAACATGAATATCCTATCCTATGGTAGAACTTGTACACACATGTAGCTGGGGCAGTCTTAGACAAAATGGATGTCCAAGGGTTTTGGATTCAATGCTAGACCCAGTGGTACGGTGGGGTGTTTCAGTTTAGTTTATTTTTTAAGGATATTTTGTTTAATGACAATACTTCATCAACACACTGTATTAGCTCCAGTTAATTGACTGTGGATACTATGTGTCATATAATACCTTTGAATAAAGCCTGGCTTTCTACACATAAATATAAAAATATATAAATAAATCAATAGCATACTCTAATAGCACCAACAATTCGACTGTGGTCTGTGGACATAAAATGGCTTACGATACCAATGAGTAAAGCCCGGCTTCCCACCCACCAACGAGGATATAAATGACCATAAATAAATATTTTACACCCATAAAAACCAAAACAAAGGTAAAGTTTTAATTTTATTTCTATGACGGTAATTTAAATTCTTTGCCAAGTTTTTGACGCTTTTATGTTTTATTATTTACTACTTTTTTCTACTATTTGATTTGTAATTTTTTGTTGAACCATGTTTTTAAGTGAGTTGCTTTGTGTGGCCACAAACTGATTTGTGAAATTGAATAAATTCTAGTAAAACACTGCATACTTTTTCTTTACCAGTTTTACATATTAACAATATTACATTAAACTGACTGGTTTATTTGAGAAAAAACTTATTTTTAATAATTTAAGCTGGTATAGCATGGATAACCATCCGACTGGTTAGTCTGATGGTTAAATGCAACGCCTTTCAACCGAGTTAAAATCCTAACTGGTCGCTAGTTAATCCATTGTCTCTTTGGGCAAGGCACTTAAAGTTCATTGCCTGAACCCAGCGGATTAATAGGTTCTACCAAATTGAAGGAACGTGTATATCATATACAACACACTAGTTCCGGTAACCTGACAATGGGCGCGAGGTGGTCTGACGAATGCCTGTGTTAACCCCCTTGGTTTTTCCATTCACGGGGATAAAACATGAGTATTCTATCCTATCCAAACCAGTGGATTCCTCACCACATTAACGAACCTTTTGTCCGGGTACGTTTTATCGGACTACTTCTTCTTCTGCTCAACCTCTTTGACATTCGTTGCCTCTTGAACTGGTTCAACTCCATCTCTATCTTATTCTTCTGCACACAGGTCTCAAAGAATTCTACAACGTAAACAGCCGTTAACAGAAACATCATTTTTAACATAACTTTGTAATTGTTGGTTACAAATTGAAAGGGATTGACACCATGGTGTAAATCATACAAAACACACTGCAATAGCTCCGGTAACCCGACGGTGGGCGCGAGCTCATCTAATGATTGCCCGTGTGTTAACCCCCTTGGTTTTCCATTCCTGGGGATAAACATAAATATCCTATCCTATCCTTCATGATTGTCATTCACAAATTAAAATAAATGTTTGTCTTTTAAAAATTAAGTGGAATGTTTGTCTTTTGGCTTGTTAGTGCATTCATTTACCACGAAGACTTTTCAAATCGTTCTTAACTTGGTGCTGTGTTACACAACTAAAACCAAATGACCAATCACACGGTTTTAATAGAAAACCCACAAACATAAATCAGTGGTTAAAATAAAAAAGATGTTTGTCCAGCAGATTAGTCTGGTAGTTAAGTGCGTGGCATTTCAGTCAAAGAGTTGTAGGTTAAAAACTGGTCGCTATCTAGTCGGTTGTAACATTCGCAAGGACATTAACGGACATTGCCTGAACCCAGCAGATTAATGGGTTCTACCAAATTGAAGCAAAGTGTTAATCATACACAACACACTGCAATAATAACCTGACAGTGGTTGCGAGGGTGATCTGATGATTGCCCGTGTGTTAACCCCCTTGGTTTTTCCATTCACAGTGATAAACATTAACATTCTATCCTTACCTAGAAATCAGTGGTTAAAAAATTAAGTGTTTACCTAAAAATCAGTGGTTAAAAAATTAAGTTGTTTACCCAAAAATCAGTGGTTAAAAAATTAATTGTTTACCTAAAAATCAGTGGTTAAAAAATTAAGTTATTTACCTAGAAATCAGTGGTTAAAAAATTAAGTTGTTTACCTAGAAATCTGTGGTTAAAAAATTAAGTTATTTACCTAGAAATCAGTGGTTAAAAAATTAAGTTATTTACCTAGAAACCAGTGGTTAAAAAATTAAGTTGTTTAACCAAAAATCAGTGGTTAGAAAATTAAGTTGTTTACCCAAAAATCAGTGGTTAAAAAATTAAATTGTTTACCCAAAAATCAGTGGTTAAAAAATTAAGTTGTTTACCTAAAAATCAGTGGTTAAAAAATTAAGTGTTTACCTAAAAATCAGTGGTTAAAAAATTAGGTTGTTTACCTAGAAATCAGTGGTTAAAAAATTAAGTTGTTTACCCAATAATCAGTGGTTAAAAAAATCAAGATGTTTACCTAA
Organism: Ciona savignyi; assembly: GCA_000149265.1. NCBI lineage: Eukaryota > Metazoa > Chordata > Ascidiacea > Phlebobranchia > Cionidae > Ciona > Ciona savignyi. The sequence continues at coordinate 121,471 of CH002434.1, read as the reverse complement.
AAATCAGTGTTTAAAAAATTTAGTTGTTTACCTAAAAATCAGTGGTTAAAAAATTTAGTTGTTTACCCAAAAATCAGTGGTTGAAAAATTAAGTGTTTACCTAAAAATCAGTGGTTAAAAAAATCAAGATGTTTACTTAGAAATCAGTGGTTAAAAATTAAGTTGTTTACCTAGAAATCAGTGGTTAAAAAATTAAGTTGTTTACCTAGAAATCAGTGGTTAAAAAAATAAATTGTTTACCCAAAAATCAGTAGTTAAAAAATTAAGTTGTTTACCCAAAAATCAGTGGTTAAAAAAATCAAGATGTTTACCCAAAAATCAGTGGTTAAAAAATTAAGTTGTTTACCTAGAAATCAGTGGTTAAAAAATTAAGTTGTTTACCTAGAAATCAGTGGTTAAAAAATTAAGTTGTTTACCCAAAAATCAGTGGTTAAAAAAATCAAGATATTTACCTAGAAATCAGTGGTTAAAAAATTAAGTTGTTTACCCAAAAATCAGTGGTTAAAAAATTAAGTGTTTACCTAAAAATCAGTGGTTAAAAAAATCAAGATGTTTACTTAGAAATCAGTGGTTAAAAATTAAGTTGTTTACCTAGAAATCAGTGGTTAAAAAATTAAGTTGTTTACCTAGAAATCAGTGGTTAAAAAATTAAGTTGTTTACCCAAAAATCAGTAGTTAAAAAATTAAGTTGTTTACCCAAAAATCAGTGGTTAAAAAAATCAAGATGTTTACCCAAAAATCAGTGGTTAAAAAATTAAGTTGTTTACCTAGAAATCAGTGGTTAAAAAATTAAGTTGTTTACCTAGAAATCAGTGGTTAAAAAATTAAGTTGTTTACCCAAAAATCAGTGGTTAAAAAAATCAAGATATTTACCTAGAAATCAGTGGTTAAAAAATTAAGTTGTTTACCCAAAAATCAGTGGTTAAAAAATTAAGTTGTTTACCCAAAAATCAGTGGTTAAAAAGTTAAGTTGTTTACCCAAAAATCAGTGGTTAAAAAAATCAAGATGTTTACCCAAAAATCAGTGGTTAAAAAAATCAAGATGTTTACCTAAAAATCAGTGGTTAAAAAAATCAAGATGTTTACCTAGAAATCAGTGGTTAAAAAATTAAGTTGTTTACCTAAAAATCAGTGGTTAAAAAAATCAAGATGTTTACCTAGAAATCAGTGGTTAAAAAATTAAGTTGCTTACCCAAAAATCAGTATTTAAAAAAATCAAGTTGTTTACCTAAAAATCAGTGGTTAAAAAAATCAAGATGTTTACCTAGAAATCAGTGGTTAAAAAATTAAGTTGTTTACCTAAAAATCAGTGGTTAAAAAAATTAAGTTGTTTACCCAAAAATCAGTGGTTAAAAAAATCAAGATGTTTACCTAGAAATCAGTGGTTAAAAAATTAAGTTGTTTACCCAAAAATCAGTAGTTAAAAAAATTAAGTTGTTTACCCAAAAATCAGTGGTTAAAAAATTAAGTGTTTACCCAAAAATCAGTGGTTAAAAAAATCAAGTTGTTTACCTAGAAATCAGTGGTTAAAAAATTAAATTGTTTACCCAAAAATCAGTGGGTAAAAAAATAAGTTGTTTACCTAGAAATCAGTGGTTAAAAAAATAAGTTGTTTACCTAGAAATCAGTGGTTAAAAAAATCAAGATGTTTACCCAAAAATCAGTGGTTAAAAAATTAAGTGTTTACCCAAAAATCAGTGGTTAAAAAATTAAGTTGTTTACCCAAAAATCAGTGGTTAAAAAATTAAGTGTTTACCTAAAAATCAGTGGTTAAAAAATTAAGTGTTTACCTAAAAATCGGTGGTTAAAAAATTAAGTTGTTTACCTAAAAATCAGTGGTTAAAAAATTAAGTTGTTTACCCAAAAATCAGTGGTTAAAAAATTAAGTGTTTACCCAAAAATCAGTGGTTAAAAAAATCAAGATGTTTACCTAGAAATCAGTGGTTAAAAAATTAAGTTGTTTACCCAAAAATCAGTATTTAAAAAAATTAAGTTGTTTACCCATAAAATCAGTGGTTAAAAAATTAAGTGTTTACCCAAAAATCAGTGGTTAAAAAAATCAAGTTGTTTACCTAGAAATCAGTGGTTAAAAAATTAAATTGTTTACCCAAAAATCAGTGGGTAAAAAAATAAGTTGTTTACCTAGAAATCAGTGGTTAAAAAAATAAGTTGTTTACCTAGAAATCAGTGGTTAAAAAAATCAAGATGTTTACCCAAAAATCAGTGGTTAAAAAATTAAGTGTTTACCCAAAAATCAGTGGTTAAAAAATTAAGTTGTTTACCCAAAAATCAGTGGTTAAAAAATTAAGTGTTTACCTAAAAATCAGTGGTTAAAAAATTAAGTGTTTACCTAAAAATCGGTGGTTAAAAAATTAAGTTGTTTACCTAAAAATCAGTGGTTAAAAAATTAAGTTGTTTACCCAAAAATCAGTGGTTAAAAAATTAAGTGTTTACCCAAAAATCAGTGGTTAAAAAAATCAAGATGTTCACCTAGCAGACTTTTCACATCAGTCATCACTTGGTCTTGCGTCACCGAACTATTCACGTTACTCAACGCCTCCTCTTGCAACCTCTGCAGTGCCACTCTGCATTGCTGGAGCTCTGTCTTCAACTTTAAGTTCATCGCCGTTTCTGCCTGTGGAGCCAATATGGGGTGTTATAGAGAATTTGACAGTGTGGCCTATCACCAACACTTTTTGTTGTTGTTTTTTTGTTGAGCTCTTTGACTATAATGACCTGTTGCATTTATCGTATCTTCCCGCCAAAAACCGTTAGACTTTACCGTTCATTTCATTTTATATACCGTTGCATTGTGCTTACATGAATACAAGCATTTTATACATATCGAGAGGAGCTGCTGACTACAGGCTATCGAGAACCCTGCCTAAAAGTTTAACATATACACATGTTTTAATGATAGTTGTTTTACCCTCTTTTTTCCATTTTTTTTAAGGTCCTGCTTTATATTTTCACGTGGAAACCAAAAATAAACTAATACCAACCCATGTAACAGGCACCACACTGTTGTTACAAACCTTCATTTCATCTTGCGCAATCCTTCTTTCCTCTTCCAATTCCTGCAAAGAAAGATGATTGATTTGTGGATTTTATCGTAGTTGATTTGTTGATTTTATCGTAATTGATATAATCAGTTTAGTTATTTTGTTTGTTTTTTTGCTCCTTATAACTAAAAAAACTATAACTAAAAGAGCATGCGCTTTTAAATTTTCAATAAGAAAGGACCTATATAATGAGTCTTACGTGGGCTATAGGATATTCATGTTTTATCCCCGAAAAGAAAAAAATGCAAGGGACGTTATCACATGAGGGCATTTGTCAGATCGCCTCGTCACCTTTAGGTTACCATAGCTAATGCAGTTTGTTGTATATGTTTGAGAAGCTGTTTAAATATTTGTAGAACCCAATAATCTGCTTTATTACTTCCATTAATTGCCCTGTGCAAAGACAAGACTAGCTGTTGGTTTTGATCCAACAACCTTTCAATTAAACATGACACCAACCCACTGGGCTATTTGGTTAACAACCAAGTACTTGTAAATGTCACCATTTGTGATAACTGACTTTTCTTGATATTATGCTTTTAACTTATAAAGTCTACATATAAAGTCTAGAGTTAATCATCAGCCTCAAGCCTTAAAGTATTCGATAAGTTGGAAGGTTGTAAGATCGCAACCAAGTTTCATCTAGTTGGTTCTGTCCTTGAACAGGCACATAGCGGTAGTCGACACTTTTGGTTTAAAGAGTTAAACAAACAAAACATAGCAAGGTCTCAATCATATACACTGTAATAGCTAAACAAACAATCATGGCTACAATGTAATCTGACTATTGCACTTTGTACAAAACACCCTTGCATTTTACCAACCCAGGAGATAAACATACATGTACTGTCAAGTATTTAATTTACTATTTAACCGTGTTATATAATGTTGTTCAATTTTTTTATGAAAAATTAAAAAAATTGGAATCATAAGTACCATATATGCTGAGGATAGGATAGGATATTCATGTTTATCCCCATGAATTGGAAAACCAAGGGGGTTAACACACGGGCAAAAGTCAGATAACCTCGCGGCCCATTGTCGGGTTACCGGAGCTATTGCAGTGTGTTGTATATTATAGACACGTTCTTTTAATTTAGTAGAACCCATTAATCTACTAGGTTCAGGAAATGGCTGTTAAGTGCCTTGCGCAAGGACACAACAGCTAGATAGCGACCAGTTTTGTACCTGCAACCCTTCGGCTGAACGTTGACGTACTTAACCATTAGACTAACCTGTCGGACAACTTCCTATTTATAGTCTACCAGTTGTTACAACACTTGGGTGGGAAATATTGAAAATCAAACTTACACTGATTTGGCTCCTTAAAAGCTCCGTTGCGTTTCGGTATTCTGACTTCTCTTCTTCATTCTGTACCAGCCTGAAAAGAGTTTTTAATTAAAAATTAAATATGGTGTGATTAATGTAGGAGTGGTTCGTTATAATAACCTTATAAATAACGCAATCTAAACAGGCAAACCGTTTGTCCGTCGTCAAAATATTAAAGCTATTGCATGGAAAGATTTCATCAGTTTTGTTCAAGGTACTGGATACAGGCACTTTTTAAAAAACAAAATTGCCCGATGAAGCTTTAATAGGAAGCGGTTGGTTTTGATCCTACAATCTACTGACTGACAGCCTGATGCTCTATCAAGTTCACTAACCGGAATTCTGATATTTTTTAAACCCGATTCCCTACCAATTATAAAAACGATTCTTACATTTTCTCCAATCCTTCCTTTTGTTTTTCCATCTCGAATGTTTGCTCAGTTATATCTTCCAACTTCTGCATCAGTTCCACTGCTAATCCTTGCGCTTCCGCCGATTTCATTTCGTCGTTTTTCTTTTGTTCATCCAGCCGATCAAGTATCAACATTTTTTCATGGGACAGTTCCTGCCAAGGATAATTTTTTATTAGGGTGGTTTCCAAAATCCTGGTTTAAGCTTACTAATCCAGGTCCAAGGAATCGTGACGTTGGGAAATCCTGGTTTAAGTAATCCCAGTTTTGGAATATCATGGTTTAGCTTATTAAAGAAAGTTAGTTAAATACTGGTTTAAGTAATCCCAGTTTGGGAAAATCCTGGTTTAAGTAATCCTAGTTTGGGAAAATCCTGGTTTAAGTAATCCCAGTTTGGGAAAATCCTGGTTTAAGTAATCCCAATTTGGGAAAATCCTGCTTTAGCATTTAAGGGTAAACCGTTAAAACCAGAATTCTGGTTAAGGTGTGAATCTGTGTAACAGCATGGTGAGTGCATCATATTATACCCAAAAGGTTGTAGCAGCAAAATTGGTGCTGTTTTTGTGTCTTTAAGCAAGTTTTTAGTAATAGCTAGATGTTAAATTATTGGTTTTAGTAAACCTGAAAAAATAGATTAATGATACACAATACCCTGTAATAGCTTTGGTAATCCGACTGAAACAATGCTCTTGTGCTTTTTCATAAAAAATGACATCAGTGTTGAAGTACCGAAAACTACTGATAAAAGAAATAAACAAAGTAATCACAAAAAGAGATATAGTAAAAAGGGTATTACAGATACAACAAAAACAGAGAAACTAGAATTTTGTATCTTAGTAGAAATAGAAAACACTGAATCACCTGAATTGATTTCTGCAAACCGACTGTAACATCCAACATGTTATTTCTATCTTCTTCTATTTGATTCATATCATTAAGTGAACGGTCCAATTCGCTGCAGGAAAATGCTTTAATTATCATGGAGAGCACTTACAGAACCAGGTGGTCGAACTAGATTGTCCAACTGATTAGTCTGGTGGTTTAGTGCGAAACCTTTCAAACGGAAGGTTGCAGATTTGAAACTCGCAAGCTAGTCGGCTGTGTCCTTGGACAAGGCACTTTAAGGACATTGCCTGAACCTAGCAGTTTAGTAGGTTCTACCAAATTAAAGGAATGTGTCCATCATACACAACACACTGCAATAGCTACGGTGACCCGACGTTTGCACGAAGTAATCTGATGATTGCCCGTGTGTTAACTTCCCTGGTTTTGTTATTGACGAGTTTAAACATGACTATTCTATCCTATATGACGTCACCCAAGTTTGCGAGTGTTGTCGTGGATTATGAACTGGATAATTCAAGTTAAACCGAACCGACAGTTCGACTGCATTTCCAGATTGACAGTTAAAATAAAGTAATTTAAAAAAAACGCAAATAAAAATTGAAATACAAAGCAGGGTCAAATTGTTTTAAATTTAATTTGCAGTTCCAAAGTTTTCAACTCAGCGCTATAAGAGGGGATTTGGAACTCGTATAAATTTCCGTAGTTCCATATTTTTGTACTTTAATACTGCCCAAAAGGTAGTAAACAGAAAAGTGTCTGTAGTTTAATACCACTGCCATAAGGGTGGACATAACTACACTCACCTCTTCATACTCTCTTGCGCATCTTGTAATTCATCCACGAACATTTGGATCCGAATTTTCTCCTCGGCCAGCTGCAAGTTGAATTCCTCAAGAGTCTAAAGAATCACAGATTACAAACAAATAAAAAGCATATTTATTGGGGTCATAAGTGGGGTGCATACACACACTTGGATTCTAATAAAGCAATTGTGTCTTAAAAGTGTAAAAGTGACCAAGCATATATTTTCAAATATTTTTTTAATTTAAATTATAATTTTCAGTTAGCTAAGCATATTAGTTGTTGGGGAACTAGGACCGGGTGCAAACATATATTGGCAGAGAGATTTTAATAAAAACACGAAAGTGTGTAAAACCTTAGGAGCATAATACTTACTAAGCATACCACTTACTAAAATACTCATTACCAAATTTAATTCATGATTAAATCCTTTTACTTATATTTAAATGTTGTGGTTAAAGCAAAGACAGCGTCTAGTGATGACTTGTGTTTTTTATTTAGTAGTGTGGTTTTGCGGATTTATCTTTAAAGTTTAAACTTTACCATGAGCTACTTTCTGCCCAATGGCACTTTTCTATCCTAGAGCAAGGTACTCGACTGTAATAAGGGGTAATAAGATTCCACTACAGTTAGAAAGATTGGTGTGGACGTCTATTCAATGTAAAATTATCAAGAGTCATATTTTGCAATCATATCTCTGCTTAACTGATTTCCAATCATATTTTTAAAGCCAGTTTTGTGCTTCTTCATATGAGTGTTAATATGTTTCATTTTTAAAATTGTATTTACGAGTGGAAAATAGAATTGACCCTAAACAACCACCTTTTGCCAAGATACATTACATCTTCTGCTTAGAACATACAATATTAGTTCACATGCAATGAGTTTTAAAATTAAAACCACAGAGCAAAAAAACATGCAAATACGACATTAACCTTCCACTTCAAACAAATACCTGATTTACCTCTATTTTCTCTCGTTCTTTATTCAGTTCCTCGGATTCCTTAACAAACTTATCTAGAATATTGGAAGAATAGGTTGTTTATGTTTATACCTGTGGTGAAAACACACAGGTCGTTACAGCACAGTCAATCATCACATTACCTTATGTCCATTGTCAGGTGCATGGCTAATAGTACATTTAATGTGATAGAGAAGTTGGCAGTGTTTTCTTTTTAATTATTTAAACACTGGGCTTAGGCAGTCTAGTATTATCAAGTAATAATCAACCAATTAACAACTGTGTTTTATAAATCCAACCGGTTAGTCTGGTCGTTTAGAGGTCTGTCTTTCAACCGAAAGGTTTCAGTTTGAAACTGTTTGCTCGCTATTTGGTTGTATCCTTCGGCAAGGCACTTAACGGACATTGCCTGAACCAACCAGCCAATAACTGTTTTATATACACTAGATTTGGACAACATACAAGCTAACAATTTAAACATTTTTGTACACCAGTGTTATATTAAGATAAGATCGAGTTGTCCACAGTCGAGTTGGAGGAGCTATTATAGTGTGTGGATGATCAGACATAACTTTTAATTTAGACGCAACATTAGATAACACTGGGTTGGAGCAATATGAAGTGGCTTGTTGGGGTGCACAGGAATACACCACATGCACACAGTGGTGATGCTATAAAAGTGTTTGGATAATCAGACATGACTTTCACCATGAACGGTGGTAAAAGTTGCAGCGAAAGAAACAAAAAATAAAATTGAATTGTATTTAACGATTCATTAGATACTACTGGGTTGGAGCAAGTTCCAATATCTATTGTTCTAGTTATGTGGTTACAATAATTAACACCACTTACTAAATATGTCTTGTCGATCTTTTGAGACACTAAGAATCTGTTCCTGAAGAGATCGTATCATCGTTTCACCCAACTCCGTATTAAGTGTTGTACTGTGGTGTATGGTCGTGTGGCCGAATGGTTAAGGCGAACGATACATAAACATACTCTTATATACAAAAACGATCTTTGTGACGAACCCATCATAGGTTCAAAACTTGGCTCGGTCAAAAAAAGTGTTGTACTGTGGTGGGTAGAATGTTTACTTATATCTGGTAGGATATTCACGTTTTATGCATCTGAATGGATAAACGCAAGGTGGGTTACTACACGGGCAATCGTTCGGTATGTCGCGTCATGGTTAAACGCCACATTACCTCGCCCGTATGGAGAACAAGATATACATGTTTATCCTCGTGAATGTGAAAACGCAAAGTGCGTTCCTACACAGCAATCGTCAGACTACCTTGTGCTGTAGCCAAGGACACAACCCTCTGGCTATCGACCAGTTTCGAATCCCCAACCATTCGTCTGTACGGTAACGCACTAATCCACCAAGCTGGCTATTTGGCCCGACCATGTTGAGTTTAGAAAAAATAAATAAAAAAAATGTTAAGTTTAGTTTATATTTTTGATCAGTACTTTATAAAGGAAACGACATTACAATAAAGAAGGCTACACGTCATTAGTATCAAATATTTACATTTTAGCACTTCTTTCCATTGCTCGGATCCACGCTTGTCTCGAGTCCTCCGAATCGGCTCCGAGGTAAAGTGCTCCATCGTTCTATGACATAATAATGTGAATCGTCATTTTTGTGTTAAAATCGTCAAACGATATTTTTCCGGTACCTCTAAATACTACAGGAGCGCATGGAGCGCATGGAGCGCATGGAGCGCATGGAGCGCATGGAGCGCATGGAGCGCATGGAGCGCATGGAGCGCATGGAGCGCATGGAGCGCATGGAGCGCTTAAATCGCTTAAATCGCTTAAATCGCTTAAATCGCTTAAATCGCTTAAATCGCTTAAATCGCTTAAATCGCTTAAATCGCTTAAATCGCTTAAATCGCTTAAATCGCTTAAATCGCTTAAATCGCTTAAATCGCTTAAATCGCTTAAATCGCTTAAATCGCTTAAATCGCTTAAATCGCTTAAATCGCTTAAATCGCTTAAATCGCTTAAATCGCTGAAATCGCTTAAATCGCTTACATCGCTTAAATCGCTTAAAACGCTTAGATCGCTTAAATCGCTTACATCGCTTAAATCGCTTAGATCCCTTACATCGCTTAAATCGCTTAAATCGCTTAAATCGCTTAAATCGCTTAAATCGCTTAAATCGCTTACATCGCTTGGAGCGCATGGAGCGCTTAAAGCGCTTGGAGCGCATGGAGCGCTTGGATCGCTTACTATACTTAGTAATTACAAAAGCCATGATATTAATGTTAGGGTTGGGGTTAAAGTTAGTTCTGGGGTTGAGATTAGTGTTTGGGACAGGGTTAGAATTACTTTCCATAGCAACTAAGTGATCCAAGCGCTCCAAGCGGTCCTGTAGTATTTAGAGGCACCCCCCATATTTTTCGACTTAAAACAGAGCAACGTCCCCAAAGTGTCCGACCAGTAAGTCTGGTAGTTTAGTGCGACGCCGGTCTCGATCTTGGGCGAGGTGCTTAACGGACATTTCCTGAACCCAGTGTAATGATGGGTTCTACTAAATTGAAGGAACGTGTAAATCCTATACAACGCACTGCAATAGCTCCGGTAACCCGACGGTGGGTGCGAGGTGATCTGACGATTGCCCGTGTGTCAACCCCGTTGGTTTTCCCATTCACGGGAATAAACATGAATATCATATTTACAAAATGACCTAATCATTCAGAACAAACAATGGCTTCGTAAAAATATGTTCCTTAAACATAGAATTTTGTATATGAATTAGAAGCTTTATTTATTCGACCACAAAACAGTATAGCTAACCGATATAGACGGTATAGAATGGTAACTAATTAGTTGTTAATACTTGTAAACCAAATTACCGTTAGTGACCAGTAACAATTTCTGCATTAGGATAGGATAGGAATAGGATATTCCTGTTTACCCCCGTGAATTGTAAAACCAAGTGGGTTAACACACGGGCAATCGTCAGATCACCTCGCGCCCACCGTCGGGTTACCGGAGCTATTGCAGTGTGTTTTGTATGATTCACAAGTTTCTTCAATTTAGTCGAACCTATCATTACACTGGGTTCAGGAAATGTCCGTTAAGTTCCTTGTTCAAGTACACAACCGACCCTCTAGCGACCAGTTGGAAACCTACAAAAAAAGTTTTAAACTCCCCGCCGTCAGAGTGAGGTTAGGAATAAGTATAAATTTCTATAAGTACAATATAAGATTAAAATATACTAACCTGTTCTTCACTGTTGTTTTCACGGGTTTGAATGCATATTCCGTACGGTAAGGTCGCTATATTCGCCTCTTCTATTGTACAGTCACCCAGCGGTATCACACCCTGGTGTGTTGGGTTTATATATATATTTTTGGTGCGTCATAACGTCAAATTGACTTAACTTTCCTAGAGTCAAATTGACTTGATTTAAGTCGAGTCAAAACGTCAAATTGACTTGATCTAAGTCGAGTCAAAACGTCAAATTGACTTGATTTAAGTCGAGTCAAAACGTCAAATTGACTTGAATTAAAATGTCCAATTTACCGAGTCCATACAAAAACGGTCCAAGTAACGAGCCATCATGGCTCGTTAAAAAATGTGTATATTAATCGGGCGGCCGTGTGGCCGAAAGGTTAACGCAACCTATACCCAATTTTATATAGAATACGGTCATGGTGACGAGCCTTTCATGAAGTCGAAATGTTCTCGGTAAAAATACACATATTATTACATTTAACGCATACATTACTCTTACAGTGGGTTAAAACTAGTGATGGGATTCAAATTTTTAAGAACAGGTTGTCTTTTGTATCGCACATACTAACAACATGTTCCCTAAAAGGTCTAATGTCTGTAAAAGAGCAAGAATCGGATCGGTGATTATCCCGACGTTCCAAGAACGGGTTCGACCGAACCCATGAGAACCTCTTGAATCCCATCACTGGTCGAAACACTTTCGTTTTGTAAGTTGTAAAAAGTGTGACGTTAGTTTAGCATATTTACCTTAGGATGAATGTTAAAAGTAGATTTTCCATCGAATTTCTTTTCTGCCTCCGCATAGTAGAACAGGAACCCGTCCTTCAGTACAAAGAACCTGTAATAAAAGTTTACATTATGACGTTGAGCTTTATTACGTCAATAATGCAAACAATTAAACCGAAAGTGGAGGTTAACTTTATACCACTTACCTTGCAAAATGTCAGTACAACACATAAATAATGTCGCAGTATAAAAAACAAAAGTTATATTTTGCCCAAAAGTAAACACGTAGTGGTTTATTTGTCATCACGTGATAATCACAACTACATAATGTTTGGCAATAAACGCACAATGGCAAAGTTTAACGAACTGTTTACCGTATCAGTATTTTGCAAAAGCTTTTAAAGTGAAAGTTGAATTTGCTCTTGGTATTATACGACTTCCCATAAAGCTATGTTTCTCCCTTCCCTACGATTTATTAGAAGTCATACAATTTATTTAATGTTTTTGCACTGCTGCAAAATGGATTTTATAATATCGTTAATAATGCAAACAAAAAACTGTAGTGAAATACTGCGTATAGCTTAGTGGGTTAGTGTGTCGCCTTTTACCCGAATGTTTGTAGCTTCGAAACTGGTCGTTCGCTCCTAGGCTTGGTCCTTAACCAAGGTAATAAGCAGGCATCCTCTGAACCCACTAGACTAATTCGTTGAAAAACACAGCAGCACCTACTAAAAATAAGCACCGCATTGAAATAGCATAGCAAACTGGACCATGGGCGCGAGTTATCATATGGATAACAACCGTAGATAAATTATTCAAGGCGATTTCTCCACCCACCAGGATACAAACGACAAATACATTCATTTACACATGGGAAACTAAAATGAGGAAAAAAAGGAAAGTAGGGAAACTGCACAGTCAAATAAAGATTAGGACATTAAAGTTAGTGTTGGGGTTGAAATTAATGTTCGTTCTGGGGTTAAAATTAGTGGGGCTCGGTTAGAATTTGTTTTTCTAGTTTTAGGCTGGGTTAGAATTTGGTTTTCTACTTTTCCTGAGCAGTTTCCCTGCTTTCCCCTTTTCCCCTTTTAGTGTTGCCTATTCACCCATCATCAATTGAAACCAACCTTTTTGACCATTTGTTGGATTGCCTCCCCATAGGTCGTTTCGTCAGCAACCCCTGCATTTGAAACCCTCCTGGACACTCAATCGTTGTGAAGTCGGAAAACGATTGACTCCCGCGTTTTATTAATTTTGACATTTTCTCAAGCTATTTGGTAACTATAGATTTTAATGCAGAACACAAACCGCTGCTTAAAATAAATAGTTGATTATGTATTTCACACATACTATATGTTAATTTAGTTAATTGCATTTTCTTTCAAATGACGTGTTTTAACGACTGGTTTGCCGTTTTTTCCTGCTCCTGTGCCGTGTTTTTTTTTTTAATTAATTAATACTGGGGTAAAAAGTAAATAAACTAAACTAAAATACAGACTATTCTTAATACGTTTACTATTATATAAAACAATTGACATTCATTTGGACATTATTTTAAACTATACAGACGCTCCAGGTTTTATATGCAGCAGACACATCGATGTTTTATATCCACGTTTGATTATATATGCACAACAATATGCCTATAGGGTTTAGAACATACGTATACTTTTTAGTACTGCATATATAGGTCAAACTGAACCATAGCTCTGGCATTGGTGAACCCTTGAGATGTGTTTCGTTTAACCTATCCATTTGAGCTATATACGTTTCCTCCTTCTTTGCCGTTTAAATATTGGCAAATCTATTAACTTTTCATTAGAAGTTGATATTTAAACTTTTTGTACGCTGCAGCCATTTTTAAAATAACAGCTTTTATAAAACACTTGCTTACCAGTTTACCCTACGACCGCCTTAGTACAGTTCGCGTTGGGATATAAACTTCATTTACTTTTGTCGGGACTATTAAATATTATTTATTTACCTTACGCAATGTCGACAAAAAAGGCAAACTGCACAGCGTAAGTAAAACTTGTTTCTTTATATCGCTGAAAAAGACTATATGATTTTACTTTTATTAAATACTTATTTATATCTATCAAATAAATGTATTTTAATCTGACAAATAAAATTATTAAACAAACCTATAAAAATCACGACAATTTAAAATGTTAGCTTAATGTAAGATTTTACGACCATGTCGCTTTTTCCTGTTACACCGTGTGTATTTACTGACATGTTTTAACTATTGTAGTTTTGCAGTTTATTCCGCCGTTTTTTACATAACTGCTGCTATTCTTTAGTGTAATAAAGAAGCGAAAAATAAAATTAAACTAATCTTATTCCAAATAAATTCATTAAAATCTATCAAATAAAACCATTAACGTTGATCAAGCAAACCTATTAACATCTACCGAACTATTCTAATAAAATCCGGTAAATAATTCTTTTAAATCTACCAAATAAATGTAATGCAGTTCATCAAATATAAATCTGTTTACATATGGCAAATAAATATATTAAAATAATAAATTTGGTTACATTTATTTAAATAACCTATTAACATGTATTAAATAAAATTATTAAAGGGTTTTAAATAAATAAATTAAATATACCAAGATCTGTTGTTTTTATTTAAAACGTATTATGTCTAACTGGGCCATAATCAGACGAATGGCAAATACACTGAGCCATAATCTGACGAATGGTTGGTTAAGTTTGTTTAACTTATCAAATAGCAAACAAAGCAACCGAAATTAAAACAACGCAACTGCCAGGAAACTGGAATATGAGTATTTGTACGTTACGCGACCACACTCGCTTAACTAAGGCTATTATATAGCATGTTGTATAAAATGGAAAAGTTAATTTTATTTTATTTGTCAAAATAATCGAGTGGCCAAATGCGACTAATTAATTCTATATTTATTTGTCCAATTTATTGGTTTTAAGCAACGCATGTTAAGTGCATTGCTTTATAACCCCAAGAAAATAGCTAGTGCTGGTTTGGAATAAGCAACCCTTTGGCTCGAAACTTAAATACCCAAAAGCGTCGGTCTTCCAAGACGTGAGTTAAGTGTAAGGCGCGATCGGTTATTTATACCAATCAGCTTACATAAGAATATAAACGTAAACCTTTATTTAAATAAACGTAAACCGTTATTTAAAAATCGTTTAATCATGTGCATGAATAATACTATTTCCACCCAAAGGCGCGGTAAAGACTATTTTTGTACGAATAATTAAATTTCATTTTAATTAAGTTTGTTTTAATTGCAAGGCAAATTCCTGAAATTACCAGTTTCCCTTTAATTCTAGAGATTGCCAGCGCAGTATCGCGGAATGCCACATTTGGAGTTATTTGTTTAGTAAATAGAGAATAGTTTGTGTATTTTTGCCATGTTGAAATTATAGCAATACTAATAATCTTTCTGGTTTGTTTTAACGACAGGTTCTCTTCATAACCACTGATGAATCTTTTTAACTTAATCTAAATGAATTTTGTTTATATCCCGTCAAGATCTGTTTTCTAGTTAAGCTTTGTGTTTCTGTACAACCGGCCGATTTATTTTGCTATATTTGTTGATTTTTATAAAACTTCTTTTTGAACCACGATTGGCTGTTAAAATAATGTTTTTGTTCAGAAATAATATGTAGTTTGCGGTTTACCGATTTCGTCACGACCGTATAGACTCAAGGTAAGGTGTTGCTTAGTAAACTGTAACTTGTATTGTACGCTAAACGTACTCCTATACATAAAGCGGCCGTGGCTATACTATGCCTTAAAACTAAGTTTTTTTCAGATTTATAGTTAATATATAGAAACAGTAATCGTATAAGCATCGAATTTTATTATTTCCAGGCTGAACGAAACACTTAAAGGTCAGCGTTGGTTTGGATCCAGCTGTACACAGCTGAGTTCTTGGACCAGGCTGATGGCATACTAACGGCACAGCTGCTTGATCCCCACGAGGTGTTACCTACCAACTTCCATACGCCACCATCATTGACAGCAAGTGGGCCACCGGAATCACCCTGGAGGTTTACCCGTTTATAATTGGTTTAGGTTAAGGATGGGATTAAATAAACGCAAAACTTACGTTGCAACCACTGTTGGTTTCATCATTAGCGCATTGCATTCTGTCAGTGACCTGGGCACCCCATGTTACACGGCATGTCGCCTTGCTTACCAAGTAGGTGTAAGCATACTGCGGATACAAATAGGAATAAGCGTTTGTAAACGACTCTGTAGACATGATTGGTAGCTCGTATTACTTAGAGGTCATTTGGGAATACCTGCATAGTGTTTGGGATTTGTCCGAAAATTCCACCGCTGGTCTTTCCCCATCCGGTCATAAGAGCTTGAGTTCCGGCTGCGTATTCTTTATTGGCAACTTCAATTGCTTGAACCTGAGGCATGTAATGGTGGTTAATTATTAGATTGAGGTGAAACCAGACATGAACTTACAGCGCTGTTCAACGAAAAACCAGAAACGGTGATGATTGAATAATCGTAGTCAATGGTCCTTGAACTGTATTGGGGATGGGCCAACCAGCTGATTGCGGTGAGGGCTTGTCCTGGGTTCTTGTATTCAACGGTTCCAGCGACAACAGTGGTGGAGCTGGCTGGGCTGAAAAAGAATTAAATTATTAGTGTTTCACTGGCCTAAATGGATCCATTGGATATTGGATATCTTACCTTTGGACGCAGTGGGCGGCACACATAATCTTAGTTGATGAGATGATGGATCCTCCACAGAAGTGACTTCCACTCTTCTGGAGGGATACTTGCCATGGAGCGAATGAGGTTGAGGTCACGTCGCTACCGCCGACAACGCGGTCTTCGGATCGAGCGGATTGTGCGAGAAGCACTGAAAACAATATATTGTAAGCACTGAAAGAAATAGTTCGTTATAACCCACTTACCGAAAGCAAAGATTGCAAAGATCTTCATTTTTTAGAGTTCTAGTTGTTCTGTGCAGGTTGAACAGGTAGATGCTAAAGTAACGTCCAGCTGGGCTTTTATACAACTTGCCGACCATCTGCTCTAGTTCTCAGGAAGAATTCCAAAAATATCTCACGATGCGTCATGGAAAAGTCATATGGGGTTCACGCCGCTTCTGCGTGTAGGTTAGCATTGTATGTCCAAACAAAGTTCATTGTGTTGAAATCGGGGTGCCTGAAATAGATCATTCAGCTTATCTCAGAGCAAACACCTACGTGGGACGATAGGGTCATGCGATTCTGTTTTCGTTTAACCTTATTACCCTATGACCGTCTACTTATCATAAATTCTACAATGACTTTTAGGGAAATGCCTGCCAAGTGCCTTGCTCAAGAATACAACCGACTTACTAGGTACCGGTTTATCCTGCTATAGGCCTATGTCGGTTGGATGTCAAAGTTCTAAACCACTAAGCTATTAATACAGTGAAACCTCGCTTGGAGACCACCTCTTTATCAGGACCACTTCAGTGCGGACCCAAATAATTTACTATGGTGAAACATTGCATTCTGTTTCACTAACACGACCACCCCGCTAACGCGACAGCTTAATGACGGTCCCATAGGTGGTGAGGTAAGCAGGGTTTCACAGTATTTTGCATAAAGTTACTACTGTTTTAATATATATTTACATTTTAAAAATGAACTGTACTTCAAAAATCGCTTTTAAATGTGTTAAATTAGCAACTTTTCTAAACAGTACCTAATATCGCTGTAGTTTTTTTGGTTGCTATGGGTACCATTATGATGTTAGACATAGCCTACCAGTCATGTGATCCGTTTATCCAGCAGTAGTTTAACATGTTTATATTCTGCAAGAAAGCTGTCGTAATGGCATTTCATAAAGCTCACCCCTACAATAAGGTGTCACAAACTTAATCGGCGGTTAATTAGTTTATTTTTGACCTTAATGTGTGACTTATTTATGTCATACTTTTGGGAAGTTCCTTAAACAGGACTCCTTGCCTAATTTGATTTTGTTGTTTTTCAAATATGACATCAAATAACTTTATATGACCGAACAATGGGCGAAGTTATTTATTTCCATATCCAGGTTTACTTAAAAGCATTGTGTTTTTGTTTGCTCTGGTGAAAGTGTACAGTAAAAAGGTAGAGGTTAATACAGTCGATAGGGTTAGAAAGAAAACCCAAGACATTTAAATAATATAATCGCGCATTATATAACGATAATAAGAAAGGCGCTGCGACAGAAGGTTTGTCATTTAGCCGTGCGCCATTTTTGTCATTTAGCCGTGCGCCATATATTTCTTAAATATCATACTATCTTCCACTTGGGCGTTTCCACTGAGTCTTCCCACACGCACAGATTATTGTTTTTTCCACTAGTTTTTCGCGCCTTTACCGTTGTCCGACCTGAATGGATTTAGGAGTGCAGTTCTCCTTGTACTTCCCAATAAGCATACCGAATTTTATTAAGTACTTTGGATTTATTATGAAGTTTTAATGCCAGTATCTTACGATTAAAGCTTTCACTTTTTATTTTAAGTTTCAGTAGTATTTTAAACCTCGTAATACAGAAAGACCCCCAGCTAGCGCGGGGCCCCTTCAAGGTGCGGGGCCCAATTTGATCTAATCAAATCGGCCTAAAACCGGCCCTGGCACCAAGTTATCTGGTCTGTAAACCATTTACAACAATTTATGCAATTTTATTTGATTAGATCTTTTTGTACGAAAACCGTCGAAAATAATGGTTTTTGTTGGTTTACTGATAGCAGTTTAAAAAGAGGGTTTGTTGATAAAAACAGAATCGTAAGATTAGTACGGTCTCGTTCGAATTGTTCACTTGACAGAAACTTATACCAAATAATATACAAAAACCGTCTTAGCGACGAACCCAGCATGTCTTTGAAATTTACTCTGCTAAGAAAATAATCTTTTCGCCTACGGGATACCCAAGTTGTTGAAGTGTTGTTTTTTTTAGGAGGATAGGATATTCGTGTTTATTCCAGTGAATGGGAAAACCAAGGGGGTTAACACAGGGCAATCGTCACATCACCTCGCGCCCACCGTCGGGTTACCAGAACTATTGCAGTATGTTGTGTATGATAGACACGTTCCTTTAATTTGGGAGAACCGATTAAACCACTGGGTTCAGGCAATGTGCGTAAAGTGCCTTGCCCAAGAACACAACCGACCAGCTAGCGACCAGTTTCGCACCTGCAATCTTTTGACTGAAAGGCGACGCACTTAACCGACCAGACAACCGGCTGGATGAAAACGTGCTGAGTATGATTAAGATGTTTTTTTTTAATTTAAGTAAAACCAATTATTGCAATGGGTACAGACGACGTTTATTAAATATCTTGCTCGAAGGCCAAACCGTTTATTTAGCGGCCAGTTTCGAACCTGAAAACTTACGGCTGCAAGAGGGTGCACAACCTTACCTAGCTATTCGTATTATATTACCTCGCCGTCACTATTAGCAATAATTTTGCTACGAATGCGAAGTATTGGATACTTACTGTACGGTCGTGTGGTCTAATGGTTAACGCTACCTATACATTAGTAATTTTAATATAAAAAGGTCTTTGTGACGAGCCCACCATGGGTACGAAACATTCCGAAAAATCTGATAATAATTTCAACCAATTAATTTAATGGATTTCTTTTTTCTATGAGCTAAGGTTCAAATTCATGATGGGTTCTCATCCCTAACGCCGTTTTTTTTAATAATTGGTAGGCCTATATGTATCTCTCGCGTTAACAATTGTACAGATAAACCCACATAGACACCTTTCCACTGCCTTGCAAACCGCTGACGGATGCTTTTACCGAATTAACTTCTCACCCGAACATTCGCATGAATACCCGCAGTATAACGTTGCAGGATTAACGGTTGTTTTTTTAAAAACGATCGTCGTGGTCGCTAGCTAGTCGGTTGTGTCCTTGGACAAGGCACTTAACGGATATTGCATGAATCAAGCGGATTAATGTATTCTACTAAATTAAAGGAACGTGTAAAATATACATAACACATTGTAATATAGCTCCGGTAACCCGACGGTGGCTGCGAGGGGATCTGACGATTGCCCGTGTGTTAACCCCCTTGTGTTTTCCCATTTACGGGGATAAATACGAATATCCTACCAATTCACGGGGTTAAACATGCATATCCTATCCTACCCTAGTCGCAAAGCAATTATAGGTTTGATTCTTAAAAAGAACGCTGCATAATTGTGAGTTTTATCAAAACTAAGTTCTAAGACCAAAGTTATAAACAAAACTATTTCTGAACATAACTATTATTAGGCACACTTTATAAACTGGTAAGTTTAAGAAATACGTTTTTTTTTGTACTTAACGAATATGTTTTATTCTTAACGAAGACTACAGGTAACTTGCAGTCTAATAGTGTGTAACGTTGTTTCTATAATAACTTTAACGCTGTTTTGTTTAAAAAAGGTTCCTGGTTGTACGACGGGGCACCACAATTAGATCCAAGACTTGTTATTTTAAATTATGAAAAATATCTAAAAAATTCCGATTGGGGAATTTTAAGTGACAGACCTTTTGTGAGTTCGGTTTGCAATAAAGAGATAGAAATAATAAATTGTTAAACGCTTCATTAACATTTTGTACGTATTGCGATATAGCCGTGGTTATTCTGCACCTGAAATATATATGTTCTAAAGTAAGTTGCCATAGTAAACACACTGCTTTAACATTTTGATTTTTATTGATCATGATTGATCATGATGTAGGCGAAACGCTTAGATTCCACCGTTGGTTTGGATCCAGCTGTACACAGCTGAGTTCTTGGACCATGCTGATGGTGCAGAGGTTGTGCAACCGTTTGCTCCCCATGAGGTGTTTCCTACCAACTTCCATACGCCACCATCACTGACAGCAAGTGGGCCACCGGAATCACCCTGGAGGTTTACCCGTTAAGAATTGGTTTAGGTTAAGGATGGGGATTAAATAAACGCAAAACTTACGTTACAAGCGCTGTTGCTGTTATCATTGGCACATTGCATTCTGTCAGTGACTTGAGAACCCCATGTGGCAGCACACTCTGCCTTAGAGATCAAATAAGTGTATCCGTACTGCAAAATAATTGGTATATGTGGTTATATATAAATAACTTATAAGATGTTGGCTTACAATACCTGCATAGTGTTTGGGATTTGTCCGAAAATTCCACCGCTGGTCTTTCCCCATCCGGTCATAAGAGCTTGAGTTCCGGCTGCGTATTCTTTGTTGGCAACTTCAATTGGTTGAACCTGAGGCAGGTAAGAGTGGTTGTTAATGGTGAGTTTGAGTTAAAATTTTGATTGAACTTACACCGCTGTTCAGCGAGAGAGCAGAAATGGTGATGATGGAATAATCGTAGTCAATGGTCCTTGAACTGTATTGGGGATGGGCCAACCAGCTGATTGCGGTGCGGGATTGTCCTGGGTTCCTGTATTGAACGGTTCCAGCGACAACAGTGGTGGAGCTGGCTGGGCTGAAAAAAGAATTAATTTATTAGTGTTTCACTGGCCTAGAATGATTCATTGGATATATTACCTTTGGACGCAGTGGGCAGCACACATGATCTTAGTTGCTGAGATGATGGATCCTCCACAGAAGTGACTTCCACTCTTCTGGAGGGATACTTGCCATGGAGCGAATGAGGTTGAGGTCACGTCGCTACCGCCGACAATTCGGTCCTTAGATTGAGCGGATTGTGCGAGAAGCACTGAAGATAATATATTGTAAGCACTGAAAGAAATAGTTCGTTATAAACCACTTACCGAAAGCAAAGATTGCGAATATCTTCATTTTTCAGAATTCTAGTTGTTCTGTGCAGGTTAAACAAGTAGATGCTAAAGTAACGTCCAGCTGGGCTTTTATACAGCTTGCCCACCATCTGCACTAGTTCTCAGGAATGATTCCAAATATATCGCACGATGCGTCATGGAAGGGTCAAATGGTGTTTACGCAACTTTTGTGTGTTTTTCAGCATTGTATGTATAAAATAAGTTCTATGTGTCGAAATTGAGGTGCCTTAAATAGATCATTCAACTTATTCTCAAATAGCAAACACACATACGTGGGTCGATGGACAAGCGATTCTGTTTTCGTTTAACCTTATAACCCTATGACCGTCTACTCATCACAACTTCTACAATGACTTTTAGGGAAATGCCTGCCAAGTGCCTTGCTCAAGAATACAACCGACTTACTAGGTACCGGTTTATCCTGCTATACGCCTATGTCGGTTGGATGTCAAAGTTCTAAACCACTAAGCTATTAATACAGTGGAACCTCGCATGGAGACCACCTCGATAACACGACCACCTCTTTATTAGGACCACTTTAGTGCGGACCCAAATAATTTACTATGGTAATGCATTGCATTCTGTTTCAACAACACGACCACCCCGCTAACGCGGCCGCGTAATGACGGTCCCATAGGTGGTTAGGTAAGCGGGGTTCCACAGTATTTTGCATAAAGTTACTACTGGTTTAATATATATTTACATTTTAAAAATGAACTGTACTTCAAAAATCGCTTTTAAATGTGTTTAATTAGCAACTTTTCTAAACAGTACCTAATATCGCTGTAGTTTTTTTGGTTGCTATGGGTACCATTATGATGTTAGACATAGCCTACCAGTCATGTGATCCGTTTATCCAGCAGTGGTTTAACATGTTTATATCCTGCAAGAAAGCTGTCGTAATGGCATTTCATAAAGCTCACCCCTACAATAAGGTGTCACAAACTTAATCGTCGGTTAATTAGTTTATTTTTTACCCTAATGTGTGACTTATTTATGTCATACTTTTGGGAAGTTCCTTAAACAGGACTCCTTGCCTAAATTGATCTTGTTGTTTATATGACATCAAAATAACTTTATATGACATCAAATAACTTTATATGACCGAACAATGGGCGAAGTTATTAATTTCCATATCCAGGTTTACTTAAAAGCATTGTGTTTTTGTTTGCTCTGGTGAAAGTGTACAGTAAAAGGATAGAGGTTAATAGGCCTACAGTTATTTCGATAGGTCTAGAAAGAAAACCCCAGACATTTGAATAGTAAAATCGCGCAATATATAACGATAAAAAGAAAAGCGCTGCGACAGAAGGTTTGTCATTTAGCCGTGCGCCATTTACACATATTATTTCTAAAATTTCCTACTAACTTCATAACCACCCCTGCAGGCGTTAAGTCTTCCCACATGCACAGATTATTGTTTTTCTCCACTAGTTTTTCGCGCTCTTTACCGTTGTCCGAACTGAATGGATTTAGGAGTGCAGTTATCGTTGTATTTCCCAATAAGCGTACCGAATTTTATTAAGTACTTTGGATTGATTATGAAGTTTTAAGTGCGTAGTGTATTTAACGATTAAAGATAGTAACGTTTGGCGTAGGCCCAAAACTAAAAACTACATAGTTTTTATTATTGTTTTAGTCGCACTTATACATTTTATTAAATCGCCCTATCATAATGGTGTATTATTCATAGTACACTAAGACAGGTAGGTCTCACGATTGGCCGTCAAAACAGGGTTCTGGGATCACACACACTAAACGCAAAATTCGCGACAGTTCGACTTAACTTATAGATTTGAATAGCATCGGATAAAATGTGCGAACATTTTTTACCACCGATGTGTAGTTTAAATTTTCCAACTTTGATTATCCGTGCTATTACTTATCGAATTGGTTAAGTACAGGCCATTAATTCTGCGTGTAGAGTCGGTTAATGTTTTCCTGTTTCATGGGGTAGGATATTCGTGTTTATCCCCGAAAATGGGAAAACACAATGGTCGTTTAACACTTGGACATACGTCAGATCAACTTGCGCCCGCCGTCGGGTTACTGGAGCTATTGCAATGCGTAGTGTATAGTTCAGACGTTCTTTCAATTTGTTAGAACCCTTTATTCCACACATGGTTTAGGCCTTTAGGGTATTTCCGTTAAGTGCCTTGCCCAAGGAAGACACAACCGACTAGCTAGCGACCAGTAATAAGAATGCAATTCTTCGGTTGAAAGGTGACGCACTAATCCACCAAGCTAAAGTATGACATGTCGTGTCACATTTTATTAGATTTTGCCTTTTTGTACGAAAACCGCCGAATATAATGGTTTTTGTTGATTAACTGATATCAGTACAAAAAGAGAGTTTGGTGATAAAAACAGAATCGTAAGATTAGTACGGTCTCGTTCGAATAGTTCATTGACAGAAACTTATACCAAATATTATACAAAAAACGTCTTACCGACGAACCCATCATGTCTTTGAATTTCACTCTGCTAAAAATAATCTCTTCGCCTACCCATCGAGATAGCCAAGTTGTTAAAGTGTTATTTTTTAGGAGGATAGAATATTCATGTTTATCCCCGTGAATGGGAAAACCAAGGAGTTAACACAGGGCATCGTCAGATCACCTCGCGCCCACCGTCGGGTTACCAGAACTATTGCAGTATGT
Source organism: Ciona savignyi (assembly GCA_000149265.1). NCBI lineage: Eukaryota > Metazoa > Chordata > Ascidiacea > Phlebobranchia > Cionidae > Ciona > Ciona savignyi. Next base: position 97,642 of record CH002434.1, on the reverse strand, counting down.
TGTGTATGATAGACACGTTTCTTTAATTTTGGAGAACCGATTAAACCACTGGGTTCAGGCAATGTGCGTAAAGTGCCTTGCTCAAGGACACAACCGACCAGCTAGCGACCAGTTTCGCACCTGCAATCTTTTGACTGAAAGGCGGCGCACTTAACTGACCAGACTAACCGGCTGGATGAAAATGTGCTGAGTATGATTAAGATGTTTTTTTTAATTTAAGTAAAACCAATTAATGCAATGGGTACAGACGACGTTTATTAAATATCTTGCTTAAAGGCCCAACCGTTTATTTAGCGGCCAGTTTCGAACCTGAAAACTTACGGCTGCAAGAGGGTGCACAACCTTACCTAGCTATTCGTATTATATTACCTCGCCGTCACTATTAGCAATAATTTTGCTACGAATGCGAAGTATTGGATACTTACTCTACGGTCGTGTGGTCGAATGGTTAACGCTACCTATACATTAGTAATTTTAATATAAAAAGGTCTTTGTGACGAGCCCACCATGGGTACGAAACATATTCCGAAAATGTGATAATAATTTCAACTGATTAATTTAATGGATTTCTTTTTTCTATGAGCTAAGGTTTAAATCCATGATGGGTTCTCATCCTTAACGCCGTTTTTTTTAATAATTGGTATATGTATCAACGCCGTTTTTTTAATAATTGGTATATGTATCTCTCGCGTTAACAATTGTACAGATAAACCCACATGGACACCTTTCCACTGCCTTGCAAACCGCTGACGGATGCTTTTACCGAATGAACTTCTCAGCCGAACATTCGCATGAATACCCGCAGTATAACGTTGCAGGATTAACGGTTGTTTTTTAAAAAACGATCGTCGTGGTCGCTAGCTAGTCGGTTGTGTCCTTGGACAAGGCACTTTACGGATATTTCCTGAACCCAGCGGTTTAATGTATTCTACTAAATTAAAGGAACGTGTAAAATATACATAACACATTGTAATATAGCTCCGGTAACCCGACGATGGGTGCGAGGTGATCTGACGATTGCCCGTGTGTTAACCCTTTGTGTTTTCCCATTTACGGGGATAAATACGAATATCCTACCAATTCACGGGATTAAACATGCATATCCTATCCTACCCTAGTCGCAAAGCAATTATAGGTTTGATTCTTAAAAAATGCATAATTGTGAATTTTATCAAAACTGAGTTCTAAGACCAAAGTTATAAACAAAACTCTATTTCTGGACATACCTATTATTAGGCACAATTTATAAACTGTTAAGTTTAAGAAATACGTTTTTTTGTACTTAACGAATATGTTTTATTCTTATCGAAGACTACAGGTAACTTGCAGTCTAATAATGTGTAACATTGTTTATATGATAACTTTAACGCTATTTTGTTTAAAAAAAGGTTCCTGATTGTACGGCGGGGCACCAGCTCAAAATGTTTAAGTAAAAATATGAAGGATTTTGGGTTCAGATCCAAGTCTTAAAATTTTAAATTATGAAAAAAATCTAAAAACTTCCGATGGGGGAATTTTAAGTGACAGACCTTTTGTGAGGTCGGTTTGCAATGAAAAGATAGAAATATTAAATTGTTAAATGCTTGCTTAACATTTTAGTACGTATTGCGATATAGCCGTGGTTATTCTGCACCTGAAATATATATGTTCTAAAGTAAGTTGCCATAGTCAACACACTGCTTTAACATTTTGATTTTTATTGATCATGATTGATCATGATGTAGCCGAAACGCTTAGATTCCACCGTTGGTTTGGATCCAGCTGTACACAGCTGAGTTCTTGGACCATGCTGATGGGGCAGAGGTTGAGCAACCGTTTGCTCCCCATGAGGTGTTTCCTACCAACTTCCATACGCCACCATCACTGACAGCAAGTGGGCCACCGGAATCACCCTGGAGGTTTACCCGTTAAAAGTTGGTTTGAGTTAAGGATGGGCCTTAATAAACGCAAAACTTACGTTGCAAGCGCTGTTGCTGTTATCATTGGCACATTGCATTCTGTCAGTGACTTGAGAACCCCATGTGGCAGCACACTCTGCCTTAGAGATCAAATAAGTGTATCCGTACTGCAGAAATAATTGGGATATGTGGTTACATATAAATAAGTTATGAAATGTTGGCTTACAATACCTGCATAGTGTTTGGGATTTGTCCGAAAATTCCACCGCTGGTCTTTCCCCATCCGGTCATAAGAGCTTGAGTTCCGGCTGCGTATTCTTTATTGGCAACTTCAATTGGTTGAACCTGAGGCAGGTAAGGGTGGTTAATGGTGAGTTTGAGTTAAAATTTTGATTGAACTTACACCGCTGTTCAGCGAGAGAGCAGAAATGGTGATGATCGAATAATCGTAGTCAATGGTCCTTGAACTGTATTGGGGATGGGCCAACCAGCTGATGGCGGTGCGGGACTGTCCTGGGTTCCTGTATTGAACGGTTCCAGCAACAACAGTGGTGGAGCTGGCAGGGCTAAAAAACAATTAAATCATTAAAGTCTTTCTAATGGTCTACACTGATCCATTGTCTTATACCTTTGGACGCAGTGGGCGGCGCACATGATCTTAGTTGCTGAGATGATGGATCCTCCACAGAAGTGACTTCCACTCTTCTGGAGGGATACTTGCCATGGAGCGAATGAGGTTGAGGTCACGTCGCTACCGCCGACAATTCGGTCCTCAGATCGAGCGGATTGTGCGATAAGCACTGAAGATAATATATTGTAATCGCTGAAAGAACTAGTTCGTTATACCCCACTTACCGAAAGCAAAGATTGCGAAGATCTTCATTTTTCAGAATTCTAGTTGTTCTGTGCAGGTTAAACAGGTAGATGCTAAAGTAACGTTCAGCTGGGCTTTTATACAGCTTGCCCACCATCTGCACTAGTTCTCAGGAATGATTCCAAATATATCTCACGATGCGTCATGGAAGGGTCAATTGGTGTTTACGCAACTTTTGTGTGTTTTTCAGCATTGTATGTATAAAATAAGTTCTATGTGTCGAAATTGAGGAGCCTTAAATAGATCATTCAACTTATTCTCAAAGAGCAAACACACATACGTGGGTCGATGGACAAGCGATTCTGTTTTCGTTTAACCTAATAAGCCTACGACAACCTACCTATCATAAATTATAAAATGACTTATAGTTTGCCTGCCAGGTGCCTTGCTCAAAAATAACCCGACTGACTATAGGTATCGGTTTTATCCTGCTATATATAAGTCGATTGGGTGACAAAATTTTAAACCACTAAGCTATTAATATATATTGCATTAAGTTGCTAATGGCTTAATAAATTATCTGTAATTCTATAATAAAAAAAGATTTAAAAATCGCTTTTAAATATGTTTAATTAGCATCTAAACAGTGCTTAGGACTAATAGCGTTTTTGGTTGCTTTAGGCACCGTTTCAACATGCCATACGTTCATATTTTGTGCATGCGAAGTTTGATCAGTTTCCGCTTTTTGTCAATTTAGTTAATGAATGGTTTCCCGCAAAGTCTGCCTACCAAGCCTCGTGTACAAACATGTGTTTTCTGTTACGAGCATTATATAAACAGTGTTTAATTCCTTAATATCGGAGAGGAATCGGTAAGACCGCTTTTGGGCTGACAGCTCTCCCAGCTTCGGTGACCAGTCAACTGAATCCCTTACAACTGAACCCCTTACAACTGAACCCCTACAACTGAACCCCTACAACTAAACCCCTTTTAACTAAGCCCCTTTACAAATGAACCCCTTTTAAATGAACCCCTTTACAAATGAACCCCTTTCAACTGAACCCCTTTACAACTGAACCCATTTTAACTGAACCCCTACAACTAAACCCGTTACAAATAAACCCTTTTACAACTGAACCCCTTACAACTGAACCCCTACAACTGAACCCCTTAGAACTGAACCCCTTTCAACTGAACCCTTGAAAAACTTAAGCCCGATGACGTCGTCATGTCCCAAATTGAATACTAATAAAGTTTTACGTTCTAAGTTTGTTTTCATCATTAGTTTAAAAGATGTTACGACTCTCTGGGTAAACCAAATTTAAACGGCAGTATACAATTTATTAAACTTAATTAACAGTTAAAGAAAGAATTAATAAATTATTTCTGTGTGGCCTAATGTGTTAATGTAGGGGCTTCTGTTGTCAAGTGGATAAGTTAAAAGGTGTTCAGTTGTAAGGGGTTCAGTTAAAAGGGGTTAAGTTGTGAGGGCATAAGTTGTAAAGGGTTTAGTTAAAAAAGGGCTGCAGTTGTAAGAGGTTAAGTTGTAAGGGGTTCAGTTAAAAGGGTTTCAGTTGAAGGGGGTTTAGTTTAAAGGAGTTTAGTTTTAAGGGGTTCAGTTGTAGGGGTTAAGTTGTAAGGGTTTTAGTTGTAAAAGGGTTCAGTTATAAGGGGTTTAGTTAAAAGGGTTTAAGTTGTGAGGGCATAAGTAAGGGTTTTTTATAAGAGGTTTAGTTAAAAAAGGGCTGCAGTTGAAAGGGGTTCAGTTGAAAGGGGTTTAGTTGTAGGGGTTCAGTTGTAAGGGGTTTAGTTGTAAGGGGTTTAGTTGTAAAAGGGTTCATTTATAAGGAGTTTAGTTGTAGGGGTTCAGTTAAAAGGGGTTCAGTTAAAAGAGGTTCAGTTGTAAAGGGGTTCAATTGAAATGGGTTCAGTTGTAAAGGGGTTCAGTTAAAAGAGGTTCAGTTGTAAAGGGGTTCAATTGAAATGGGTTCAGTTGTAAAGGGGTTCAGTTGTAAAGGGGTTCAGTTAAAAGGGGTTCAGTTGTAAAGGGGTTCAATTGTCACGGAACCTCTAGCTTTAACCTACCTATACCTAAGCTATGCCCATGTGTAACTACAGTGCTTTAAGTGGCTGCACGCTGCGCAATAACCCAATAAAATACCTGACCTCTGTTTACTCCTTGTCTTTACACTTGTTAAACTCCGTCTAAAGCTAAAGCGCTGCTACAAACCAATCACTTCTACCTAATTCTACTAAAAATTAACATAATTTTAATTGCAGTGGTTTAACATTGGTTGGGTATAAAGCTCAGTTGTTGTGATTATCTTCTGCAAAAAAGCTGTCGTGATAGCAATTAATTAAGTTCATCCTTAAAATAAGATGTCACAAACTTAATTAGCAGTTATTTAGTTTAATTTGACCTTAAAGTGTGACTTATTTATGTCATACTTTTGGTAAGTTTTTTGAATAGGATTGCTGGCTCAAATTATAATTTTTGTTTTTCCACTTACCAGAGTATGACATCAAATAACTTTATATGACCAAACAATGGGCTTGGTTCTTTTTTTTATGCCCGGATTTAATTAAGAGCATTGTGCTTTAGTTGCTCTGGTAAAACTGTACAGTAAAAAGGTATAGGTTAATACAGTTATTTCGATAGGACTAGAAAGAAAACCCCAGACATTTTAAAAATATAATCGCGCAATATATAACGATAATAAGAAAAGCGCTGCGACAGAAGGTTTCATTTAGCCGTGCGACATTTACACATATTATTTCTAAAATTTCCTACTAACTCCCAACTTACATAACCACCCCTACAGGCGTTGGGTCTTTCCACATACACAGATTATTGGTTTTAAACTCTAGTTTATCGCACTTTACCGTTGTTCGACCTGAATGGATTTAGGTGTGCAGTTCTCGTTGTAACTTCCAATAAGCGTACCGAATTTCATTAAGTATTATGGATTTATGATGAAGTTTTAAGTGCTTAGTGTAGATAACGATTAAAGAAAGTAGCGTTGGCGTATTATTTTTTTTTTTTGAAGTCGCACTTATACATTTTAGTAAATCGCATTTTAGTAAAATTATAAAGGTGTATTACTTATAGTACACTAAGACAGACGGGTGCCTCTAAATACTACAGGACCGCTTGGATCACCTGGATCGCTTGGATCACTTAGATTGCTATGGATAGTAATTCTAACCCTGTCCCAAACACTAATCTCAACCCCAGAACTAACTTTAACCCCAACCCTAACATTAATATCATGGCCAATCGTAAGCGGTACCTCTAAATACTACAGGACCGCTTGGATCGCATGTAGCGCTTGAATCGCTTGGATCGCTTAGATTGCTATGAAAAGTAGTTCTAACCCTGACCCAAACACGAAGTATAGTAAGCGATCCAAGCGCTCCAAGCGATTTAAGCGATCCATGCGATCCAAGCGGTCCTGTAGTATTTAGAGGTGTCGCTTACGATTGGTGGCGTTAAAACAGGGTTATGGGATCACATACACTAAACGCAAAATTCGCGACAGTTCGACTCAACTTATAGATTTGAATAGCATCGTATAAATTTGCGAATATTTTTTTAACACCGATGTGTAGTTTAATTAATTAATTTTGTTAACCCGTGCTATTACTTATCGAATTGGTTTATAGTACAGGCCATCTATTCTGCATGTAGAGTCAGTTAATGTTTTCCTGTTTCATGGGGTAGGATATTCGTGTTATCCCCGTAAATAGAAAAACACAATGGTCGTTTAACACTCGGACATACGTCAGATCAACTTGCGCCCGCCGTCGGGTTACTGGAGCTATAGCAATACGTTGTGTACAATTTAGACGTTCTTTTAATTTGGTAGAATCCATTGTTCCACCCATGGTTTAGAGCTTTAGGCAATGTCCGTTAAGTGCCTTGCCCAAGGAATACACAACCGACTGATTTCTTAAGACCAAATTTCTAAACAAACTACATTTTTGAACATAGGCTACCTGTTATTATAAACAAGTTATTCTTAACGAATATGTTTTATTCTTAACAAAGAATATAGGTAACTTGCATATATGAGCTGTTTTCCTTAAAAAAGGTTGCCGATGTACGGAGGGGCACTATCTCAAAATGTTTAAGTAAAATTGTGTAGAATTTTTAGTTCCGGTTGCATATTCAAGCTTTAATTTTAAAATGAAGAGATAGGAATAATAAATTGTTAAACGCTTCCTTAACATTTTGTACGTATTGCGATAAAGCCGTGGTTATTCTGCACCTGAATTATATATATCTGTTCTAAAGTAAGTTGCCATAGTAAACACACTGCTTTAACATTTTGATTTTTATTGATCATGATTGATCATGATATTGGCGAAACGCTTAGATTCCACCGTTGGATTGGATCCAGCTGTACACAGCTGAGTTCTTTGACCATGCTGATGGGGCAGAGGTTGTGCAACCGCTTGCTCCCCATGAGGTGTTTCCTACCAACTTCCATACGCCACCATCATTGACAGCAAGTGGGCCACCGGAATCACCCTGGAGGTTTACCCGTTAAAAGTTGGTTTGGGTTAAGTTTGAGTCTTAATAAACGCAAAACTTACGTTGCAAGCGCTGTTGCTGTTATCATTGGCACATTGCATTCTGGCAGTGACTTGAGATCCCCATGTTTCAGCACACTTTTCGTTAGAGATCAAATAAGTGTATCCGTACTGCAAAAATAATTGGGATATGTGGTTATATATAAATATGTTATAAAATGTTGACTTACAATACCTGCATAGTGATTGGGATTTGTCCGAAAATTCCACCGCTGGTCTTTCCCCATCCGGTCATAAGAGCTTGAGTTCCGGCTGCGTATTCTTTATTGGCAACTTCAATTGCTTGAACCTGAGGCAGGTAAAGTTGGTTTATGGTCAGTTTTAGTTAAAACCTGGCATGAACTTACACCGCTGTTGAACGAGAGAGCAGAAATGGTGATGATTGAATAATCGTAGTCAATGGTCCTTGAACTGTATTGGGGATGGGCCAACCACCTGATTGCTGTGCGGGCTTGTCCTGGGTTCCTGTAGTCAACGGTTCCAGCGACAACAGTGGTGGAGCTGACTATGCTGAAAAAAGAATTTAATCGTAAAAGTCGAGTGTTTTACTGACATACAATAATTCGTTGGATATCTTACCTTTGGACGCAGTGGGCAGCGCACATGATTGTAGTTGATGAGATGATGGATCCTCCACAAAAGTGACTTCCACTCTTTTGGAGGGATACTTGCCATGGAGCGAATGAGGTTGAGGTCACGTCGCTACCACCGACAATTCGGTCCTCAGATCGAGCGGATTGTGCGATAAGCACTGAAGATAATATATTATGAACTCTGGAAGAAATAGTTAGTTAGATCCCACTTACCGAAAGCAAGGAGTGCAAAGATCTTCATCATTGAATTCTTTTAGTTAACTTGAACTTGTAGATACCAATGCTTCTTTCTGCCGAACTTTTATACAAGTTTTTTTGACACCTGAACTTGTTCCCATGAATATATTTGTCAGCAACAGTTGATTGCATTCTCACGGTTTTCCTTTAGCAACCTGGCCGTGAAGTTTTATTTGGCAAACGTATAAAATTTAATGTAGGAAACAACTGGGTGGAAACAAACCATCTGGCACATCTGTGTCGTTCACTGGCGATAAATATTTACGTATCCTTATATGGAAACCAGACTATACAATAACAGCTAATTATATGCCCTAACTGTTGAATCGCCCTAAAATGTCATCATGTATGCTTGCGCCATAAAAAGGGTATGTACCTTGAAGGTAATCATTGATTAGCTAGCTGTTGGATGTTTTTTTAAACAAACTAACACTTATTAATATGTCGTTGTTGTTTCAATTTTCAAGGTCAGTTTCAAGGTTGGATGAATGTTATTAAAAGTTAAATATCTTTCAACAAATTAAATTTATGTGTTGTTATATATGCATTATAAATATAAGTTGTTTATTGGTGTTTCTCTTTGAACAAAAAGGCACGTACGCTTACGCTCGCTCTAGCCCAGTGTTTCGCAACCAGTAGGCCGCGACACCCTACTGTACTGTAAAACAATGTCAGGTATGCCGCGGCAAAATATTTTTTTAAACACGTTTTTACCAAAACGCTTTAAGGTTTTGCACATTTGAAGGTTACGGCTGTCAGACAATTCCCTTATATAATATCAAATGTAAGTAGCTTGTCAGAAGAGCTTATAATATACAGACGGCAACGTGCCGTCAAATGTAGTAAGTTTCTAAATGAGCCCCGAGTCAAAAATGTTGCAGCCCACTGCTCGCCCAACAGTTAACGATGTTTCCTATATTTAATTTGGCAAACGTATAAAATTTAATGTGGGAAACGACTGGGTGGGAACAAACCATCTGGCACATCTGTGTTGTTCCCAGGCGATAAATATTTACGTATCCTTATATGGAAACCCAGACTAACAATAACAGCTAATTATATGCCCTAACTGTGAAATCGCCCTAAAAGGGCATGTATGCTTGCGCGATAAAAGGGTATATACCTTGAAGGTAATCATTGATTAGCTAGCTGTTGGATGTTTTTTTAAACAAACTAAAACTTATTAATATGTCGTTGTTGTTTCAACGGGTCAGTTTCAAGGTTGGATGAATGTTATTAAAAGTTAAATATCTTTCAACAAATTAAATTTATGTGTTGTTATATATGCAGTATAAATAAAGGTTGCTGTTTGGTATTTCTCTTTGAACAAAATATTTTTTTACCAAAAACGCTTTTAGGTTTTGCAAATTTGAAGATTGCGGCTGTCATACACTTCCCTGATATAATATCAAATGTATGTAGCTTGTCAGAAGACCTCACATTCTATGCGGGAATCGTCCCATGTATTCACCCAAATTATCCAAACATCTGCGATAAGGTGACGTTATTTCACGTGGAAGCCGCATAATCATCCTGGAAACACCTTAAGGTATGACTTAATGGAAAAATGTTTTATGACGTATATATTCGTCACGAGTTACCAGGCCTGGTGATGTGCGACGACGTGAGATGGGTTTGGTCCAGTGTTTGGACTTACTGGACATAAGTGGCCGATATATACGAGTTTTTTTGGACGAACTGCAGACTTGGCCGTGGGTGGAACTCTAAGAGAAGAAGAACTAAGAGACAGCAGAGAGTCAAAGAACGGCGTGAGCTCTACCGGAAAACAGCAAGGGATTTGCGGCCGGGAGCGGTTCAAGTTTCCGGTCTTGGTCGCACAGTGGACACAGAAAGAACAAAAAAGTTGCATCCCCCCCGGTTTGAACAAAGAACCAGTTGACAAGTCGCAAAGGTAAACGAACTGTGTAATTTGTAAATAAACGAACTGTGCATCGTAACTGTGTAAAGAAAAACGAACTGTGCATCGCACAGTTGTTACGTCGCGAGTCGGTCGCAGCGAAGCGATTCCCGAGTAAAGTGCTTTGATTTATTCGTGTGTTCCATTGACAACATTTGACAATAAACAACTAACTTTTAACAAGCGTGGGTTCGATCTTGGAGTCGGATTCGGAGTCAGTGGCATATTCGTGCCACGCGCAGAAGCACCGAGTGCTAATATACAACGCCAAAGGTGCACCTACAGAGGGTTAACTCCTCAGTTAAAGTGTCAAACGTTGAATTATACAGACGCCAATGTGCCGTTAAATGTTGTAAGTTTCTAAATGATCCCCGAATAAAAAATGTTGCAGTGCACTAGGAACTACTCGCACAATGGTTAACGTTTCCTATAAAGGAGGAAGTTTAACGTTGGAGAAGCTTACTGTCGGTCCGCTGCACTTAAATCGTCTTTTTTGTTTTTAATATTCTTATAAGTAAATTTCCCTCATTTCTGTATAATATTATAGGCTATGTCAACAAATTTATAGGAGCTATTTTAGTGTGTTGTGTTACCTGAGCTATTACAGTGTGTTGTGTATTGGGACGTTTCCTTAATTTGGTAGAGCCCATTAAAACTCTGGGTTCAGGCAATCTCCGTCCCTTACCAAAGTACACAAACGATTATCTAGCAGGCAGTTTTGTACCTACAACCCTTCGACTGAAAGGCCACGCATTAACTCACAAAGCTAATCGATCGGATAAAGACGTTTTCCTCTGTTTAGTACTACCAATAACCCGCTAGGTTCAGGCGATGTCTGATGAGCACCTACCTCAAGGACACATCCGACTAGCCAACGACAAGTACCGACACTGCAACCATCAGGCTGAAATGGAACGGACTATCCCACTTACCTAATTGGCGGGTTAAGTGTGAAATGCAAGTGGCGTTTTAGCAGTGTGGTCATTAATTTATTTTGAGTTTTTCTACTTTAATCGTAGGCCGTTCCAGTACTGGGTCGTGATTACATACTTTTATTTAAGGTTTTACTTGAATGCTTTTTTCAGAAAAAATGGATAGTAAGTTTGGATTGGTTACTAGGCAACCCATTAGTTTCTGCTTGCAGAAAACGGTATTCACTTTGTATAAAATATATACCAATGGTGACGATGTAACTCGGGAACCCGGTAGTTTCTGTATGCAGAATAATATAGTGATGGTTTACACGTGGTTGACACTCTCTAGTCTAGTTGATATTACGTTGACAATCAAATAATCAACGTATAAATGGGGTTTTGTGTAGACTAATTAAAGTTAAAAAACAAAGACAAATAACGAACGCAATATTTGCGAGCTACGCTTATCGGCGTCGGCCAAACTTTTCGTTTCTGACTCAAACACAGTCATTTCTCCAGTAGGTATAAAGGGGTGCCTCTAAATACTACAGGACCGCTTGGACCACCGCTTGGAAGGGGTGCCCGGGTTTGGGTAGGAAACGAAAAGTTTGGCCGACGCCGATAAGCGTAGCTCG
>CH002434.1:71000-85940 GCA_000149265.1 Ciona savignyi | reverse complement strand
TCCTATTACAGCACACGAAATTCCAATCCACCTGTGCTCTTCCATCGATTTCCTCACAACGACAAAAAACGGTTGAAGCAATGGATACAACAATGCAAGCGTTCTAAACTACCTGGAAAAAGAACCGCAGTGTGTAGTGCACATATTTGTGACAAGGATTATCATAGTAAAATTGTATTTGACTCCAATGGAGTAGCCAAGATGATGAAAACAAACCACTTGGTGAAAAATACAGTTCCAACAATTTTAAATTTTTCTGATTATGATTTTAAACATAGTGATCAACCCAGTACATCAAGTGCAACTTCAAGAACTTCTTTATCCAAGCAGATAATTGAAAAATAAGGGCTTTTAGTAATGCAAGTCTAGTCTGGCATTATTTTGTGCACAAATGCATGTACATTCATGCAGCATAAACATTCTTGCGGTGTGTCCATAAGAATACAGTTTTTGCAACGGCACCAAGTCATGTCAATAGGTAATGTTTCTAAATAAACATTTTCTTCTATGGGGCTTGCATCTTCAAAGATACTTTTAGACGTTTTCCTTGGTTCAAACGCACATGACTAAATTTGTGTTGTTTTATTGTGTACAATAAAACTTCTTTCATCCATGCAAGAATGCTGAAAACTGTCATCCATTTTAGTGTTACAACATTAACTTAAATTTACTCTAGAAATGAAGAAAACAAAAGAAATTTGTTAAAACTTCTATGCATATGTATACCAAATCTCTCACACTCTCAGTTTGTAGCCTAGGGGTTGATAACAACATTGCTAGTCTACGTTGCAGATTATGGCTATATATTGAAAAGCAACAATCATGAAAGAAATAGGCTGTTCCCACCGCATAGTCTGATCATTGATTGATGGCTGGTTTATTTCTATATATTGCTGGCAGTTACAGTTTACTGCCTCCTGTTCTAGTTTTCTTGTTCTGTCTTCACTTCTATGATTTATGATATAAATTGCTAAGAATTATTATTGTAAAGTCATTTAAAAAGCGATCCAAGCGATCCAAGCGATCCAAGCGCTCCAAGCGATTTAAGCGCTCCATGCGCTCCAAGCGGTCCTGTAGTATTTAGAGGTACCGGGTATAAAGCGTGGCTATAGGTTTAACACATTGGTTTGTAAGGTTATTGCAATAATTAGAAATAAGGTTGATTTCATGTACAAGTCCTATTTAAATATAATTTTATTGTCACCAAGAAACGCATTTCAGTACGCTAAAGACGTTTAGTTTAGATTTTGGAAATTCTCCATGTTTAGGCATACCACCAATAATTGCGGTTCATTTTGACCCGCGATTATCCGTAGAAGTATCGTTTCCGCCCTAGTTAAAACCAGAAAGCAATATTGCATCAAACAATGATTGTGATATCGCCATTTAGTCTTGTAGTACTTTGGTAACATCCGGCAGGCCCGAATATAAGACCCCTCCTGTCGGATTTGGCCCAAAGGCCTAAGTTTGCCCATGTCTGATCCAGACCATGTATGTTAACCTATATGTATGTTAACAAATTAAAGTTCAAATCCTATTTATCACACACTTTTGTACTATATTGTACGAACATACCTAACATGTTGTCCTTTTTCCCCAAAAAGGTCCCGTAATAATATTACGGTAAACAGGGTTTTCCCCCAGAACGAGATTAAGCCAAAATCCGCCGTCAGCAGTCAGTATTCGATGTTGTTATGGTTCCAGGCTTCCAGCATTGTAATAACTGATAAGCTCTTTTTAATACACAGTAGTTCACGTACCGGTACGATACCAGTATACTAAATAGCATGAACGTAACTGCTGGTAAACTTAAACTAGAGGCTGGGTATGAATTATTACAAAAATATCAATCTGACTGGGAAAATATCCATAAAGACTCGGTATGTGCTGTTTCCCGGTCAAATAATATGGAAAAAGCGATCAAAGATGCGCACAGCAGGAGCCAGATGTGTGAAGTTCAGTTCCAAAGATTAAACAAACATCTTGGTTTGTTGGGAAATGTTCTGGAAGATGTTCAGAGATTGGCATCTTCAATCGGAGAACTTGGAGTTAGTTTCGAAGAAGTCGCGTCCGTTGTTGCAGTATACGAAAGCGCCTGTCACCAACATAACGTTTGCAAGACGAAAGAAAAAGCAAAACATAGTGTGGATCAACTTAAATTAGAAAAGCGTTCACAATTGGAAGAAATAAAGGAAGCACATGCAAAAGAATACAGACTCATGCTGGAACAAGTTAAATCAAGGCAACCTGAAGTAATCCGTATTCGCCGAGAAGCACTAAAACAAGCATTAGATATTAACGATGAATTCGAATTTGATTAAACATTTAACACAGATACAGAATGATTCGATTTCCAAGATAATTTACATATTCATTAAATTACACTTACTAATGGTATTAAAATGATTTATTTATTCAAATCCCTTATCATAACTAAGCGCTGATAGCAACATATATATTTGTTAATTTACACTTACTTTTAGTGGTATTAAAGTTATTTATTTATTCAAATTTCTTATCATGACTTATATAACAACATATAAGTAAATAACAGGCCGATTAGTTTTGAAATTTAGTGCATGTATTTATAAGTGAAATTGAAAAAATACAAATTTCATTATACACTTTTATTTTTACAATTTTCATGCAAGAGCAAAATTAAGCCAAGTATTATTTTACTTACCCATATAAGTATATATTTTTTTACCTGATTTGTTTTGCAATATGTAATTATTCCTATTACATTGTTGATTTTAGATATTAGGCAATGAGTAAGGCATGTTAAACTAGAATGTCAAAGTTAAAACTAATAGGAAACGACACTGTGCGTAAAGTGTTAAAGTATGAAGAATTGATTCCTGCAATTGAAACATGCCTTCTTAATTTTTCCCGCGGTAAAATAAGGCAACCTGTAAGATCAAGTGTAGACATTGAACAGCATAAAGGGTAAATTTATATTCTTTTTAAATGTTGAATAAAGTGCTGGAAAAAGTCGGTAGCGTGGTAATAGCGCTGTGTAGACGTTAATGGTTAATTCCAAATGGCCAATCGGTTCGTCTGGTGGTTTGTGCAATGCCTTTCAGCTGAAAGGTTGTAGGTTCGAAACTGTTCACTAGCTAGTTGGTTGTGTCATTTGGCAATACACTTAACGGACATTGCCTGATACCAGCAGATTAATGGGTTCTACTAAACTAAAAGAACATGTGTATCATATACAACATACTGCAATAGCTCCGGTAACCCCACTTCTTGGGTCATAATTTTTGAAATAGCAAATTTTAAATTTTTTTTTTAATTTTAATTCGAATAAATATGAAATCAAAAAGCATTTTTCCTTTTATTAATATGCTGTTATATGGTCCTACCATGGTATCGAGAGTTTCAAAAATCCTATCTATATTTTTAGTTAATAGACTGTGGATTAGAATTACAATTTCAACTCGTTTATTAATGTTTTATTGATTTTGGTAGCAACAACATTAAAAACACTTTCAAACTACAATGCTTGACAGGGTTTTCTTATCAATGGCTGCATACGATACAGTTCAGGACAGCTGTGCGATGAAAATGGTTCGTTTTATCCAAACAACACTCAACACCACAGCTTACCATGTATACAATCAACTATCCTTCACCTGCAGCCACAAACTGGAGTTCTCCTAGCTGTATGTTGTTTCATGTGCTCTGTTAACCTTAATGTTCACTTGTCAAGGTATTTAATGAATTTAGTGAGTGTGTCAAAATCAATTTTTATTTGAATCGAATTGGAAACTTGGTTCTGAAGTAATTAGTACATGTGATTGTAATATTGTACAAACAACTGTCCACTTAAGCATGTGGTGGCTCTAAGACTCTTGTGTTGCACCCATACACTCACTGTTGTTTTGTTTTGTAATAAACTGGCTTATGAGAGACAAATACATAAGTTGCCAATGCTTAAAAATGTTCTTACAACTTGTATGTATGTTTTAGCAAGCCAAATTTAAAAAAAAACAGATTTTCTATAACCTGTTTGTCAATAATAAAAAAATATTATTCGGGCAATTTCAACCAAAACATTTTTTTTATTTTTTTTTTTAAATTGCATGTTTTTTCTAGCACTTGTTTGTGTACCATGTCTACTAATGATTTCCTAAATTAACATTTAATTTTCAATTTCAACTATTAAATGTTCGATAAAACTGCAATATGCAGTTTTGTTTCTCATTAAATTTCCGTCTTATTATTAAGGTTTTTATATGGAAAGCGATTTCATTCGCATAATTTTTTAATTCACATAATTCTAACAAAAATCACTTGGCATTATAAAAAAATAACAAGTATCATCATATATTTTATTATGCTAGAATGCTACATATGCCTGTTAATTTCAAGATTATTTATTTTATTGCAAGGTTTTCAAATGAACCATCAATTTAGTGTAAAGTCTATGGCGTTTACCATCTAAAGATATTTTAACTACTCTTTCCCTATGATCCCAAGAGTAAAAACTCATTGCACATTATAGGATATCGATTCCAGAACCAAGTTTTAAATTTGACTCGAATAGAAAATGATTTGAATTTATTTTTTGATTCGAGCAATTTGAAATTAAGTGATCTGGAACAAAATGAGTTTTATTTTTATACTTTTGATCCAAACTGGAAAAAAGGTTGTAAAATTTGATTTTTTAGTTTACCAATAAAGATGATTATAAATAAAAAAAATTAATTATTTCATTAAAAATACATGCATTTATATTTTTCTTAATCAAATACAGTGGAACCCCGCTTGGAGACCACCTCGATAACACGACCACCTCATTATCAGGACCACTTTAGTGCGGTCCCAAATAATTTCCTATTGTAATGCATTGCATTTTGTTTCAATAACGCGACCACCCCGGTTTCCAGACCAGGACCGCCATATTTTGGTCCAAAACTTCAAATTTAACTCCGCTTATGTGACCACATGTGCTAAATAATTTCCCTTTGTCACCAAAATAACAAGGTTAAATTTTATTTAAGATCCAAACAATAAGAATAAATGAGCGCACAGAAAAAAATGTGGCAAACAGAACTGAATCCTACAATCTAAACTTTAGTATTAAATTCATTCTGCAGTATCTGATAAAAATAATGGCATTTGGTATAAATTTAGTAAAAAATGCAGACCTTTAAGCTGCATATGACGACAACTTGCTGCAATTTAAATTCACTAACACGACCACCCCGCTAACGCGACCGCTTGACCACGGTCCCGTAGGTGGTCAGGTAAGCGGGGTTCCACTGTAATTAGAAATATGTTTTTTGGGGGATTTTCAAGTCTATTTTACAAGACTTTAAAATTCGAAATTCAACATTAGTAATTCTAGAAAGGATCTACAAACCAAACTGATTTGCATAAGGACATTCCTACCACATTATTATATCATTCAGGTAATAGAGGCAAACGCAATCACTGATATGAGAACTGCTGCTGCTTCAGCTGTTGCCACCAAGGTAGATTGACCTGTTTATAACTTTATTTATACTTATTGATAAGTCAACCTGTTTATAACTTCATTTATACTTATTGTTAAGTTAACCGATTTATAACTTCATTTATACTAATTGATAAGCCAACCTGTTTATAACTTCATTTATACTTATTGATAAGTCAACCTGTTTATAACTTTATTTATACTAATTGATAAGCCAACCTGTTTATAACTTCATTTATACTTATTGATAAGTCAACCTGTTTATAACTTTATTTATACTTATTGATAAGCCAACCTGTTTATAACTTTATTTATACTTATTGATAAGTCAACCTGTTCATAACTTTATTTATACTTATTGATAAGCCAGCCTGTTTAAAACTTTATTTATACTTATTGATAAGCCAACTTGTTTGACCAACCTGTTCATAGACCTGATTTATACTTATTGATAAGCAGTTCACAAATGCTAAGTTTACCTGGTCGGTTAGCTCATTTTAAAACCGAAAGGTTGGGTAATCGAAACCAGGTGTTAACAAAGTTTAGTTCATTTGTTTTTGCTTTATAATTTAAGGTAAATATTAGCAATAATTAAAATAATGCATACTTAAAATATATAAAAGGGAAACATAAAAAAACGACAATCACAACAAATCATAGAAAAATATAAGAAAATTAATGACACAGTTGTAAAATGTGTTCTTTTTAAGGCACTTGTTTGTAAAGGCAATAAGACAACCATGCCTAATCCCATGGAGATAATGCATTTACCAAATAGTTTTGTTTTAACATCTCTTTAGGTCTCAAATAAGCATATGTAATTTTTTTGGCAGACAGGGTGAAAATTTTAAAAACATATAGTCAAACTATAAATCGGAGTTGTATACAATACATTAAAACAAAATTAGATATAATTCAAACCATTCTACACACCGCCATGTTGCAGTACCTAGCACCTGACAATGCAAAGGTTCTAGCGATCTTTGGAGCCGGATCACAAGCTCGAAGTCATTTCTACGCTCTCACTCATGTTCAGCAGTTTGAAGAGGTTGTTACATATGTATTTGAAATAGTATAGTAGGATTGTTACATATATATTTGAAGTAGGATAGGATATTCATGTTTATTCCCGTGAATGGGGGAACCAAGGGGGTTAACACACAGCCAATCGTCAGATCACCTCGTGCCCATCGTCCGGTTACCCGAGCTATTGCGATGAGTTGTGTATGATTCACATGTTCCTTCAATTAAGTAGAACCCATCAATCAACTGGGTTCAGGCAATGTCCGTTAAGTGCCTCGCCCAAGGACACACCCGACTAACTAGTGACCAGTTTTGAATCTGTACCCCTTTGGCTTAAAGGCGACACACTAACCACCAGACTAACAGGATAGGACATTCATGTTTATCGCCATAAATAGAAAAAACTCATGGGGTGATTAATATACCGTTAACCATCAGTTTACCTTGCACCCACCGTAGGATTACTGGAGCTATTGCAGTTTGTTACTAAAAGTTCCTACTTTTTTATGATTAATTTATACTATAAAGCTAAATGAGGGGATAATCGTCTAATAATTTTAAATTTAGATCATCATATGGAACCATACTGTACCCAATGGGGAAAAACTTAGTAAAGAAGTCTCACAGAGTTTTAAAAACGTTCGATTTTGTGCTAGCGCTAAAGAGGCTGCAGTAAATGCCGATGTAATAGTGACAGCAACCAATGCCAGCAAACCTTTTCTTAAAGGGGAATGGCTGAAGAATGGAGTTCATATAAACAGTAAGTCCGGTAATGTATATAGGATAGGATACTTCTATTTTATCCCAGTGTATGGTCAACTGCTAAAGAGTTCTCACACAGCTAATAATTTTATTAGTAATACTTTGTAATTAAACAAGGTATCATTATTAAACAAGTAATAATCAGATTACCTTTTGATTAGCATTAAGTATGTTATTTGGGCTATTGCAGTATGTTATAATGAATAAGACATTTTTTAGGGATCCGGGAAATTTCTGCTAAGTGCATTACCCATGCTCCCACAACCTTTTGGCTGTGTGAACACCACTACCGTTCTTACAGATAAATCTCCTGTGTTATGCATAAAGGGTTTGTTTAATTATCTGATGCTCATCACCAGGGTTCTAGATATAATGTAATATGGTAAATGCAATATTATTTTATTCCAAGTGACAAAACCGATTTACAAGTAGTTAATTTTGATTCAACAACCTTTTGGCTGATAAAGTTTAATCGATCTATTTTACACACATGTTTTTTGGATTATCTGATGCCTATTACTATTATACAGTTCGATTGGATGGGATAATTATGTTTATCCTCGCGTATGGAAAAACCAAAGGGTTGCTGTTAGTTTTTCAAACCACCAGACTAACCGGCCGGACAGTAGATCATGCCAAGGCCATATGCCATGCCCAAAGAAAAACCTCAAGTGTAATGTTTAATCGCACTGGTCTATTTTCACACAGGTGTGGGAGCTTGTCTGGCAAACTGGAGGGAAATGGACGATGATTGCATGAATCAGTGTGACCTTTATGTGGATAGTCGAGAAGGGGCTTTAAAGGAATCTGGTGACATCATTTTGTGCCAACCAAAGGTTGTATCCTGTTGTGTCAATAGTCAACCTATTGTTATAATCCTTTGTGTGTCTATTTAACGTTATAACCTTGTGTCTGTTTATTTAAGGTTATAACTCCTTGTGTGTCAATTTAAGGTTATAACCCCTTGTGTGTCAATTTAAGGTTATAACCCCTTGTGTGTCAACCTAAGGTTATAACCCCTTGTGTGTCAACCTAAGGTTATAACCCCTTGTGTGTCAACCTAAGGTTATAACCCCTTGTGTGTTGACCGAAGCTAAAAATTTCTTGTGTTTTAAACTTACCGGGTTATAAACATATATAACTACTTGTGTTATAAAATACCTTTACACTTTGCTTTATATTCCAGAAAGAAATATTAGGTGAGCTGGGTGAAGTAATTGAGGGAGGTTGTAGAGCAGACCGGAACAGCAAAACCATCTTTAAGTCGTTGGGTGAGTGAAGTGTTATGGACTAAGGTAACTTTGTCTGACCGGTTAGTCTGGCTGTTTAGTGCGACACCTTCCAACCGAAAGTTTGCAGGTTCGAAACTGATCGCTAGTGTCCTTGGGCAAGGCACTTTACGAACATTGCCTGAACCAAGCGGATTAATCTGGACATCACACTGTCTAGTAAAATTGTTTGTTTAGATGGATACAATGCACAAATACACATTTTTGGATTAAAATTGTGTCCGGGAGTTAGGCACAGACCTTGCCTGAAAGTTATGGATTAAATGGGTTCCTCCTAAATTAAAGAAATGTATTAACCTCCAGTAATCCGATTTGCGAGGTACACTGAGGCATAACAACCTTTGCTTTATCCAATTCGCTAGGATGAAACATAGGATAGGTAAGTAGGGGGACACTGCGGATGTAAATGGATTGAAAATTGTTAGGAGCTATTGTAGTGTTAATATTATGTTCCTTTAAAATTGGAGAACCCAATCAATCCACTGTGTTGAGGCTATGTCCGTTAAGTAAACGAGAACGGAACCAACTGGACAGCGACTAGTTTTAAATCTGAAACCCTTCGACTGAAAAGCGACCCACCAAGATAATCGGTCAGATAATATACTTTACTTAAATACCACATTCATTTTATTGTCTTTTCATGTTCCTGTGTGGTGACTTGTTTCATTTGACGTTATTTAAATATTTATTACTTAAATTTCAAACTTGGCAAAAAATGAATAAACTAAACTAAAAACATCATGATTATATCGATAAGTAAACCAACCTTTCAGGAATGGCGGCCGAAGATGTTGCAGCTTCTCAGTTGGTTTGGGACAAAGTGAAAGACACTGAATAATCCACATCAACTTTTTGCAATCACACTTAACCTTGGTGTTTTTAGCAGTGCAAAAATGTATCTTGGTTTGGTTTTATTATTTGATTTTTAGCCTAAGCGTTGGTGTTGTAACTTGGTTACATAGTAACTGGGTAGCTTAAACAATTAAGTAAGACATTTAAGCTCTTATCAAACACAGTTTTTTTAAAAACTTTTTTTTTGTATATTGCGATGAATATATACACAACATTTATTGATATCTTAAACCAGTACTCTTGCTTATCATGTTGACGTATTTAAAACTTTAATATTCCTGTGTGCACAAGGTAATCTGATGATTGTGTGTGTGGTTAAATGGTTAGCGTAACCGAATATATGTAGATATCTATATTCTATACAATAAATAACGCATTACGTGATCAGCCAATAACGGGTTCGAAACTTGCGATAACTCTGTGCTTTTTCCCAATCTTTGTGGTAACCATATATATGCTATCTAATAGCTCTTTACAACCCGCCCAGCCAAACAGTGCTTAACGCCCAACCGTATATTACTTAACGCCCAATATATTGCCTAAATAGAACATTGTATATCAGCACATTAATTGCGATGTTAGTGAATTAGTTTTTTTACATGTCGTGAACGGGCAATTGATATACACAAGTTTATCTTTTATACATATTGTTTACACAATATTTACTTTCAAAAAGCTTGTTTTACCTGTTATTATTTACGAATTACACAACTACCGGTATATATGTTCCAATGGTGTTATTTAGTAAAATATGCGTGGAATCGTCCAATAAAATCCGTACAAGACGAGACTGCTATCTGATTTTAAAATCACCCTACCCTAAAATATACTGTAAACCGTACTACTATCGTTTATCTTTTGAAACAAGTGGAAAACTAGAAAGAAAAAGAGGCAACAGTACACTAAAGTTACGATTAAACGGTTAATGTTAGAGTAAGGGCTGCTGTTAGTGTTTAAGATTATTTCGAAGCTTGAGATTAGTGTCTGATGTAGGTTGTTTATTTTTTTTTATTAAAACTGCACCTACAATGCACAGCGCAAAAAAAAAACGATAACAGGAAAAAACAAGTCCAAAAGATTCTGGTATGGGATAAGAATTAGTTCCATAGTTTTAGTGAGCAGTTTCCTTTCTCGAGTGTTTGCCCGTTGCATGTGTGAAGAAAAACATATCGTGAATATTTTTTAAAGCAGGAAAACCGGAAATCCTAAAATTGTTTAGGGTGGTTACGAAATTTCACTACATAAAGTTGGTAATAAAACTCCTTTTTTTCTAATTACTTCCAAGTTGTTTTTACCCGCATTACAGAGGTATCTTGTTATCTACGTCGTTCCTACAGTTTGGTCGTCCAAAACTAGCAACTTGTTGAATTCGAAAAGTACATTTTATTAATATTTATTAAACTGGATATGGTAAAAGATCATCGACAAAATCACATTGGATTATGAACCAAATCAAATTACTGTTGGAAATCATTCAACGCATGTTGACTAAAACACGCAACAAAGAATCCACACTGGACTGATGACGGATAATTGCAATGTTGTAAGCAATCTTTTAATCGAACAAATGCATTAGATATAACTGTTGCAGATTGGTGTTTTTTTACTGGTCCGAAACAGAAACGATTTTTGAACCAATGATGCTGCACATATTGTAGGAACGTGTTAATCATACACAACACATTGTAATAGCTCCGGTAACCCGACGGTGGGCCCGAAGTAATCTGACGATTGCCCATTTGTTAACCCCCGTGGTTTTCTTTTTATTGGTATAAACATGAATATCCTATAAATGCAAATGTATACCATGACCGAAATTGAGTATATGTAATAGATGAAAAGAATTATAATAACATAGCCTCAATAATGCATAATGTTAGATGTGGGACTACGTTTTTTTTTGCGAAAGAACTGGCGTTGCTAAATGTGTACGACATTACAAAGCCATTGCGAAAGTCCTTTTTATGCATAGAATTGGTATATGTTTCCGCCGTGTTAACCATGCTACTGTATTCTAACATGTAAAATTATGTGATTAGTAGTAAAGTTCTCATTTTTATTTGCACATTTTACGTCGCATTAAACACGGTTAATAGGCCCCACTTGTGTAACTTTTTTTACGGTTTGATTTCATTTGTTGAAAAGTGGTTGGAATTCCCTGTACGTATGTACGCGTGACTGCTGCTTTAACGCGACCCAGTTCTCAAACGAACTGTGAAAGGTATAGTCGCTTTTAACTTTAAGCGTTTTACGCTATTTAGACGAAATTATAGTTACTATTGAAGTGTAAAACAGCAAGTCTTAATACTTGGTCATCATACGATATGCAGTTAGGACGACGTACTAATAACCGCAGATCATTTTAAATTGTATTGTAAACTTTTAAATGGTATATAGGGTTCGAATGGTCATCTTTAAACACAGATTATCTGATTACCTAAATCCAGTTTTGTAGTTTTTCTGCGAGATTTAATTTGCCTAAAGCTCGCACTAGGTAGAATATGGGTATCGTAAACAACAACTCTAATCCCCACATGTATATACTTCGATACATCAACCCTACTTTAGTGTCGATTTGAAGTTACAAAGTACCAGTAAGCCTTGTACAGGTCGATATACTATCTAGTCAATTAGTGTGCATATTACCCGCATTGTTGTCGGGTTAATTAGTGTACATCACCAGCATTTTATCGGTTTAGCACTAAGTACCGGTGACATTTGCGCAGGATGCTCTATTAACCTATAAGTTATAGACACTTTTGTACAGGTTCTTAACAGCGCAATTTTTCGTGTCCATAAGTTGTACAATAATTCTTTTTAGACTAGCATTGTAAAATACAAACTCTTTATGATTATTCTTTACGTTTAACGATCACGCCTTGTCGTCTTTTAAATTAATAAACTAAAATGAAGTTTTGCAGCAGTTTCTAGCATTTTTATTTGTCATTCCTAGAACATATTTTTTCACTCAACGGCTATATTGAAAGTGCTTCCATTTTAACATTAGGCCTAAATTATTAAAACATAATCAGTATAAGGTCCTTGCAGTTGAGCGGTCCTGAGATTTTGTTATTAAGAGTACCGGTAAGGTTTTATCAGGTTTCGGGCATGGTTCTTATTTGATAACGTTTTCATAAGTCAGACACGGTTCGTCGGTATACTAAATTTACAAGTAGATTAGTTTTAATAAAAGTTCAGGTTAAAAATATTTAAATATTGTCCGAAGGATTAGCTTGGCTGTTTAGTGCGTCGCCGAAAGATTGCAGGTTTAAAACTGATCGCCAACTAGTCGGTTGTATCTTTGGCTTGGCCCAGTGGAATAATAGGTTTTCCCAAATTAAAGAAACGTGTGAATGATACATAATAAACTGCAATAGCTCCTGTAACCCGACGATGGGCGCGAGGTAATCTGACGATTGCCCGTATGTTAACGCCTCTTTCGTTTTCCCATTCACGAGGATAACCATTAATACTCTATCCTAAAAGATGAAACCTGTGTATTTCGTATGCTGTAAATCACTTTGTAAATATTTAGCGACTGTAATTTTGTATCAGCAGAACCAGTAGGTTTTCATAGGTTTTCGAGCATGGTCATGTTTTCATTTGATAACGTTATAGAAAATATTGTCGGAAACGGCAGGTTTCAGTTGTTCAGTATTCTGCTGCTGTGTTGCATTTCAATACCGGGTTGCCACATTTTCAGCGCTTCCGTTTTTATTGGTGAGTTTGGTTTTGTTTAAGAGATTTATTTTAAATCACATTTACCATAACTTGATAACTAACTAAATGTTTCTTGTTTTTTAAATTGTTAAATTAAATCATTATATCTGTATTGGCTTCCGAAAGTTTCAATTTAAAACATATGTTTTGGTAAAAGCATCGTCCTTTATCCGAAAGGTTGTTGAATTTACAACAGACTCAATAGCAATGTGCTGCAAACCGTTTTAACTTAAACAAGTGTGCAAAATTATGTTGTGTATTACAGCCTATTGTATAGTAAGTACTGTACTCGCCCAGACCTACGAAACGACATAGTCAACATGTGTCTTTTTATTAGTTGCTTTCTACGTGAACTTAACAGGTTCTTCTCTGCCTGTAAACTGTAAAGTGTAATTTACTTACAACAATTATATCGTTATCTCTATTGATTTCGTAATTACCCCGTAGACACAACGTAAAAGTGACTTTTTATATACATATATACTGAGTTGTAAAAAATAAGAAACTAGCCAACTTAAACAAAAATGCTGATTTGTGACTATATAAAAATCGTGTTAAAGACCTGCTGAAATATGATTTGGATTCTACAGCCAAAAATTAATGCTTAAGTGACTACAATTAAAGTATCTTTAAGTTTACTGTCCCGTTTTAAGTCTTGATTTCTAAAGACGCGACTATTGTCATTTGTCCAAACTCTAAACGTTTGCAGTATCTGGTCTTAGGTACAACCAGAAGAAATCACTCCAATTTTGCAACATGACCTCCTTCTGAACTGCCCATAAAACAATCAATGCCTCATAATAAACTCAAAGTGGAAAATAATAACCTCGTACATTGTTACGTCATATAGCTACGGTAATTCGAAAACAACGATAGAAAGTAGGTCAGGTTGCGCAATAAAAAACTATACATAGCAAGAATACATTCAATCCAGTTTGTGACATTCACAGCTAAAGGTTTTCACATCTATATTTTAATGTTGCCACGTCGGCAGTTAGCCTTTAAAAAGGCCCAACATCCAAACTCAACCCAACCGTACCATCGAAATGCAGCATAAGCATTAAATTGATTTCCACACACTTGCTAAGTCAGCACAAAGCGACTGTAGAAAAAAAATTGAACCTCATTTTCACTATAAGCTATATCTTTATGCATATAGTCACGATTCTTGGTCATTTAATTGCTTTAGGTATATCTAATATATAAAGTTATAAAGGGAATCCTTATCCGATGAATGGGCACACGCTATAATTATTAATAGTGTAATAAAGCCCTCTGCCTCCCATTCAGAAGAAGATAATTATATCCTTTCACAAGTTTAACTGTTTGTGCATTTAAAGGTGGCATGCCAGACAGCAGATGTCGGATTGAACCCTTCGATAACTCAACTGCATACCCCAACATTACATCTGATGACATCACAAAATTGTTTATCCCTATTAATGATCTAACAAAGGTTGGTTCTGGTAATTGTACATATTAAGCGACATGCCACAGCAGTCTAAAACAAGGTTTTTATTGGGCTCTATTTAAGCCGTTGAACGCTCTTTATAAAATTGTTGGTATTTAAATTTATAAAAAAGTAAGATAATATTAAACACGGTGCTGAGGTGAATAAATACAGATAGAATTTATAATTGGAATACGAGTATGTAGAGCTAATGTTGTAACCGCTGTTTTACGCCAAAAGATGTTTTATACCCTTAACATTTATAAATACAATGCAACCATGACGTGTTATCTTAAAAGCAAGACGTTATGTAGATGGAAGTGCTTAAAAACTTGTTGTATGAAATTGTTAATGAAGTTATATGATTTTGGACTGCTTTATAC
>CH002435.1:529165-546551 GCA_000149265.1 Ciona savignyi | reverse complement strand
GTGGTCACCAGTTTTACAAGAAAAGAACATGTACGACGAGGTGGCCGAGTGTTAAGGCGATGGACTGCTAATCCATTGTGCTCTGCACGCGTGGGTTTCGATCCCATCCTCGTCGCTTGGGGATGTAGCTCAGTGGTAGAGCGCACGCTTTGCATGTGTGAGGCCCCGGGTTCAATCCCCGGCATCTCCAATTTACGTTTGCCTCTAATTATTCTCCAATTATGGTTTTCTTTTTTAGATAAATAAAGTGGTCAAAAACAAATGATCACAATGACTACCATAATTTAAATATTTAGATATGAATGTTATATTATCCAGACAGCTTGTATATGTATTTCTGTTAAAAGGTTGAATTTATCAACACAAATTTTACATCCGCTGCATTCGTATTGTGTATAAAAATTTTATTATGTAAAATCAGAATTTTAATTCTTTTCTTATTAATGTTTGTACTGTTTAATTTTTTTCTAATTACTCACCATTTCTGCGAGTACACGACTTACATAGAAATGGGGCGTGTGGTGCAACGTTTGACGTGTTTGCCGTAGGTTAACTGCAACGTTTGACGTTTTTCAATACAAACACACGAATAAATCAATGCCCTTTACTCGGGAATCGATTCGCGGGACCGACTGGCGTCGGAATAACTGCGCGATGCGTTTAATAGACAGTTCGTTTTCCTTTGCGGCTTGTCAACTCGTTCTTTGTTTATTCCGGCAGAAGCGACTTTTGTCTTGTTCCTTCTGTCAACTATGCCACAAAGTCTCAATAACCTAGCGCTTAACGCGCCAGGTGGCAGTCACCTCGGTCTCAGCCTTGTTCCCTCTCTCTCTGTCCGACCCTTTCTGACGTTCAAACATGCGTATTTATCTGGTGCTCCAATCCCTAAGAGAAAACTGCATGATGCCCGTTTTTGGTCTTATTCATGTAATCTTTTCTCTCCAAAACCACTTATAGATTCTCTGCTTCTCACTCTTGCGACAACATCTCGTGTGATTGTTCGCCCAAAATAAACCCATTAGCTGGTCTGTCTCACGGGAACCCCATCAAAATCCTTCGTAACTCCGAGCAATAACTGACGTCATAATGATTTCCAGAGATCAAATAACACTGACCGGCAATAGCTGGCGCCATAATGACCTCGAACACCTTCGCACACGATCAAACAACACCGACCCTTAATTGACGTCATAATGGTTTTTCAGGTCAGCCTTTGCACGCGATCAATGACCAATACCTGGCGCCATAATGCAGTTTCAAGTGGATGACGTCCATCTTATCGCGGATGTTTGAATTGAAGTGAAAACAAGGCGAACCGCTGCATGTGGTTAGCGCGAATGGCTGCTAATTCATTGTGCTATGCAGGTGTGGATTCGAATCCAATCTTCGTCGCTTGGGGATGTAGTTCAGTGGTAGGGCGCACGCTTCGCATGTGTGAGGCCCCGGGTCCAATCCCCTGCATCTCCATTTAACTGTTTGCTCCTTTTCATCTCCAATTACCGTTTTATCTCGTTCATTTAAATGAATTTGTCTGAAAACAAATGATTACAATAATTTGTCTGGCGTTTCTTATCATTATACATGCATGTTAAATTATCCAGCGAGATTACACAAATATATACATATATATCTCTATATATTTAAATAGTTTCAGTTTACCATAATAAATAATACGTCAGCGAATTATGTGAAAAAATTGTAAACATACTTTAACATTTAATAATATGTAGTAAACCAGGTTCCATTATTTATTTCTTATTCATTTTCATAGCAATTGAGATCTTTTAAAGCGGTCACCAGTTTTACAAGAAAACGACATGTACGACGAGTTGGCCGAGTGGTTAAGGCGATGGACTGCTAATCCATTGTGCTCTGCACGCGTGGGTTCGAATCCCATACTGGTCGCTTGGGAATGTAGCTCAGTGGTAGAGCGCACGCTTTGCATGTGTGAGGCCCCGGGTTCAATCCCCGGCATCTCCATCTATTTACTCTATTTTTTTTATCTCCATTTAAAGTTTTATCTATTTTTGTTAATTGAAGTTGTCAGAAACAAATGATCGCAATTATTACTCTGGCGTTTCTTATCAATATACATGTTAAAATATCCAGGGATATTACACAAATATAGACATATCTATCTATATATATTTAAATAGTATCAAGTTACCATAATAAATAATACGTCAGCTAATTGTTTGAAAAAGGCATTAACATACTTTAACATTTTATAATATGTATGTAGTAAACCAGGTTCCATTATTTATATCTAATTCATTTTCATATCAATTGAGATATTTTGAAGTGGTCACCAGTTTTACAAGAAAAGAACATGTACGACGAGGTGGCCGAGTGGTTAAGGCGATGGACTGCTAATCCATTGTGCTCTGCACGCGTGGGTTCGAATCCCATCATCGTCGCTTGGGGATGTAGCTCAGTGGTAGAGCGCACGCTTTGCATGTGTGAGGCCCCGGGTTCAATCCCCGGCATCTCCAATTTACGTTTGCCTCTAATTATTCTCCAATTATGGTTTTCTTTTTTAGATAAATAAAGTGGTCAAAAACAAATGATCACAATGACTACCATAATTTAAATATTTAGATATGAATGTTATATTATCCAGACAGCTTGTATATGTATTTCTGTTAAAAGATTGAATTTATCAACACAAATCTTACATCCGCTGCATTTGTATTGTGTATAAAAATTTTATTATGTAAAATCAGAATTTTAATTCTTTTCTTATTAATGTTTGTACTGTTTAATTTTTTTCTAAATACTCACCATTTCTGCGAGTACACGACTTACATAGAAATGGGGCGTGGGGTTAGCGCGAATGGCTGCTAATTCATTGTGCTATGCAGGCGTGGATTCGAATCCAATCTTCGTCGCTTGGGGATGTAGCTCAGTGGTAGAGCGCACGCTTCGCATGTGTGAGGCCCCGGGTCCAATCCCCGGCATCTCCATTTAACTGTTTGCTCCTTTTCATCTCCAATTACCGTTTTATCTCGTTCATTTAAATGAATTTGTCTGAAAACAAATGATCGCAATAATTTGTCTGGCGTTTCTTATCATTATACATGCATGTTAAATTATCCAGCGAGATTACACAAATATAGACATAGCTATCTATATATATTTAAATAGTTTCAGTTTACCATAATAAATAATACGTCAGCGAATTATGTGAAAAAATTGTAAACATACTTTAACATTTAATAATATGTAGTAAACCAGGTTCCATTATTTATATCTAATTCATTTTCATATCAATTGAGATCTTTTGAAGTGGTCACCAGTTTTACAAGAAAAGAACATGTACGACGAGGTGGCCGAGTGGTTAAGGCGATGGACTGCTAATCCATTGTGCTCTGCACGCGTGGGTTCGAATCCCATCCTCGTCGCTTGGGGATGTAGCTCAGTGGTAGAGCGCACGCTTTGCATGTGTGAGGCCCCGGGTTCAATCCCCGGCATCTCCAATTTACGTTTGCCTTTAATTATTCTCCAATTATGGTTTTCTTTATTAGATAAATAAAGTGGTCAAAAACAAATGATCACAATGACTACCATAATTTAAATATTTAGATATGAATGTTATATTATCCAGACAGCTTGTATATGTATTTCTGTTAAAAGGTTGAATTTATCAACACAAATCTTACATCCGCTGCATTTGTATTGTGTATAAAAATTTTATTATGTAAAATCAGACTTTTAATTCTTTTCTTATTAATGTTTGTACTGTTTAATTTTTTTCTAATTACTCACCATTTCTGCGAGTACACGACTTACATAGAAATGGGGCGTATGGTTAGCGTGAATGACTGCTAATTCATTGTGCTATGCAGGCGTGGATTCGAATCCAATCTTCGTCGATTGGGGATGTAGCTCAGTGGTAGAGCGCACGCTTCGCATGTGTGAGGTCCCGGGTTCAATCCCCGGCATCTCCATTTAACTCTTTGCTCCTTTTCATCTCCAATTACCGTTTCATCTCGTTTATTTAAATGAATTTGTCTGAAAACAAATGATCGCAATAACTTATCTGGCGTTTCTTATCATTATACATACATGTTAAATTATCCAGCGAGATTACACAAATATATACATACATATCTATCTATATATATTTAAATAGTTTCAGTTTACCCTAATAAATAATACATCAGCGAATTATGTGAAAAAAATTGTAAACATACTTTAACATTTTATAATATGTAGTAAACCAGGTTCCATTATTTATTTCTTATTCATTTTCATATCAATTGAGATATTTTGAAGTGGTCACCAGTTTTACAAGAAAAGGACATTTACGACGAGGTGGCCGAGTGGTTAAAGCGATGGACTGCTAATCCATTGTGCTCTGCACGCGTGGGTTAGAATCCTATCCTCGTCGCTTGGGGATGTAGCTCAGTGGTAGAGCGCACGCTTTGCATGTGTGAGGCCCCGGGTTCAATCCCCGGCATCTCCAATTTACGTTTGCCTCTAATTATTCTCCAATTATGGTTTTCTTTTTTAGATAAATAATGTGGTCAAAAACAAATGATCACAATGACTACCATAATTTAAATATTTAGATATGAATGTTATATTATCCAGACAGCTTGTATATGTATTTCTGTTAAAAGGTTGAATTTATCAACACAAATCTTACATCCGCTGCATTTGTATTGTGTATAAAAATTTTATTATGTAAAATCAGACTTTTAATTCTTTTCTTATTAATGTTTGTACTGTTTAATTTTTTTCTAATTACTCACCATTTCTGCGAGTACACGACTTACATAGAAATGGGGCGTGTGGTTAGCGCGAATGGCTGCTAATTCATTGTGCTATGCAGGCGTGGATTCGAATCCAATCTTCGTCGCTTGGGGATGTAGCTCAGTGGTAGAGCGCACGCTTCGCATGTGTGAGGCCCCGGGTTCAATCCCCGGCATCTCCATTTAACTGTTTGCTTCTTTTCATCTCCAATTACCGTTTTATCTCGTTCATTTAAATGAATTTGTCTGAAAACAAATGATCGCAATAATTTGTCTGGCGTTTCTTATCATTATACAATATACATGCATGTTAAATTATCCAGCGAGATTACACAAATATATACATATCTATCTATATATATTTAAATAGTTTCAGTTTACCATAATAAATAATACGTCAGCGAATTATGTGAAAAAATTGTAAACATACTTTAACATTTAATAATATGTAGTAAACCAGGTTCCATTATTTATTTCTTATTCATTTTCATATCAATTGAGATCTTTTAAAGCGGTCACCAGTTTTACAAGAAAACGACATGTACGACGAGGTGGCCGAGTGGTTAAGGAGATGGTCTGCTAATCCATTGTGCTCTGCACGCGTGGGTTCGAATCCCATCCTCGTCGCTTGGGGATGTAGCTCAGTGGTAGAGTGCACGCTTTGCATGTGTGAGGCCCCGGGTTCAATCCCCGGCATCTCCATCTATTTACTCTATTTTTTTTATCTCCATTTAAAGTTTTATCTCTTTTTATCAAATGAAGTTGTCAGAAACAAATGATCGCAATTATTACTCTGGCGTTTCTTATCATTATACATGTTAAAATATCCAGGGATATTACACAAATATAGACATAGCTATCTATATATATATTTAAATAGTATCAAGTTACCATAATAAATAATACGTCAGCTAATTGTTTGAAAAAGGTATTAATATACTTTAAAATTTAATAAGATGTATCTAGTAAACCAGGTTCCATTATTTATATCTAATTCATTTTCATATCAATTGAGATCTTTTGAAGTGGTCACCAGTTTTACAAGAAAAGAACATGTACGACGAGGTGGCCGAGTGGTTAAGGCGATGGACTGCTAATCCATTGTGCTCTGCACGCGTGGGTTCGAATCCCATCCTCGTCGCTTGGGGATGTAGCTCAGTGGTAGAGCGCACGCTTTGCATGTGTGAGGCCCCGGGTTCAATCCCCGGCATCTCCAATTCACGTTTGCCTCTAATTATTCTCCAATTATGGTTTTCTTTTTTAGATAAATAAAGTGGTCAAACACAAATGATCACAATGACTACCATAATTTAAATATTTAGATATGAATGTTATATTATCCAGACAGCTTGTATATGTATTTCTGTTAAAAGGTTGAATTTATCAACACAAATCTTACATCCGCTGCATTTGTATTGTGTATAAGAATTTTATTATGTAAAATCAGGGTTTTAATTCTTTTCTTATTAATGTTTGTACTGTTTAATTTTTTTCTAATTACGCACCATTTCTGCGAGTACACGACTTACATAGAAATGGGGCGTGTGGTTAGCGCGAATGGCTGCTAATTCATTGTGCTATGCAGGCGTGGATTCGAATCCAATCTTCGTCGCTTGGGGATATAGCTCAGTGGTAGAGCGCACGCTTCGCATGTGTGAGGCCCCGGGTTCAATCCCCGGCACCTCCATTTAACTGTTTGCTTCTTTTCATCTCCAATTACCGTTTTATCTCGTTTATTTAAATGAATTTGTCTGAAAACAAATGATCGCAATAACTTATCTGGCGTTTCTTATCATTATACATACATGTTAAATTATCCAGCGAGATTACACAAATATATACATATCTATCTATATATATTTAAATAGTTTCAGTTTACCATAATAAATAATACGTCAGCGAATTATGTGAAAAAATTGTAAACATACTTTAACAATTAATAATATGTAGTAAACCAGGTTCCATTATTTATTTCTTATTCATTTTCATAGCAATTGAGATCTTTTGAAGTGGTCACCAGTTTTACAAGAAAAGGACATGTACGACGAGGTGGCCGAGTGGTTAAGGCGATGGACTGCTAATCCATTGTGCTCTGCACGCGTGGGGTTCGAATCCCATCCTCGTCGCTTGGGTATGTAGCTCAGTGGTAGAGCGCACGCTTTGCATGTGTGAAGCCCCGGGTTCAATCCCCGGCATCTCCATCTATTTACTGTATTTTTTTATCTCCATTTAAAGTTTTATCTCTTTTTGTTAAATGAAGTTGTCAGAAACAAATTATTGCAATTATTACTCTGGCGTTTCTTATCATTATACATGTTAAAATATCCAGGGATATTACACAAATATAGACATATCTATCTATATATACTTAAATAGTTTCACGTTACCATAATAAATAATACGTCAGCTAATTGTTTGAAAAAGGTATTAACATACTTTAACATTTAATAATATGTATGTAGTAAACCAGGTTCCATTATTTATATCTTATTCATTTTCATATCAATTGAGATCTTTTGAAGTGGTCACCAGTTTTACAAGAAAAGAACATGTACGACGAGGTGGCCGAGTGGTTAAGGCGATGGACTGCTAATCCATTGTGCTCTGCACGCGTGGGTTCCAATCCCATCCTCGTCGCTTGGGGATGTAGCTCAGTGGTAGAGCGCACGCTTTGCATGTGTGAGGCCCCCGGTTCAATCCCCGGCATCTCCAATTTACGTTTGCCTCTATTTATTCTCCAATTATGGTTTTCTTTTTTAGATAAATAACGTGGTCATAAAGAAATGATCACAATGACTACCATAATTTAAATATTTAGATATGCATGTTATATTATCCAGACAGCTTGTATATGTATTTCTGTTAAAAGGTTGAATTTATCAACACAAATCTTACATCCGCTGCATTTGTATTGTGTATAAAAATTTTATTATGTAAAATCAGGATTTTAATTCTTTTCTCATTAATGTTTGTACTGTTTAATTTTTTTCTAATTACTCCCCATTTCTGCGAGTACACTACTTACATAGAAATGGGGCGTGGTCACCAGTTTGAAGTGGTCACCAGTTTTACAAGAAAAGAACATGTACGATGAGGTGGCCGAGTGGTTAAGGCGATGGACTGCTAATCCATTGTGCTCTGCACGCGTGGGTTTGAATCCCATCCTCGTCGCTTGGGGATGTAGCTCAGTGGTAGAGCGCACGCTTTGCATGTGTGAGGGCCCGGGGTTCAATTCCCGGCATCTCCATTTATGTATTTAGTCTATTTTTTTGATCTCCAATTTAAGTTTTACCTTTTTTTGGTTAAAAGAAGTTTAGCAGCTATAGTCGACACACGTTAGGTATAATACGCCCTTTATTATAAGTGTGTCGAGATGGAAAGGAACCGACAAGAGAGGTGCCTCTTTCTTATATAGCCGGCATAACATAGAGACCTTAAATAATACTACATCCCCCTTTAAAGGATAATGAAAGTAAAGACAAAACTTAGTTTCGATATCAATTAAGTTGCATCACGATACCAATACACAATACAGTAACATCAAAGCCCAACACATCTCCGTACGGAGAAAAACTATAGGTCAGGGCCATTGGGGGGTATTATTCTACGACCATAGCGAGAATAAATACCGTCCGTTTCTTCTTGTAGTTCAGGCGTAGGAACAGGTCGTAGTTGCCTTCGGTTTCTGCGCATTTGACCACGGCTGGTTTCCACTATGTAGGAACGCTGATTGTGATGGGTACTTTGACCGAGAACCACGCCGTCGGGTGCGTTGTCTTTGTTTGTGCGTCCATCAATCCAGACGTATGTACCAGGTGAAAGTTTCGGTAGAGGCAGGGTTTTATGCCGAAAATCATAGTTTCGCGTCTGTCTTTTCTTAATCGTCCGCTGTTTTTGTTTGTACTGTTCCAGATACGGCCATGTTGGACGACGAATCGCCGGTAGCACTGGTAGTCTTGTTTGAAGCGACCTTCCCATTATGAGTTCGGCTGGTGAGTAGCCGGATTCTAGTGGCATGTTGCGATAGGCAAGCATAGCCATATATGGGTCCTCCGACTTTTTTAAAAGTTGTTTGACGGTCTTCACCGCTCGTTCGGCTTCGCCGTTTCTTTGGGCGTATCTTGGGCTGCTTGTGGAATGTTCGAACCCGTAATCCGCTGCAAACTTCGTGAACATAAACGAAGAGAATTGGAGACCATTGTCCGTTACCACCGTAAATGGAATACCATGTCTGGAAAATATACTTTTAATTTTAGTTATTACCCCAGTCGACGTGGTACCGCTTTCCAGAATGGAAATCTCTATAAACCTTGAAAAATTTGCCATTAAAATGGATCTGCAGCTATTTTCTGACACGGGACCTGTGGTAATTGGCTCGAGATTATAGGCTCGACTTTCACAAAGACATTGTGCGAGCAAACCGTGCAACTTCTTACGAATTGTTCAACATCCCGATTTATCGCTGATGGCCACCACACTGCGGACTTCACTCTTTGGCGACATTTAGTTATTCTCTGGTGAACTTCGTGCAGTTTGCTTAAAACATCCCTTCTCAAAGACTGTGGAATAACGATGCAAGTTCCCTTCAATAACATGCCCCTATTATATTTTAAGTCTGGTGCTGCTTGTTTGTAAGTTTAGTTTAGTTTAGTTTACTTTTGTTTCCACGATGAAAACATAAATTAAAAAAAACGACAGTCGTTAGAACACGTCTAAGAAACAAGCAAAAAATTAGTAAAATCGGGTAAAATTAGACGTGGCCGCTAAACCCAAATAAAAAAATAAATAAGATAACAAGCCTCGAAGAAAAGTGTGCGGTGAAGAGACCCGTGCAATGGGGGTGTCATCTTTAGGAGAAGGGGTGGCCTGGAAAGTAGAGGCCACAGTGGAAAAAGAAAAACCCAAAAAATGAAATTCCACTAAAAAGTTTGAAGCGCAGCACTTACCAAGGCATTTAAAAGTATATTAAGTAAAAATGAAATATATAAATAAATAATTAATTACAATTAATTAGAAAAAAACTTTTTTTTGCAAAACAATATTGCACTTTATAAATAATTAAAATTAAGTAGAAAAAACTTTTTTTGTGCAAAACAATATTGCACTTTACTTTAGATATGCATAACAGTTATGTATAGAACTAACAATAAGTAGGCAACAACTGCCTAACCAACAAAACTAATAATAAAAAAAATGAATAAACTATGCAGCAAGTTCCGGATTAAAATATTTTTTTAGAGAATGATTTCCAGTGACGCCCGTCAACAGAAGAACCTCCTGCAGTCATTAGATCTCCTGGTGCTCTGAAAAAGGAAGATTTCGGGACAGTAGGGTTCTTAAATAAAACAAAAATATAAAAAGAAGAAAAAAAGAGTTTTACTTGTTAGTGACACATGCGGGTGCAGGTGAGCTAGTGCGCTACTTTAGTGGTGGTTGGATGTGGAGCATTCTAGATACAAGGTAACTGTTAGGGCTGGCCAAATATAAACATCAACAAAAATCCACTTCAAAATAATATTGCCATCGGCTCACCATGTAACAGTTACAACCTGCTGTGTCATATAAAATGGTGAAACAGATTAGTGAGTAATCGCGTGGTCAAAGATAAAGTGGTGTATTAGAAAAACAAAACAAAAACATAACAATTGTAGTGATTATATTAAATGATAAAAGTGATAAAACAAGGGCCACATAAAATAAGACAAATCAAAACATAAAGGAGTGGTGGAGCAAAAGATAAATGATACTTGTGGTGTGATAGTGAAAGGGAAATTTAGAATGGGATCGGATCTTATAAGAAAAGGCTTTAGATAAGGATAATATTATGAATATTAACCTAAGAATTATTTTAACTCAGATATAGGGAATTTTGAAAGTGGGCCATAAAAATAGATATTATAGGAAAAGTTTAAAAAATATATGATATTGAATAAATTAACAATGGTTAAGGAAGAGGGTGAGGATCATCCAAGAGGTTTTGTTTTACTACTTTAATAAATTTGTTAAATGACTTTATATTTTGTTTACTAGTGGGAAGTTGATGCCAGAGTTTGGGGCCAATATATTTTATTGATTATTGGGTACTGGTTTTACTGCAGTATGGAATTAAAAATTGGGATTGTCGTCTGGTTGACATGCCTGATGTCATTGGTTTTAACTTAATACACTGTATAATGGAAGGGGGTACCTTGTGGTGTTTACATTTGTTAGATAGATATGTCTATATTTGTGTATAATATCCCTGGATAATTTAACATGTATATTGATAAGAAACGCCAGAGTAATAATTGCGATCATTTGTTTCTGACAACTTCATTTAACCAAAAGAGATAAAACTTTAATTGGAGATCAAAAATAGAGTAAATAGATAAATGGAGATCCCGGGGATTGTACCCGGGGTCTCACACATGCAAAGCGTGCGCTCTACCACTGAGCTACATCCCCAAGCAAAGAGGATGGTATATGAACCCACGCGTGCAGAGCACAATAGATTAGCAGTCCATCGTATTAACCACTCTGCCACCTCGTCGTACATGTCGTTGTCAAGTACAAATCGTGAGCAATTGAAGGATCTCAATTAATTCGAAAATGAATACGAGATAAATAATAGAACCTGGTTTACTACATATTTCTAAATGTTCATGTATGTTAATACCCTTTTCACAGCATTACCAGGTTAACTGCATATTATTAAACATTAAAGTATGTAAATACCTTTTTTTCACACCGTTACAAATGTAGCTGACGTATTAGCGCAATCATAAGGAGAAAACACTCCCCTTTCGTACTATGTACAAGGGGTATAAGCGGGCACATTTATTCAATGAGGTTGTTGGCCAGATCTTCTTGACATTAATATTTGGCCCATTAACGTAATTTTGCTCGTGAAAACAAAACTCCAGATGAGTTGCTATCACGCATTTGGCGGAGAGATTCTATGCAGTTCTTTACAGACATTAGAGCCATGCTTAATTCTAGTAGAATACTATTTCTGTACGCCAGTATATTGCGCTCATCACTGAAGCACCGTCATATCACTGTGCCACCACACAAGAAGTATGAACACCAAAGGTCCAATGCTCAAGCAACTGCTGTTTCGCTATACCCGCTCCGGTGAGATCAGAAGCAATTGCTTTTTATGGTAAGCCGAATTTGCCGACTGGGAAAAATTTTTGTTCATTACGCAGACGTATAAAAATGATTCACTCAGCTCGTTTTCATGTGGAATGCCGTCTAGAGGTGATTGCTATCTTCCCACGGTGAAAATATGACGTATTGTTTGCAAAAAACATTTTTAATTATAGAAAACGCAAAGCATTTTTTGCGCTAGTAATTAGTTGTTGATCAACTGCATTTTCAATGTTTAGAGTTGCGACTGGGATTAATAGATTACTATAACTACTGCTGCTGGCAACTATACACGGCTTACTTGGCAGTAAGTGAAATTTGCCCTTAACTTTAATAATGGTAGGCATACTACTAGAACCGAGACAGAGACCTAAATTAGCGGATTCGTGTCTTTTTAATAAAAAATAAGTTTCAATTCCACGCTTTATTACGTTGACATAACAGAAATAGCAACAAACTACTATTATAAAAGAATGGACAATTATTCATTAATAATGTCCGTTGTTCGAGACGTATTTTGTCCCAGATTCACTTTTAAATAAATAATGGGTGAAACAAAGGTGAAAATGTACTTTAGTATCACGCCTAGGGGGGTGATATGGTGCCCCTAAATACGCCACTAGGCACTGGTTATTCTATTACATGCGATGTTTTAAAACTAAGAAGATTTATTTACTTTATATCGTTAGCAAAATATTTGGCAAGTATAACAACTGGGAAATGAACAAACGAACTTCACATACCGCCGAAAATATGTTAAAATATCAAATTCATAACCTATGTAACGGTGAGAAACGAAATTTTTCCAAAGCGAAATGGCAGAAACGAAAGTTTTGTTTCTGAAAAAAAATGTATTAGTTTATTTTTTTAGCAGTTAGGTGGCACTAGAGGTCAAACGGTAAAATAGCCATATAACTTCTTTTAATTCAATAACGGTGTCTGGCCGAATGGTTAGCGCGACTGATTCGTAATTATGGAACAGCCCATGTTGGGTTCGATACTTAACCCGGTGAAATTTATTTTATTCACATGAACCAGCCTAATTAAAATTGGTAAAACGTCACAGTGACGTCATGCAGAACATTGGCGGCGTGGGAAATCAGCTTTGTCGCGCGTTATTATGATGTCATAATTAAACTCGAGTTAACAGTACAAACTCTGCCAATAGTGGTGTGAATAATGACTCATAATGGAGTTACATTATTACTTGTGTAATCCCCACAACAGAAAGATTTTTTTGTTTGCAATACAAAATTACAATTATGATGCTAAGTTTGTGATCAGGTGTTTAATAATTACGTGCGTCACCGAGTAGCACATAAGCTAAATGTTCTATAGCAGAAAGCGGTTACTTAATTTGTTCTCAAAGTTTTGAAGAACAAATTGTACTTGCCCATGTTTTGACCGATTCACCTCTTAACAAAGATTTAAAACTCTTTAACCACGAAGCATGCGATATCACATTTTACTGTCATAAAACTAACATAACAACTTTTCGTTATCGTTTCTGGAAACAAAATTTTCGTTTCTCGGGTAAAATTTTTGTTTCTTAGAAACGAAAATTGTGTTTCTTAAATGAGTTTAGGATTATTATTTCCCCAAGTTCTATGATTACATAATTC
Source organism: Ciona savignyi (assembly GCA_000149265.1). Taxonomy (NCBI): domain Eukaryota; kingdom Metazoa; phylum Chordata; class Ascidiacea; order Phlebobranchia; family Cionidae; genus Ciona; species Ciona savignyi. Next base: position 533,047 of record CH002435.1, on the reverse strand, counting down.
GTCAAGCTGACACAATATCAACAATTTCGAGTGAAAATGATTGCATGTGCAGTTAATAAATGTATTTGGACCTTTTAAACTAAGATAATGTATTTGTTGTATTCATTTAAATGAAACATAAATGTATAACCCCACAACAAAAATAATCCACTGATTAGTACTTTTTACGGGCGGTAATAGAAACAAACGGGGTTAAAAGAGTGATTTAAATTGGTGTACCCGATAAACATTAAAAAAACCCGTCATAAATAATGATTTTAATTTAGAATAACATTAGAGAGATTTTCAGGTAGATATACATGAACAAACTGTCGTAAAAATAACAAAAAAACGAAAATTACGTGACTAAAGATAAAATGGATGATGATAATTACTCCAAAAAGTGATTACGTTATTGATTTTTACATTTTTTGCTTTCCGAAACTCGCTTTTGTTGTGTGTCATTTAGTTAATTCTGCTACAACATACCTTTTCTGCAATCATTGTGTTTATCCATAATAAACAACAAGTTTTGCAAAACAACAAGAAGATATTTAATTATATTGTAAAAAATTGATGTGTGTTAATTGCCGCATCACACCTAAGTTCATTAATATACTGCGAAAATTTGTCGACATTTATATATGAAAGCGGGCTGATATCATGTCAACGACGTATATAAGAAAATGACTTAAGCTGTTTCCGTAATATGTTTGAATATTGTCCTTTAAAAACGACTGTCATTTTTCTTTCTTATAAACGATTGTCATATTTTCTATCATATTATATTAAATCTAACATGTCCACTTTTTAATAATTGTTTTTGAATGACAGTTGAACCAATGTCCTAAAATAGTTAATATTCATGCCTGTATTGAGAATTGCATGTTAATCTAATCAAGGGATTAATGTTTTCATATATTGCAGTATTATGGAATTAAATAGGATCGATATAGCGAACATTTTGATAATTTGACCTTGTGCGTGGGTGCGTTTGTGGCGCGCGTTTGAAAACCATACAAGATATAAGGTTTATTGGGGGGAACACATTTAAAGGTATGTTATCTACCCATCTATCAATTTTCATGCACTTACCACAACAAATCGTCGATTTAGGTACATCCAAGCTGTTTCATTTCAACCCAAAGCGAAAATACTGATAATTTGACGTTGTGTGGGTGCGTTCGTGGCGCGCGTTTGAAAACCAAACAAGATATAAGGTTTATTTTGTGGGAGCAAATTAGCGAGTATGTTATCTACCCATCTACCAATTTTCATTTACTAACTATAAGAAATCGTCGATTTAGGTATATCCAAGCTGCTTCATGTCAACCCAAAGCGAACATATTGATAATTTGACGTGGCGTGGGTGCGTTCATGGCGCGCGTTTGAAAACCAAACAAGATATAAGGTTTATTTTTTGGGAGCAAATTTATAAATGTGTTATCCACACATCTACCGATTTTCATGTACTTACTACAATAAATCGTAGATTTAGGTATATCCAAGCTGTTTCATGTCAACCCAAAGCGAAAACACCGTACTGATAATATGGCGTGGTGTGGGTGCGTTCGTGCCGCGCGTTTGAAAACAAAACGGGATATAAGGTTTATTATTTGGGAGCAATTTTATAATTGTGTTATCCACCCATCTACCGATTTTCATGTACTTACTATAACAAATCGTCGATTTAGGTATATCCAAGCTGTTTTATTTCAACCCAAAGCGAACATATTAATAATTTGGCGTATAGTGTGGGTGCGTTCATGGCGCGCGTTTGAAAACCAAAGAAGACATAAGGTTTATTTTTGGGAGCAAATTTATAATCGTGTTATCCACCAATCTACTAATTTTCATGTACTTAGTATAACAAATCGTCGATTTAGGAATATCGAGGCTGTTTCATTTCAACCCAAAGCGAACATATTGATAATTTGACGTAGTGTGGGTGCGTTTGTGGCGCGTCTTTGAAAACCAAACGAGATAGAAGGTTTATTTTTTGGGACCAAATTTATAAATGTGTTATTCACCCATCTACCGATTTTCATGTACTTACTACAATAAATCGTAGATTTAGGTATATCCAAGCTGTTTCATGTCAACCCAAAGCGAAAACACCGTACTGATAATATGACGTAGTGTGGGTGCGTTCGTGCCGCGCGTTTGAAAACAAAACGGGATATAAGGTTTATTATTTGGGAGCAATTTTATAAATGTGTTATCCACCCATCTACCGATTTTCATGTACTTACTATAACAAATCGTCGATTTAGGTATATCCAAGCTGTTTTATTTCAACCCAAAGCGAACATATTAATAATTTGGCGTATGTATAGTGTGGGTGCGTTCATGGCGCGCATTTGAAAACCAAAGAAGATATAAGGTTTATTTTTGGGAGCAAATTTATAAATGTGTTATCCACCCATCTACCAATTTTCATGTACTTAGTATAACAAATCGTCGATTTAGGAATATCGAGGCTGTTTCATTTCAACCCAAAGCGAACATATTGATAATTTGACGTAGTGTGGGTGCGTTTGTAGCGCGTTTTTGAAAACCAAACGAGATATAAGGTTTATATTTTGTGAGCACATTTACGAGTATGTTATCTACCCATCTACCAATTTTTATCTACTGGTTATAAGAAATCGTCGATTTAGGTATATCCAAGCTGTTTCATGTCAACCCAAACCGAACATATTGATAATTTGACGTGGTGTGGGTATGTTCATGGCGCGCGTTTGAAAACCAAACAAGATATAAGATTTATTTTTGGGAGCAAATTTATAAATGTGTTATCCACCCATCTATCAATTTTCATGTACTTACTATAACAAATCGTCGATTTAGCTATATCCAAGCTGTTTCATTTCATCCCAAAGCGAACATATTGATAATTTGACGTAGTGTGGGTGCGTTTGTGGCGCGCGTTTAAAAACTAAACGAGATATAAGGTTTATTTTTTTGGGACCAAATTTATAAATGTGTTATTCACCCATCTACCAATTTTTATGTACTTACTACAATAAATCGTCGATTTAGCTATATCCAAGCTGTTTTATTTCAACCCAACGCGAACATATTGATAAATTGACGTAGTGTGGGTATGTTCATGGCGCGCGTTTGAAAACCAAACAAGATATAAGATTTATTTTTTGGGAGCAAATTTATAAATGTGTTATCCACCCATTTACCAATTTTCATGGACTTACTATAACAAATCGTCGATTTAGCTATATCCAAGTTGTTTCATGTCAACCCAAACCGAACATATTGATAATTTGACGTATAGTGTGGGTGCGTTCATGGCGTGCGTTTGAAAACCTAACGAGATATAAGGTTTAATTTTTGGGAGCAAATTTATAAATGTGTTATTCACCCATCTACCAATTTTCATGCACTTACCACAACAAATCGTCGATTTAGGTATATCCAAGCTGTTTCATTTCAACCCAAATCGAAAATACTGATAATTTGACGTATAGTATGGGTGCGTTCGTGGAGCGCGTTTGAAAACCAAACGGGATATAAGGTTTATTTTTTTGGGAGCAATTTTATAAATGTGTTATCCACCGATCTACCGATTTTCATGTACTTACTATAACAATTCGTCGATTTAGGTATATCCAAGTTGTTTCATTTCAACCCAAAGCGAACATATTGATAATTTGACATAGTGTGGGTGCGTTTGTGGCGCGCGTTTGAAAACCAAACGAGATATAAAGCTTATATTTTGTGAGCAAATTTACGAGTATGTTATCTACCCATCTACCAATTTTCATTTACTAACTATAAGAAATCGTCGATTTAGGTATATTCAAGCTGTTTCATGTCAACCCGAAGCGAACATATTGATAATTTGACGTGGCGTGGGTGCGTTTCATGGCGCGCGTTTAAAAACCG
>CH002435.1:507509-520242 GCA_000149265.1 Ciona savignyi | reverse complement strand
AACGAAAATTTTCATTTTAGAAACGAAATTTTTTTTCCGAAAACGAAAATTTTGATTCTAGAAGCGATAGCGAAAAGTTTCTTTTTTAGGTTGGTTTTACGGCATTTTTTATTAATATATACCTGACACTAGTCTTCAATGTTAATCTAAATTAAAATCATTATTTTTGGCGATTTTTTTTCATATTTATTGATTTCACACATTTAAATCACTCTTTAATCACACTTGCTTTTATTACCTCCCGTGAAAAGTACTAATCAGAGTGTTTTTTTTCAATTTTGTAGGTTAATACTTTATAACAATTAAATAAATAACAAATACAGTATTGTGCATGTGCTTAAGCTGTACTTAATGTCTTTTGATAGTCCGGGATATTTAGTTTAACCAAAAAGTATTTTTAGAAACGATTATTTTGTTTTCAGAAACAAATTTTCCGAGGTATCGTATTTTGTGCGCACCGTCATCATCTAGTGGTAGAAACGAAAATAAAGAAACAAAATTTATGTTTCTAAGAAATATTTTTTGTTTCCAGAAACAAAAATCGCAAATTAGAAACGAAAATCGCCTTTTAGAAACGAAATCAGAAACGAAAATTTGTAAATGCATGCAAAAGGATAGGCGCTACCGTTCCTTACTATACATACAACTACTACCGAATACACTGTATAAACCATTTAAACAATTGAAACCAACACAAATCGATAGTAGATTTCAATGCAACCTAAAAAGTTTTGTAAATCTTATACCCATCCTCCACCTAATTTCGGATAATCCACCAACACTGTAACTCACTTAAACCAATAATCAGTAGGCTGTAACACCCCATAATAAAAGAAATAAAATAAACTTAAGTATTAAACTTTTTTAAGTTTAGCTAATATGTATTGGATAAGCAGTGGGAAATTTTGAGAAAATCACACCAGGACAAATTTAACCAGAACCAAAAAACAAAAACTCGGCCACCGTTTTTTAGCATTTAAGGCTATTTAGGGTCGATATTCTTTGTTTTTTTAAAAAAATTCCCCTATTCGCTTAAATTTTTATAATTCTTCTTCTTTTACATCCAATTGTGAAAACAATAAAATGTTTTAATGTAGGTGAACATTATAGAAATGTTCAATAGCTAATTTATTTTTGTTTGGATTAGTAACTCCGGAACATATTAGTTTCTGCGTGCCGAAAGATACGTTATACACTTTGTATCAAATAGGGTGATTAAATACCAGGAATCCCGATTAGTTATCAGGAAGCGTTTCCTAATGCAAATATATAAAGCCTATACAGTCAAAAGGGGTTTTAAAAATATCGGTGGTTAATACTAGTGCGTCGGTTCTTGTTTTATTGCACTATTTTATTCTAAAAGTTAAAAGCACAGTATTGTACTATATATCTTAGCAAAGCCAATTACAAAATTTTGCATGTACACCAGCGGAACCATTAGTTTATGATCACATTAGAAAACGAAAAACGTCACATATAGGTTACATATTGACAACAAATTCGGTATAGTGTACTAATAAATTTTTGCATAAACATATAGATTACAATAAAACTATTAATTAAAGTCGTTTAAAACGGTCTGGTGGTTCATATGTACATCACATTCTTAAGGAATTAATTAGATTTTGCAGGTATAGCTGATCCAAGCCCTCTATGTCATCAATTCACATGTAAATATTATTGTTATTGTTTGCAGTTTGAGCCTCTTTCTGCTTGTAGCATTGAATGTTGCTTTTAAACCTGAAATGAAAATTAAATTAGACGTGGGATAGTACACTCACTTTAATCCAGTGAAAGGTTAAACAATGAAGTACGAGTTAAAACACGGGCAAGCAATATATATTTCCTTGTCCTTGGCCGGTTGAGCTACCGCAGCTTGTTTATCGCTATAAATATGTTAAAAACACTGCTTTCGATTTTGTTTAATCTGTTACTATACAGGGTTAAACCATATCCGCTAACTGTCTTGCACTATGAATCAAACACTGCTGATTACCAACCTTTGCAGTACGGTTTACCCATGCGTTATCAAACCGACCCAACGGATACATACAATATCAAAAATCTTAAGTCCAGTTGCCCCATATAAGGCGTTAAAATTTAAAGTAAATGAGAAGTAAAAACGCTTATGTTTAAATAAACATGTATATAGTTAATCCCATATATTTATACAAACTATTAAAAAATGTTTATAAACACAATCAAATAACTAACTCTTTCGATTCTTCCATAGAACTTGGGAGTAGACGTCCTTTCGTTTCAGGAAGCAACATTTTTACTCCCGATGCCAATACGGCCGATGCCGCCATCAATATAAAAGGGATTGATTGATCGTAAGCTTCTCCTAAATTAGTGGAATGGGTATTGTTAAAACATCGACACCAGGCTACGTTTTTAAACCGGGCCAAGACCTTTATTTTTATAAAATTATCGACCGCGTTAATTATTCGGCAACACAACCGTACTCAGGGCTATATTTTTCGATCAGTCCGACCGATTAGTCTGGTGAACCCAGCGAATTAATGAGTTTTACCAAATTGAGGGAACGTGTAAATCATATACAAAACACACTGCAATACCTCCGGTAACCCGGCGGTGGGCGCGAGGTGATCTGACGATTGCCCGTGTGTTAACCCCCTTGGTTTTCCCATTCACGGGGATAAACATGAATATCCTATCCTATTATTTTTTGTTTACCGGAAAAAATTTGACAGGTTCGTTACTACAATGTTTTTTATTTGTTTTAATTCGGTATATCGGTCGCGTTATACATTTGGCTATAGGAGCGTTCCATCAAGCATCATTTTTTTTATCTGGCTAGGTTTAAAATAAATGACAAACTTAGCGCCATGCTCGTTTTTGGTACAGAATTAATATATGTATCCGTCGTAATTGGGAAAACCGAGGGGGCACTCGTCAGATAACTTGCGCCCACCGTCGCGTTAGCCATCTGGTCACACGACCGTAAATAGAAGTACATTTGCCCCTCTTTCGGCTGCACACGGGGTAAGTGTCCTCTCCATATTAACTAATTTATAAAAAAACATGAATATAAACGGACGTCTGAACAAATTCTAATTTTGACCAGTTAATGTACAGCATTCTATTTAAAAACGGACCTAGTTTCGACCGCATCACTCGTTCAAACCCGGATAAATAATAATAAACATAATTGGAATGGTCGCACTAACACGATCGTTTAGTTGACACATTCTGTTTTCAGTCAGTTTACTTACCAAGGTACAGTATGTATGGAACGATCAAGGTAACCACCCGGGACACAAAGGAACTTGCTCCGTACGCTTGATTTCGCAATAATGTTGGGAACAAGTCTCCAGTACAAGTGTACAGAAGTGTATAACCACTCATTATAAAAAGTTTCCCCAAAACAGCAAACGTGATTGACGCTGTTTCACTAACTAAAAATAAAGTTTTTTTTAATAATGGTCTGACATCTGATCGTATGGGTTGGTTTACAAGCAGTGGTGTCCTATAGCGACCTCGAACGATTCTATGACCAAATGGTTAGCGCAAACTATTTATAAAATGTATATAAAAGCGTAAAAAGTGCCCACCACGGGTTTAAAACCTCGAAGAAATAACGCAGCACAGGCGATTGATTGGTAAAAAATCCTACGTGTGTGAATTATTCAATTATTCGGTAATGAGATCTCACCGTGTCGAAGAAGTGGCGTGCCAATTAACAGCAATCCAGTCGTGGATAAGGGTATAGCAAATGCAATTCTGCTACCGAACTTTCGTATTAGAAAATAACAAATAAAACTTCCAGGTAGTTCAACAAGTGCAGCAAGGAAACAGTTCAAATACCTAACAGAAAACAAAATATTTAAGAAAAAGTTATTTTATAGCGTAGGTTATTGTCGCTGACGTTTTTAGTTCAAAGGCAAAAATTGTAACTCTCAAAATCAGTTTTAATTTATTCAATAATTATTTGCATCTATAGACTTATTTTAAAAGTAATAGGTAAGAGAATATGGGGTTCATTTAATATATCACAGCTTAGATGTTAAGACTTAGCATAGGATACAGTTTCTTGCCTGATATAATTAATAGCGACACAACCGCAGAAGGTTACTGGTTAAGTATACAGTCTAGTGATATAAAGACTTAACTTAGAACCTTTTTGTTAAGCTATTTCAAAATTTTACCTGTTTCCGCCAAGTTCATTTGTACTCAGAGACACGCCAAAATAACAAAAGTTTACCGATGACCTAAAAGTGTACAAATATATTATTTGTTCTTATCTAGAATGTAGAATAAGTGATACGCCGTGGTTTACCGCTCTTATTGTTTAATTGCCTTATATTTATATATAGAGAACCGAATCACTTGGGACCTGTGCAACCATGCGACATTCATTTTACCTTCTTTATTTAAGTTTAACAATCTCTCTTTCTCTTTCTCTCTAGTATGCTATGCCCAGAAAATATATATCCGGACGAAATACTTGGTGGGTTCGTTCGTCGCCTATCAGTGGCCGGTTCTAAATTGGCTACTAATTAGAAAGTTATGTACTTTGGCAAGACATTTACTGGACATTGCCTGAAGCCAGTATATTAATGGGTTCTTGTAAAACTAAAGAAACGTCAATCAAACCCATCACACCGCAGGCTCAGGCAACCATGCGGTGGGCTCAGGATAACTTGATGAATACCCATTTAACAACGACGTTTACCAATTTACGATAATAAACATGAATATATTTATCCTATATTTGAAATTATTATTAGTTGATCTGAAAACAGTAATACAAATATTGCCATAGATTTACTTACCAGCAAATGCATAGAATTAAAATCCGGTAACGAAGGAATGAATACCGCGCAAGATGAATATAAGAATAACGTCGAGGTTGTGATTCTGAATTCATTGCTTGAGTTTCAAGTAACTGGGTGTTGCATGTTTCGTTTTTCTGTTTAATCTGGACAACTTCTAACCGCTTTTCCTCGGAGCCCTTTATTTAAATTTCAAATTAAAGTGGAGTTAATGTTTAAAGCCACAATAAAGCGTTCCTGTTCAAATGATGGATATCAAATTAAGAAATCAATTTATCGTGTTACTGATTCTGTAACAGCGTTATATGGCTCAGTCATATAGCTCAGTTAGTTTAATTTTGTCGACTACACAAACTTAGGTCATGCTGGTTGCTAATGGGGCAGTGCTATCCGGCGTTTCTCATTTACGAAGATAAACATGAATTTACATTCATATTTTTTGTGTAGAGATGAATAAAGACTGGTCACTTCATGTTAAACCTGGTGAACTTTGTTGTTTTAACCAAACTACCACAGGCATTTTTTTATTTACTATAATTCTACGGGACTTCTATCGTTCCATTTTTTCATGGTTCAAGTAACAAAACGTTATTAAACTGTCATGTACATAAAAATATCAACATACTAACTTTTTTTGTGTGGTTTAGTTCTTTCAAAAGTTTTTCGGTGGATTCTAGCGGTATCGAATTGATCGCGGCAATGCGTCGTACAAGTGCGTCTGCCTGGTTTTTCCTATTGTTCTCCAGCAACCAACGAAGAGATTCGGGAACCAATCTTAACATTATGACGTCAATTATATTTCAGATTATACCCGGCGGTTATGCTTGGCAGTCGTTCGCTCTACGACGAAGGTACAACTCAAATGAACCGGTAAGCATTTATACAAATGCATTATACAACAAATGTATTTGTATTTCTTATTATAACTGTAATGTGTATTTATGTATAACTTACACGGTCGGCGGCAACAAAAGGATCCCAATGCCACCACAAACACCTACGGTCCATCTCCAATCCTTACATAGAAACGCAATAAGGGGAAGACCCGCATACCCCAAGGAATGTACCATATTGTGTAAAACAGCAGCAGTATCTCTCCATTTCCTCGGCAGCATTTCAGAGACTAAAAGTCAAAATGAATTTGTTTAGAATAAAACATAATGCTATCCCGGTGTTCTCGGTTCTGCGTATAAAACGTTCAGGTTATTTCAACCGAAACCACAAAAAAATACATCAAGTGTGTCGTAACTATGTAGCCTATACTTAAAATTCCGCATAATAATAATGAAATGCATAAAGATTTTTTTAGTCTTACTTAGCACAATGACTGCAAAGCCTCGAACAATTACGGCCCAACCATCAAAGAATAGCAGAACGTATACGCCCAGCATGAAAGGGTTAAATGCCAAGAGAAACACGGAAAGTACACCTACAATGTAGTTTGACAAGAAAGCCACTCGACGACCGTATCTGTAAAAAAAACAAAGCCAAACATAAAAAATCATTTCAGCGAGGCAATTGTTTAATGCCGCAGGGCAAAAGAAAAAAACAACAAAAAATTCACGGTCACGTGATGCGGTAAAATCGCTGCCGGGGAACAATATACTAAATTTTGGGATGAAATAGAGTGAACTGAAAAGGGATTATAGAGAATACGTATGGTTGCGTTTATACATCGTTAGCAAACCATTTCTTGTGTAACACACCAATATATACAAATATTAATAAAATGCAATGGCAATAATATCGCAGTTTCAACAATGGATCGCATGCCTTCATGCATTTAGCCCAGTGCTAGATTTTTTACTCAGACGACAATCCCAGATTGCAGGTATCAGATTATCCGTCATTTCACCAAGTAAACCGATGAACAACTGTTATCAATCGATTAACGATCGTTTAATCTCACGCCTGCTTTTGACATAATAAAGTTAGAGGTACGTGTCAACCAGATAAAACAAATGGAATTAACAGTAACGTCATAATCTGTATAAAAGAGATGTTTAATATGTGACCATACACGTTAAGGATTTTATGCCTGTGGTAAACACGTTGACATGTAGGTATAACCTTGAAAGTGTACCCTTCAGTGTACACATTTTTCTCATTGTACCTATTTTGTACATATTTATATACGAGTTAGAAATATATGGTAAGTACCTGTCTGAGAGTAAACTTCCAACAAGTGAACCCACCATCATTCCCGCCATCTGTATGGTTGTTGCCAATGTTTTATACCACGATCTATCACACACCCAGTTGTACTGTGAGAATTAAATAATCAAAAGGTTGTAGTAATTAATTAGTAGTTTTGTTATACCACCGATTAAAAAATAAAACAGCTTGTTTACTTCCGTAGTTGCAGATGTCACTCCAGTTTCAACGTCATAGACCCAACCTTTATCACAAGGGATTGTGGCGAATCTGGTGGACTCTTCACTAGTGTTGATTGCGTCATTGGTTGTAATGTTAGAATACCGGAAGCATTGATTCCACCAATCAGTATTATCGTCCCAAGGAATGTGAAGACGAATAAATGAATCTTTCCACTGTTCTGGAAGAAATCTAGTAGAAAAAAATCAAGGGTTACAAATTTCTCTTCTAATACGGGGCCACTCTAAATTAAACATGTGCAATCATTGGCAATATGCTTAATTTAACAGTTTACAATGTTCCATAAATATATTTAATTAAACACATGACAATATTTAAGTTAACTTTATAAAATTGCGTAAGTTTTTTATGGTTACCTATAATTACTCTATTTTGCATTTTCTTTTTTACAAACTTTTAAACTAAAATTGAATTTTTAAAGCGGTTAAACATTTCCGATACGTCATTTATCGTTTAAGAGGTAACTTTCAGTATTTAAGTTAAAACATAAGATATAGTAACTGTTTTAACAGCTTACGTTATATTGCTTGAATTTCCATTAAATAATGTGGCATTAACCCCATCAACTTCGGGGATAAAACACCGATGTCGTGGAGTGTAGGTTATGAATACTGTGATAAGAAGATGAAATCCATGGCTAAACGCACTTAGTACAAGCAGAAATACCAGCCGTTTTTGGAACCGGCCGAATCCAGTGGCAAAATTGAGTAAATCGGAATGATTCATCTTTGGTTCTATTTATATATTATATATATATATATATATATATAATGTTGTACTAATGGGCACCAAATCCTAATGTGCCACTCATTTGGGTCCTGAATAACAAGAGCACGTCAATAATTGTAATTTGAAACTGCTAACTTTAGTTCGACAATGTTGTTGTCATTTGTTTTGAAATAGATATTACGAATGAGAGAGACGAGTGCACAAACATAAAGCATCGATGTTCTAAGGTGTGCTATAGTTATCCTATAAAATAAGCCATTAAAAATATAAGTGATTAACACTATAACCCCAGGCAAAGTGCTACTGATTTGTAAACTACAGCTTGCAGCTGACTATATAACGAACGACAAACGATAGCTTCGTTTTCCTGTAAAAAGGGGGGTCAATGCTACACAATAACGAGCGTAGTGGGAAACTTGAAACTTTTTAAACACAACATTCAGTATTTTTTACCGACTGAAATCAAACCTCCTCAATTAAAAGTTTGAAAACAAAACCTCTAAAGCTAAAATACTATTACACAATACTGGTTTTCTAGGGGACAGCTTACGTAGCTATATTGTGTTTGCCTGTATTGTCTGGAAGCACACACCAGGGTTGCCAGACGCAAAGTACGCTTTACGGCCAAACTGTTTTTGCTTTACGGCCAAAATTCGGCCAATTCGTATCAAGTGCAAAATAAACTATTTAATTTAGCCAATTGGGCTATTTATCTCTTTATTTGTTGAAAAATTGTATAATTTTAATTCCCTCCAGATTTGTTAAACCCGTTCAACTACTATATAGGAATGCCTACTGTTATTATTTTATTTTAAAACGTCATAATCAGCATTGTGATTTGGGAATGAGACAGTTGGTATTAATTTATTTCCACATACTGTCTCTCTTTTTTCCTTTATTTCTACTGTAGCGTAAAAATAATATGACGCTTTGACCAAAAACTTGACAATATGCTTATACGGCCAAATTCGGCCAGATTTTTCCGCACGGCCAAACTATTTTTTTTGCGGCCGGGGCGATTTTGGTACGGCCAAATTTCTGAAATTTGGCCGTGAAAAAGGCCAAATGGCAACCCTGGCACACACTGGGTCTCTCTCACGTATGAATGTTGTAAAGAAGCGCAGTCGCTGAGATGTAAACATTCTCTCATAAACATTTAAACGTTTTTTTATGGGGACAGTTTCTGTATTAATATTATACAGACTAGATCTATGCACATAAGCACTGAAACTCTTTGTTTTGACTCTGACACGATGGATAATCCACATAATTATTTTAGATATTAGCATTCAAACGATCCATGTCGATTACTTCACAACGTTATGCGCAAAGGCAATACGCTTTGTGAAGTAAGGCACGCGAACTCTATAGTCGTGACTTAACCTTCAACACGAATTCAACGAAGTGGAACGCCCTTCGATGCACCGGTTAATAAAAACTGAATTAAAAACCTACAATGGTAACTTATAGTTTAGCTCAACATAAGAAATTTAGTCCTACTCTAATTATTTTTCTTAGTAACAAAAAATAAGATAAGGTGAATGACTAATCAAAAATGCAGAAAACAATTAGCAAACTAGAGCATAACTATATCGCTCTAAATATTTTATTATGGCTTCTAACAGCTATAAAATCCTCGACAAACACCGATTGTAAGCGTACTACTACGCTGCCTGAAATGAAAGTATGAGGTACGCGTAAGAACTGATTTGTGCCTATTTTGCGGTACATCATATGCCAGAGATTTTTCCATTCTATTTGATTCAAGATAAGTAATCCTCCTTTCTTCCCTATGTGCATACTCAAAAATGTTACTCTCTCAATTTTATTTAAACAGTAAAAAACAGTCTGGTGCGTCGTTAAACCAAAACTACACTGTGTGAGGTTTGTTTGGTTCACTTTTCCCCTTGACTGCCGTTCCTGCTTTTCTGCTCAGGCAAAAAAAAACAAATGAAAAGTCACAAAAAAATTTGTCAAAATGTATAAGGGCATAACCTTTCCAAAACATCAAAGCATAAACACTCAACAACGATGTTGCTGCAGCATAACTTCCAACGCGTGGCCGTGACGTTTATATTGGCGTGATATAGTTTCGCGTGCCAGTTGCATACATATATATAGTACAACGCATAGTTCTCGACCATTTGTGACTCGGAGGTCATGGTTTAAACCAAAATCGTGCCGTAAAAGCGATCAGTCATCAAAATGAGTTTGGGCCACAAGCGTTTTAAAGGCCGCTGCTATAAATGCATACATTCTATCTTTATATAGGTGAATACGTAAACCTCTAGCAAATCTATAAAAGAATCCTGTGCTATTGAATATATGGCAACATTTACTACTTCATATATTTCAGTTTGAAGCTAAGATTTGTGTGTAAATCGATGCCGATCTTGGTACACTTAATGTACTATTTTAAGCACATAATGTACTATTTTAAGTTAAAGAACTACCACCCTTTATGTAAAGAGTTATCCAACACGTTTTTCTGCGTCAAGTTTCGAGCTCGTGGTGGGCTTGTTACTTTCGGCTTATATAAACATTTCGGCTAACGGTTCTATGTGGTGCAACTGAACTTTAGCCCTGCGTCTTGAAGAGCAAATTGGCCCTAAACAAATATTTGACAAAAAGATGTTTCCTTTTAGAAGATAAGGTGCAGTCAAGAGGTTTCGGACGAACTTGCGAACGCCTATAGTTTGTAAAATTAATCTGGACCAAATTACAGCTGACTTTGCAAGACTAAAAATAGAAATTTTGTTCATTCGGGTACGAATTTTTATAAAGGTTAGCACACAAATGCAAATGCCCGAATCTACATACTCATGTGGATAACTGTAATATATACATACAAATTTGAAAAACTGAAACACATTCATATATTTGGATAACTGTTTACAAACACGTTTTGTATTTTGTAACCCAATTTTGTACAAACGTAGTAAATAAACATTTTTTTGGTTGTTTTGATGAAGTATTATTTTGGTTATACACAAAACGTGGAAACACGACTCAAAAACGTAAATTAACTGGTGACGAGCGTGTGTTCTTATACTATGATTTTCATTTAATATCCATATTATACTCACTTGTTAGCTTTTACTTTTAGGTTCGATTTTAAAGTTTTTTATAAACTTAGCATTTTGCCATAATTCTTGTTTTAAAACATTTCAACACGCCCCCGTCGAATGAAATGCTTTTGTTTTTTTGAATTCACATACGCATAGGCCTACAGCATTTTGCGTCAAAATCGCCTACCATCAAAAATTCGTGCGCCCATCATAGTCAAGAACAAACTCGCGTCATACAAGTAAATTTAAAGAAATGGCTCAATTACGTTAAACGACAAAATTAAATGCGTTTTAACTTTACCTCAGGACGCAAACGAAAATGACAAACTGCATGGCATTGCCTAAACTCTAAAGTCAATATACGTATGAAACAAAGTTAGAACAGAAAATAAGTAATTGATATAAAGAATTAGTGTTGCAGAAGCAAAATTTAATATCTATTTGTATAGGTCAGCAAAAACACACCGGAAGTTTTAGCATCTAGCTAAATCATAGACATCTTTAGTCAGGGTATCAGAAATGAACTTTTCCTATTCCAATCTAGCAAAATTTTTAAAGTTGTACAAATTGTACACATTACCTTGTAATAACTATATGGTAACGTTTATTCTAAAGGATCAGGTACCATAACATATTCTATGTTTCCAATAGATAAAATAAATTACAGCAACTAATCTGGAGTTAAAATTATTCTAGATTAACTTTTCCTAAACCTAGTTGATTAATGGGTTTTACTAAAATTAAGAAACGTCTAATTCATACAAAGCAAACTACAATAGCTCCGATAACCCTACACTCGGCGCGAGGTACTCTAACGGTTGAGCTAGCAAGAACGCCACCTTACGTAATCTTTTTTACCGCGCTCACTTTCGTTCCCATGGCGGGCTAATTGTTCGTGTGATAACGCTTCTTGCGTTTTCCATTCACAGGAATAAAAAAGGAATATTCTATTCTAAAGGTTACTACCTTGAAAGTCAAACTTTTACACTGTCATTCTCAAAAAGCCTTAAATAAAGCATGTTGTTGTGCTACCGCCTAGCTAAAAATTAAAAAAAAATATTTCAACATAGCATAGCTGTATGGGCTATAACGACACTCACTAAAAGATTTATCGTTCCCGTTTGCACTCTACATTTTATTTATATTTCTGACTATTTTTTAGTTCAAATTAGTAAACAGTAATAAATAAACGCAGTATTTGTGATGTCGATATACCTGGTATAGAATTATTCACAGACTATATAGGTTATACCAGTCATCAATATGATTGTATTGTTTCCTGTTTAAAGCTTTATCGGGTTGAGCATATAACGTACAACCGCCCTATATTAACTTATGTGAGAGCGTAAGGTCAAAACTAAGTAAAAATAAATATAAGTACCGTTTTCTACACATATATAAACTATCACATTTCTTACTTAAAATAAAATAACACTTTAGGCAATGATATTGCCTTTATGCTATGATCGGAATAACGGTAAATAATTGCTCCATTGGCAGTTAGGAAGAATCGTTTGATAGTTTAATGGGTAGATCTTTTGCATCCGTTGTAAGAACGAAGAAAACTTAATTTAAACTTTTTAACTGTTTATCTATGTTTTATTAAAATCAGAAAAATAGTCTACTTATACACATAGACATAAAAAGTGTAATTTGGTAACTGGCGGACCTATTATTTTCTACTCTCAGAAACAAACGATATATATCACATGGGTAAAATGAGTATATGCTATTAAAATACAGTTT
>CH002435.1:465074-507243 GCA_000149265.1 Ciona savignyi | reverse complement strand
GGCGTGGCGAGGCGGGCCGTGGTGTGGCGAGGCGTGGCGAGGTGTGGCGCGGCGTGGCGTGGCGTGGCGTGGCGTGGCGTGGTGTGGCGAGGTGTGGCGAGGTGAGGCGTGGTGTGGCGTGGTGTGGCGTGGTGAGGCGAGGTGTGGCGCGGTGTGGCGTGGTGTGGCGTGGTGTGGCGTGGTGTGGCGTGGTGTGGCGTGGTGTGGCGTGGCGTGGCGTGGCGTGGCGTGGCGTGGCGTGGCGTGGCGTGGCGTGGCGTGGCGTGGCGTGGCGTGGCGTGGCGTGGCGTGGCGTGGCGTGGTGTGGCGTGGTGTGGCGTGGTGTGGTGTGGTGGGGTGTGGCGTACGGTCGGGGTGGCAAAGTGGTTATACGCGACCCATACAAATGCAGACTTAAACGGTCTTAGAATTCTGCCCATCTCGGTTCAAAACCAAGGGCAGAAAAAAATTAGAGGTGGCGTTTAATAAGAGGGTGACGCTCTGTTTTCAACCCTTCCAGTATAGTGGCGCTCAAATAGGGGATTTATGGTGTCAAAATAAGCAACGTTGACTGCTAAGTGTCTTTACCTATTGGCACAACCGACTAGCAAGCGACCAAATTTGAACCAGCAACGATCCGGCCCCTTAAAATTGATTGTTCTTTTTTCTATTATTCAATGTTTTGGTAAAATGTGAATACTCTACATTAAAATTTAACAATATTTACCATGTTACCCAATTTCGATATAAACTGTCGTGTTTTATAGCCCTGCAAATTATTTTATTAAATTTCAAAACAAAATTTTTGGCTATCTTTAGAAATTAGGATTGATTAACTTAAAAAAATAACCAAGAGAGGTGTTCCAAATCTTATTGCAACATCGAGGCTTAAATATTGATAATATAAACTGTTCGCAGAACTTTTCCAAAATCTTTGAAAACGGTAGTGGTTCTTTTTGCAAATGCTTGTTTTCAAAATGGTTATGCAAACAGGCTGACCCTTAACTAATCATGGTGCAAATTATACATTTCGCCACATAGACATCAGGTAACAATTTAAATAAAGACCTTATTTAAGTGCAAGTTACTTACAGGAATATTCCTAAACTTTAACCCTATTCCTCCTTTCTTCCCCAGCGTCATTTAAAAATACGTTTTTTTTCTGCAAGTGCGTTAGCCTAATGCACAACAATACTTTAATATAAGTATTCACTGGCAAGTGTGCTGTTAACTGATAATAGTGTGCTTAAAGTGTCAGCAGACACTTAATTCACTTTACGGTCGACACCTTCTCCTAAAGCCAGCTTCACTCACTGGTATATTGCTTTTAGGTTTAACGGTCGCGTACGTTGTTTAATATCCATATCCTTTTAATACAATGTTTGTTCTGTCGTCGTTTTGGGCATTTTGTTTAATAATTTGTCTTATTTTCTGCTATTTTTAACTGCTGCAAAAAGAGAAAGAAACTACAATCTATTTCGGGTGGAAGCCAGAAAATAAAAATGTAGAAGCAGGCAAAACTAACAGGTGTCCCGTTTGCAAAAGAACCCATAGTTATTAGAAAATAAAAAGAATATGACGTCAAAAAAACAATCGCTTAAACTCAAAATTATGAAAATTGGATTAAAATAAGGAAAATTCCGGACTCGAACACAAAACCTAACCATCCATGGGAATTATTTTTGTGAAATGTTAGAAGGTGAGCGATGTGGAATGCGTTGCTCCATTACGTAAGCGGTGTTGATTGCTGCAAGTTTTGGTTGAAAAAAATTCTAGGTATGAATATGAGAAAAAAATTCTAGGTGTAAATATAAAAAAAATTCTAGGTATGAATATGATCAGGATTTTTCTCGTGTACCGGACTAAACCGCAATTGTGATAAATTTAGGGGAATCTATAATCCCATAATTGCATGTAATTTCCCAACACAAATAAACGTCTGTGCCTCGTTTCTCCACATGCACATTTATTTGCAGAGACGCAGATTAACTTGGCTAATCGTTCAAGGCTGATGGGACGAAATCAATTATTACACCTACGAAAACAACACGCTAAAACCGGGAAAAATATGCGGTCACTACTTACAGGTAAGGCAGTCGACCTGGCCAGGCGGACTTTATTTTCTTACCGGGGACAAACGTCCAGTGACGTAGGTTATAACTTCAGAATCAGACTATGTCGGATGTGGTTGGAAAGATTCTACTGAGTAAAAATATTCGAGCTGTTTTTTGTCGTCAACGACCTTCGCCTTATGCTCTTCTATATATATGTTTTTAGATCATCCCTGTATACAGTTATAGATAATACGCAATTCAAAACACATGTATTCTTAACATCTATTTTGTTATTCCGGCACGTTTTGAAACTTAAACTGATAACAAAATTTTAAATGGACTGATATAAATCAGAACGTCGTGAGCGATTGGCCTAAAGACATGCATTAACTTCACAGGGCAAGAGATCAAAGCTTAAGTATTATACGGAGAGTCATGACGACTAGAATTGTCACTTAGTGGCGGATATAAAAGTCTATGGTGTTGTTGTTCCAAAATCACCCGGCACTTTCACACATCCCTCTCAAGAAGGCGACTTTTGTACTTTATGTGTATCTGGACAATACTAGTACAATAAAACACTTGTTGTGCTTTATGATTGCTTTAAATTGAATTGTTATGTAAACTACACCAGGGATAAGTGCGCTACATATGTAAAGGCATAAAGGTCATCATTTTATTCAACTTCACGTATATACTTTACCTTGATACGTTAATGCATTTTTGTTGCAGCGACACCAATGATCACTTTATGGATGGTGCTCCAAATATTTCAAATAGTACTGACATTGATCTATGCAAATCACAGTCATATATAATTTGCGTTATTTTTCAAAAGTATATATGAACAGACGTTTTGGTCGGCTGCACTGTCGATGCAATATCGTAACGTAACTTCAACCAAAATAACATCAGTAGTAGTACTGCCTTTTTAGGCATGAGAGCCAAATTCTTTTCCAACAGTCTTATAATATTTATATTTACAACTTGCGGTACTTTACCTGGTCGGTCGAGCCTCTTTTGGCAAATGTCCTTAAACCTTTAATTACCAAAAACAAACCGCATCGGTTTAGTAGGCCTAAACTAGATAACCGGATTTGAACTGACACCGCACTGACAACATCAGAATCTATACTTTCACAATTCGTCTAGACGATCCAGTATAAAAAATCATTACAGAAATTTACCTCATTAATATTTAGAAATTTGTATCGTATATAATTGCTTTCTATACTAATAATCCTATGCTATACAAAATAAGTAAACCAAATTATTAATAATCTAACTTATCTTCATGGATTATTTCTCTATTTTATATAAATTGTATTTTGTATACTATTATTATCTCTGTAAATCTGTCCATTTTGTAAAGTTCTTGACACCGTCAATGCAGTTTGTCATATGTTAATAAAGCCATATGCCTGAACTACTAGTTTAAAAACTGCATTATTATCCGGACAAAAATTCGTCATATTTTTGAAAAAACTTTTCGTTATATTACATTATCTCAAATTGCCAACAAATGACGCATTGCTGGAAAGGTGAATCAGTGGTGTTGAAGAAGACATACGGCTGATAAAATAATTCGCTAAAACCGAAAGCATTTTTCCGATATGAAATATTATAATTCTACTGGATAAAATTAAATTATTACCTTTGTCGACATGTTAGACTAAAAAGCCGTAGAATTTGAATTAAAAATTAATACAAGGTATGGTGAAATGTATAACAAAACAAATTGCAGAGTCGCTCCTTTATATATAGCAGTCGCAAACCTCAAAAATAGTGTAGATGTAATCAAATCTAAAAAATCAACGCAATATCACCAGTCAACAGAGTCATTTAAATGTTCTGATTGTTGAAAAGCAACACTTTAAATTGCCTTAGTGTCACTAATTTAGATCCGAAGCTGCAAATATTGCAGCCTCGCGTGTAATTTTTTTTATCTATGTTATCTGTTGCGTGGTTTATTAAAAAAAAACAAATTAACCCCATTACCTATCTATATATTGCAATATATTGTATGTTAATTATTCACAAATTTGTACGCCGTCTTGATTCGAACAAAATATAAAGTGGTGTCTTATCCGTCATCAATCAAAACGTGACACTCGTGAAGGACTTAGTTAATGAATGAGTCTTGTCCAAAAGGAACTGTTATTTCGGGAATTAAAAAATTGTCCGTATACAAGGGGAATTAGCTCTAAAACGATTGGTTAAAATATTTCCGGCATTAAGTATAAATGACAAGTGCAACATTTAGCGTGTTAAAACTCTTTTTCGTGACGCAAACTTCCTAATCAGACGTTTGTATGCGTCAGCGTGTTGACGTCAGACTAATTTTAAAAGACTAGAGCCATGTTTTATTCCGGAAATTATCAGAAAACGACTAAAGATTGACATTCTCTTATTATAAGGTAATTTTATAGAATACCGATGACCCTACTTTAATTTTTAATTATACAGGTAAATTTAAAATAAATTATTCTTTAATGACTAATTACCTTCCAAAAAAGAATAACCATCCCTAAAATGACGAATGATGTGATTTTTCCAAGATTGGTTTTAACACGGTTTCGGGTTGTGAAATACCAATACCATTGTCTTTACAGACGTCAGATAACATTACTACACGGTCCACGTACCAGTATAAATTGGATTAAACCCGTTTTACTTTTAGGTTTCTGTACTAAATGACCTACGTAAATTAAAACATGAGGAATTATGGCCTATAGGCTGCCACTGACCGTTCACACATAAAAATATTTTTTGCTTATTATCTCAGCATAAATTTTAGCTTTTACAGATTGGTATATGGATATATATAGTTGTAACATTGTTTGTTGGGATTAAGGTTATAAACAGTATTATCGTTCGTATTTGAATGGTGTTGCTAATATTGTCGCGTAAATCAAAACAATTAGGTAAAGATAGTTTTACAACGAGTGGTGATTAACATGTTGTGTTTTCCCACAAGATGCTGTGTAAAATAGTTTTCTTCTGTGTTGTGGTGGATTCGTATTGCGGAGGCGGACACAGTTTTGTGTTCTTGCAACAGCCCCGCGCCATATTACGACGAAATATGCGGTGAGGTTATATTATGTGCTAAAAGTTCATCTGCTTTGCGCCATTGGTTTTCTTACAAGAAGTGTAAATAAACAAACTACTCGTACTGTGTTTGCTCATTCCACTTTTTTCGTTTGGGCTTTAACGCTGGAAATAACACTGATTTGATACGCTCAATTATTTCACTCTAAACAAATTGTTGTATGTTTTGATTATGGTCAAGAAGAGAAGAAGTAAAGAGTCTAAGCCGGAAGCAAAACGTTTTATGTTGACTCTTCTTGCGACGAAGTCGGAAAGATTTAATCCAGTAAGACTGCAATTCTGCTCTATTTCGATATGTATGTTCCCCTTCAGATAAAATTAGATAAAACAGTTAAATTTGATGATTTATTACGCCTGTATTGAGAATTTTTGCGACATACTTTCCTGACGTTTATTTTAGGTGTTTGAGAGGGTTATTTATAGAACTCTCGTAACGGAACATATGAGTAAAACCCGAAGTTTTACGTCAGTTTGTGGTATGAAAATTTGCCCCAAGTCCACCTTATGACACAAAAAAAAATCGTAACCACCTGCATAGAATGTAAGCCACAATTGGTGACACCGTGGCTCCTATAAACAAGTTTCAAATTTGCTTTTGCCACCCGATAAAATCTTGTTTAAGTTGGATTCAAAACACCAGGCATAGGAGTAATCACAACCACTTAACCAGTGTATTAAGATAAAGCATATGTTTAAAAAACCTTGACAATTAAGATACTACGTGATTGCAAATAAGGTAAATATATTTGGGTAAAGACCCTACTTGTTTATGCTGAAATTCAAAACAACAAATACGATGGTCATTACATCCACTTACTTAGGATGGTGTTTTGAGGTAGGGGTAATCTCAACCACTTAATTAATGGGATGTAATAAGATAAGGCATTTGTCCAAGAAACCTTGTCAATTAAGATACTACGTGATTGCAAATGAAGTGAATATATTTGCGTATTGGCACGCTTATTATGCTAAGTTCCATCAAATCGGTTGAAATCAATTTCAACAAAGTTTATACAGGAACTAAAATACATCGACATTTTTAATGTATATTTTTAACCCTTATACTGCCCTGCTGTTTACGCTATTTTGATAACTGAGGGCCATAATCATAGAGGTTTATGTATTTCAAAGGATCAATTTTCTGTGACGATACGATGAATATGTTTTCATAACCTTATAGACCGTCAAGACACACGCTAATAAAGACCAAACGACTTGTGCTCATATATTGATAAACGGTTATTCAAAAGCAGCATATGTCAAAGAGAAGGCGCGTTCCGATCACGATTTAACCATTTGTCTCCAGGTTACGATGATTCGACGTATTTACGCAGTAGTGGTTCATGAGAAAGGAGTCACGCTAAGCGAATATAAGCGCCAACACTGCGATATTTGACTCATTGTGATTGAACACCGTAAAGGGAAAACCAGAAAGGTTCAAAGGCAGTTTAACGAACGTCATATGGTACATTTAAATTTGTACATTTTAGAAAGTTATACATTAAACTGCTCTGTTTCCAGATTTTTTACTTCTCCGCTTGGTAGACACAAACAGTAGTTTTTGTTGTTTCGCATTTCATTAAAGTATCCAGAACATGTCCACAAGTAGCTGTCATTGCATCCATGGAACCTGTCTCGACGAAGTGGAAGGAATTTGCGAGTAAGTCTTGCTTACCCTTTTTTATAAAAAAATGGCCTATCTTATAAAGAAATAAACTGGAAAATAATTTTGCTGTCAGTATTTTTGTTTGGTCATTTTAAGAATTAGTTTCTCGTACCACCGAACAGAATTATTGCATTTGTCCTACAAACGAAATAATCGTAACCATCGATTTTTGTCGAAAAAGCATAAACTGTTATAGGTGTGATTAAAGAGGAAATTATTAATAATTTACCTTGTGTACAAATAAATATGAGCGCTTAGATTTGTAAAAAACACGAAATTATGTCGAAAAACGATCGAGTTATATTGA
Organism: Ciona savignyi; assembly: GCA_000149265.1. NCBI lineage: Eukaryota > Metazoa > Chordata > Ascidiacea > Phlebobranchia > Cionidae > Ciona > Ciona savignyi. Next base: position 500,129 of record CH002435.1, on the reverse strand, counting down.
CATTTCGTCAAAAATGATAGGTCGCGAATGGTTTAATCTATAGTAAATTAAACATATGCTTAATATATAGAATGGCAATGTTATTCGTTGGTTAGAGAAAAAAGTCTATACGAATTAAAATGTAAAGTAATTTCGTGTACGAGCCCCGTTACGTTGCCTTAACTATGACCAAACAGCGCTATAACCCACATAATACTGTGTATACTATATATTTAAAAAAACAATTTTTATTTGTTCCAGATGCTCTTTCGGGTTCGAAGGTGTCAATTGCGAAGTGACCGCCATTTTATTCTCCACGGGACCAAAAAAGACCCACGAACACCCAGAAGTAATCGCAGCGATTGTTGTCTCCTGTGTGATGCTCATCTTGCTTCTTATTGCCGGTTACGTGATTCACAAGTAAGTTGTTTTAAGTGTCCATTTATTGCGGGGGAGTTTTTTAATTCTTAATTATGTTTTGTTAAGTTACCATTTGCCCTCGTAAGGTTTTTAATTTTTACCTGTTTGATATTTGTTAAGCAAAATAAAAAAAATATTTATTTTTTCTTTCAAGATATTGTCTGATCCAGTAACTTCCTTTTAATTCAGGGGCTCTTATGTTTTCATAGCACATTTTTGTCAGTTTTTGAAAGTTCCTTTAAACTTGTTTCTTCCTTCTTTGGTTTACCACGTTTTCCTTTAGTGCATGGACATTTCTATATATAGCCATTATTGGCTACACGGCTCGGTTCGTCCTACGGATACCCACACAGAGAGCGCATGTTATTTATTCAAGTTATCTAGGGTGGAAGCAACATGTTGTGAGAGCATTTAGATGGACAAGTGTGAAATTGGGATGGTCTGACCTGAGGGGAAATCACGTTTTAAACGTTCTGCACGATCACTTCCTATTTATAAGCGACTATTTGTTATTTTAAGGGGATTTCATACCTTTATGAATAAATTTTATAATATATTAAAATTTATTTTCGTGTTATAGAAAAGACCCCAAAACGCGTTTAAAAGGGAGGTTAAGGGTTGCTTTGGGTTTTAACTTCAACTAGTGTTGCTCCCACCATATAAAAAACTTTAAATAAAATTTTAAATAAATGTTATAGCCGCCTGATAATAAAAATTTGCCGCTATCGCTTATGGTGTCGACGAGTTTCTGATCACGGTTTTGTTTTTAAATGAATTGTTACTTCCCCCAGAAAATGCAAACGCATCCGTCGTGAGCAAAAACGATTCCGAGCGCTTCAGATTGAGGAAAAAGTAGCACGTGACTTCCACGCAGGACCTCCGGATTACAGTGACCTTACTACGTCGTCCTACAACGATTCCAAAGACACAAAGGGAAAAGATATTATAACAATTGCCTAAAATTCAAGCGCTTTCTATTTTCTTCCATCTTTTATATTGTCATGCATGTTTTGACTCTTTGTCATTCCGTTCATTCCTGCCCCCATCGTCATCACCTTTATTTATTCTGTGCTGCCATTTATACGTTCGTTTATTCAGCTCCATTTTATAATTAAATCAAAATTATCAATGCATTGTGCTTTTTTATACGTAACAACGCAAGATCGTTTAAACTTAATCAACTTGGTACCTTTGTTAGAAACAAAATTGCAATTAAAAAATTACATTTTCCCGCCAAATTGATGGCAGATCCGCAATGTTATTTTTTGTATAATTGTTTAGGGTGCCAGCAATGCCGACAATTGCCGTACAATGCGTAAGAAAAATGCTTTGGATTTTTATACACCGATGGATAATTTCCCAAACCATAACTCATTAATTTATTACATAAAAAAATTTACGGACAAGAAACTTGTATGAAAAATACCGTTCGGTCAACATATATATCAGGAACGCGGGTTTGTATCCTATATATGATTCATAATTTCACCAAAACTAAACAGAGCCATAGCTCCACCTCGCGGAAAAACAATAATATATATTATAAATGGAACTATTAGTAAATACATAAAAAAAAACAAGCACGTTCGGTTATGTTGTTTTTATACAGTTGGTAGATCAGTAATTGCTAGCATAATTAGTATAAAAGAAACCAGAATAGTATATTCTTAATTTACCGCAATACAGTGGGAATTCTTCGAGTCGTTAAAAACAAAAATAGACTCTTGTCGGGAATTATGCTTCTTTCGAATATAGCGTAAGATATGCCCAAACTCTTTTTTTTTTCAATTTATTTTCTTTCGGCCATAGCGCTTGACAAAATTCTTTAAATTAGATTAAATTTTAAGTGCGATAGTCCGCAAACCAAAAAAAATTACAAAATTTATTCTCCAAATACTCTAAAATATCAAAATTTCTTCTTAAAAATATTTAAAAAAAATAATAATAAACAGAGAAAACAGAGAACAAATAATACAAATTCAGATATTTAGGTCCTTCCAAGTTGGTAGCCAACATTTAGACTTTAGAGAGACTAGATTGGGAAACCCACTAAAATTTTTAAACAAATATAATGTAACAATATAACTACTAAGTTTACTCTTGGAACTTCTTAAACATTTAAAATATAGGCATAAAATACAATACACTATTACCACATTCAAAACATTTATCTCTTTTTAACTAGCCTATTAGCCATCTTAAACTATTTTCTGGTAAATTCCCCTCCGAACGCAACACCACTTAGATGAGTAATCAGTAATATTTACTTTAAGCTTTATTTAAACAATAAGAAATAGTTTAATCAAGTTAAACAATATACTTTTTTAAACGGAAATGTATATAGTTTGTTTCTGTTTCTGCAAGTTAAAACGGTCGGTTTTCTTCCATGTTCAGTATATGATATATATTTATGTCAGCTGCGTGTACGACAGGACCATATTATCTATGGTTGGACATCAATGTCATAATTCGGTAAAATCAGCGCGCTGCTAAGTTCGCGCACTTATTTTAGCAGCGCCCTGGTAACATTTCCCCTCGCCAAAAGTGTCACATTTTGTCTCTGTACGCCACCATGTGGCAAAATTGTCAACGCGTTTTTAAATTACCAGAGCCCATTTAACTTGCTGACAAAAGTATCGACCGTCGTTGGCCGTCAGCGTCACAATTCATTAAAATTAGCGCCCTGCGCGCACTTAACTTAGCAGCGAGCTGGTAACCTTTCACCTGGCCAAGAGTGTCACAATTCATCTCTTTACGCTACGGGCGGTAAATAAGGTAGCGTATAGACTGTAGAATCGAACCATGCCACTCTTGGTCAGGTGAAAGGTTACCAGCGCGCTGATAAATTGAGTGCGCGCATCCAAATTTGCAGCGTGCTGATTTTACTGAATTTTGACACTGAATGTCAACGACGGTCGAAGTTTTTGTTTGCAAGTTAAGTGCGCGTTGGTAAATAATGAACGCGTACTCAATTTGTGAACGCGCTGAAAATTTTGCCGCTTGATGGCGTAAACATCGAATTAGGACACTCTTGGTCAGGTGAAAGGTTATCAGCGCGCTGCTAAGTTAGGTGATTACTGAATTATGACATCGATGGCCAACCATACCTGACATTCGCTGTTACCTTATTTTCGATGTTTTAAATTTGTTTTCGATGTTTAGTTAAACAATTCCTTCCAACACGCGGGTTAAATACTTTGCCGATTTCCTTTTCTTTTAATTACCTGAAGATTTTAGGTGACCCATGAATTGTTAAACAAAATAGTACAGTTGACCAAAATGGTTGACAAGCCAAGGGAAATTTCCGGATTTCTAAAAAGAAAATTAATATATCGCACTTACCACGTATATGAAACACATGTTTGGCCTAAACCAATAAAAAGCCAAACAACATTTCGACATGAACAAAATAGATCCCATACTAATCTTTAACCGATTTTGGGAAAATTAACAGCCACACAACCCGACTCAAATTAGCAATCAGTCTACCAAACGCTTTATATCGCACAAAGAAATAGTTTGATTCATTTGAAACTAGAGGTTTAAGCCATTTGATTTAAATATGCAGCGGTCAATGTGGGAAAATAGAACCAAGAATTTTGAAAAGGACGGCCTTGACGACGTTATTTTCTTTGGAAAAGGTCTGGACGTGCACGCATATAACAAGAATATACTGTATATTGAACATGGATACAAGATTGTTTTGTAACCTCAGTGACCCATTCTTTTCTGCTTGCAAAAAAAACAAAACACATACCTGGTGTTTAAATTTACCAATTGTGGTACTTGTACAAATATATAGCATACAAAATGTGTCGTGGTGGTTTTGCACCAACATGGTTGACACCATTTAGTCGTATTTACTTTTAAAATAGCGACGGGTCGCCCTATAACAAAATTACCTTGTAAATCACGCTTGACCATGATCATAAAGAACAATGAACAATTAACGGAAACCTTAACAAAAAGCTGGTTTAGTTTAATTTATTCATTTTTACCCAAATAACTAATAGCTAGGATAAGATAGGATATTCATGTTTATCCCTGTGAATGAAAAAACGGGGGACAATCCTCAGATCACCACACGGGTAATCGTCAGATCACCTCGCGCTCACCGTCGGATTACGGGAGTACCTTAAACCTTTCGGTTAAAGGGCGTCGCACTAAACGAATGGTTGTAAAAACAAGAAATAAAAAGTAAAAATATTAAACATAGCGGATATAACTCTAAACCTTTTTTTTTTGACGGAGCCAAGTTTCGAATCCCATGATGGGATCATCAGCTGGACCGTTTTTTGTATAAGAGTCGGTATATATGTAGGACGCGTTAACCATTAGGCCACACGACCGTACACTCTAAACCTTATTAAATAAAATGCAAACAAAAATAGCTATTTATCGCCACCTGACGGAGTTGTAAAGATTGAACGACCTTGAATGAACGATTTACATTACACGGGGAATTGAGATGATTTATACAAAATATTCGACCCAGCAATTAAATTGTTTTTACTAGGTAAATTCTTGTCAATTTATTCCATTTATATCTAGACGATGTGTTCTACAATTCCTGGAAGTTGGAATCCAAATGAATTACAACTTCTGGGTGATATTCTGGCGTCCAGACTTTTTAAATGTTAAGGCAAAATGAAAAAAGAAAGGTCAAAAGAACAATGTATCAATATTAAATCCGACAGATTAGTGTGGTTATTTAGTGCGTCGCCTTTAACAGAAGGGTTGCAGGTACGAAAAGCACTTGACGGACATTACCTAAACCAGCGGAATAATATAATGGGTTCTACCAAATTAAACAAACGTGTGAATCATACACAACACACTGCAATAGCTCCGGTAACCCGACGGTGGGCGCGAGGTGATCTGACGATTGCCCGTGTGTTAACCCCCTTGGTTTTCCCATTCACAGGGATAAACATGAATAGGACAAACATGAATATCCTATCCTATCAATCGTTTGTGTCATTTATCAAATTATTCGATGAAAGTCGCCCGTTTGTTGGCGCAATCTTATTAATTGCGTCCCATCGTTTTTAAATAATTTAAACTAGACCTAGGTATTTCAACCTATTACTTTTGCGTCAGCCAGAAGTAAAATTGCCCTATTCAAGATTACCATCGACGAATTACTCAATAATGTATTGATATTTGATACCGACGGCGGTTTTCACTTTACCACTGCCCGATAAAGAAATAGTTTTAAGTAAAATTTATAAACAGAGATAAACGTAAATGAATAATACGAAAGCATCGCTTTGTGAGGCTATTAAAATTCCACACAAAATAAAATGAACTGAAGCGATATATCAATTTGCGTATCGCATGTACACAAGTTTTCATTTGGGTTTTCGTTTTGTCTGCAGACGTAATCTTCTGGCTGTATTTACGGTGAAAAGCAAGCATTCTTGTTGTTACTCGCACGGCAATAATATAATTCATGAAAAACAAACATGCTCTTATCAAATCCATTACGAAGACAAACACACAGGGCCTGATAGAAATGAGCTAGCGCGGTTTCTGCGACATCACTCATAGCTCGAGCCCTTATCTCGCTTATCAGTACAGCGATAAAACGAGAAAACAAGAGAAAAAGAAGGCCAGACTGCCGGAGAAGACCATGATAAAGTATCTCAAAATTCAGGCAAGGGTTGCAGAACCGCCGTGCATTAGCTTAAAACTGTTTTATTCAGTGATATCGAAATTGTCCGAACAATGAAACCGTAGACAATGTAGTCTAGCTGCTTAGTGTAAATACGATTTTCCCGATTGGCAACTGAGATAGAAAAAATAACTATCGCCGCCGTGAAACTCAAACTAGGTTATAAACGATGTTTACTGTTTATTTGAATACATGGATATAGCACTAGGAAGTGGGTAGTTAAACTGTGCATCAGTTAAAGTTGAAATATGTCAAGAAGAAAACAGAGCAATCCCCAACACGTACACACCAACGATCTAGATACCAGTAAGTGCGATTTTTATGTACATTTGAAGCATAATGAAGTACTTTTACTTTTAGACACACACGTATATTTTTTACCGTTTAGGGCACACACTTATACAAACCCTAATACATACTCTAGATAACTACATGTATTTTTAAGACATAAAAACGGTCCCAAAGTTCTAAACTGACATTTTTAAATATAAAATGTTTTACGCCAGTTAAACAGAACGTATTTAGTCTGAGTAGGCAAGTACTTTCAATTCATTACACTAGAAGGTACAATATACCAGGAGTAAGATTAGAAAGAAAAACAACGTTTTGTATAAAGTCTTCATTTGTAAGAAAATAACGTAGTAGAGTGAACAATCAGTTATAATCGAGATGTTATCAATGCTAAATTGATTGTGTTCTGGCGAAATGGAAGAGATTGACGTAATTATTCTTTCGAGAAATGGCTTCTATGAACTTTCGGTGCGGAATCAAGTTAGCTTCGTTACTGTCGTTATTGGTGGAGTTGCAGTTTGCTAAATAGGTGACAAACTTTAAAAGGTATGTGATTCACGAGTTTAAAAAAATTGTATGAAGTACTAAGTAGATAAGCGCACGACGGTTTTAAGTAAATTCAGGAAATAGTAGGTTTGCGCAAAGTAGAGCTTGACAGTTTAAAACAATTTAAAATAATTTTAAGAATTGGAAAATTGTTATAAACGTAGTTATTAAGACTCGATTTTGGGAAGGCCAGAAAAGAAATGTTTTTACTCCGTAGGTACAAGTCATTCCTATCTTTCCTCGCCCCTCAGCGCAGAGAAGCAGACTTTTGTTTCTTTATTGCTGGCCGACATTTCATGTGCTTCACGATAAGATCTTATCTCAGTATTCCATTTCTATGTCGGGGCTATCAGGCAGATCAAATACTCCACTCTCCTCTTATCTTTACTCGCTAACTTCGGGGCGAAGAGAATTTCCAGTCAGCAAAATCGATGAACGGAACCCCAGCACCAAGGTTACGCGATTGGACAAGCCGACAGAGCATATAGATAAGCGAGTATCGAGTGTACAAGAAACAACACACAATCATAAATATGATTTCCGTACCATTCACAAATTTGTTACAATTGTTCGCGTCCAGGGTTTAGTCTGCATATTACAAAGAAAACAAATTCACATAATTTCTACAATTTTTCTGTTCTATATTAATTATTTTCCATTTTCCTTCACAGAGAAAAGCGATACTAAGACGAGCCCAGGCCATACTATGGAAATTGTGAAAGAAGATATTTCTGGAGACCAAAATAGGCAAAGGTTATTAAAAATATTTTTTAATATTAAATTAAAATGAATAATTCAACATGCGGAGCATGTAGTAACACGGTAAAACAGTAACTTATTTTAATCATTTCTGAAATAGTTCGGTAATAAAAAGTAATAAAACAATTAAAATATATATTTTTATTTAAATTTTGAAAGCTTAATTTGTTGTCATTTGATATGCTCATTAGATTCAGATGTTCTAGGGATTTACCTGTCAAATGATCCGGCGAAGGGTTATGTACAACCAGAACTATAAGGAGTAATTTATTGTGTACTTCCTACTTTCTGGTATTTAACGTAGAATTTCTAAACCAAATTTTAGTAAATTACGTTAGCACTTCTGCGTGTCAATAACGATTATATTAAATCCCTTATCACTTTAGCCAGATCAAAAATATTATCATAAGATAGTAGTCTGCTCTTTTTGATTATACTAAACAAACATGTCGAACACAATAAATTGGTTTAGCCAATTTACCTTAACAGAGACTGTTCTATTCAAATTTTGGTTATTTTCTTAACCCCCCGTTAATTGTAAAATTAAACCGAAGCTATTTTTTGCAATAAAACCAAACAGTAACAAAACAAACTTAAATAATTTGCTGCTTTCTTCTTAAGTTAAACTTACCACCCCCGTAACGAATTCATAATGCCATTTTAACATGACCTCTGTGAGAAAAATCATATAAACAGACAACACTTATTCACCACAGGCTTATTTACTAAAATAAAAGAACATGCCAGGAAACATTTTCCTAACTCTTAACTAGTTAGATTTATCAGCGTAGCTTATCAGCGTAGGGGGAATTATTAACGTAGTTTCAAAACCGGACCAAATATAATAAAATAATATTTTTGAAGGCTTAAAACTAATGTTAACTGTTGTTAAATCTTATTACCTGTCACCATCTAATTCTTACAAATGCATAACAGTGTATCTCGCCCATCCACACATGAACTGAGCAGAAGAACATCGAGTACCGAATCAAGCCACTCTTTAGCAGAATCTGAATCACCGGTTTCTAACAGTCAGTTATTTTACGTTAAATTAGCTTACAACCAATTTATATTATTTATTTAACGTCCTTTTTATGACAATACATGATATATACCGGTGCTCCCTCTATTTAGACATACACCCACCTCTTTTCGAGTGTACAACTATTGATCCCCCCTTTTGCCTTGTTGTGGCCAATATTATTTATGATGCCACATTACTAAACAACAAGGCTAAAAGCGAGTAGCAGATTCTGAAGAACAAGCGTAACATATGACGTAAAGTAATGAAGTAAAAAATTATCCTAATTTGAAATCCTTCCTAGGAATTGCACTCTAAATTTAAATACTGACGCGTTCCATATATTCAATCAGTATTAAAAGCGTTTAAGTATATATTTGTTGTCAATGTTATATTAGAATAACAGCTGATACTCATAAATGTCGATTTTCATTACGATATAATTTATCAAAAGTTCATTATTTTAATTTATTGGGATTTTTCGATTGGAATGTGCACATATCTGTTTTAATTTGATGTACCTTTAAAGAGTGCATTTTAAAGGGGGGTAATGCGACTTACTGATTAAAATTTTCTCCATACAGCCGTGCATGCGGAAAGAAAATATGAATGCTCAAGTTGTGGTGTCTCTTTTCTGCAAAAATCCACACTTGAAGTACATAAGGAGAACTATTGTACAGGACAGCGATATAAAATGGAATGCAAAGTATGCGGGGCAAAGTTCTCAGATAACGATATGTTTGAGGTAAGCTTTTATGACAAGTATATCGATCGTAATAATACAGAACATCGCTTGTCTCAGATGCACATGGAGGTACATATGTGGAAGTTTACGTGCCACATTTGCCAGACTCACTACGAAACTCAAGAAGCCTACGACCGGCACTTCGCCGCGCATGTCACGAAACCGAACGGTTCGTGCAGTATTTGTGAATACAAATCACGCTCGCCAGACGATATGACCAAACATTTGAAAGTGCATCGCAATTACTTGGAACTAAGTTCGACTGACGAAAGGTTACCTCAACCGCCAAAACCAAAATCTCCCTCCGCAGTGAAACGTGAAGAGGCACATACCAGCAAGGAGCTTGGGAACGGACGATTAGGTGAATGCCGTAAAGCGTCACCGATTTCAGAGCAAAATTCACCCCGAAAGTTTAAATGCATCGTTTGTTCGGATTCATTTGGTGAAGTTGATTCGCTGCAACAGCATTTGCTTACTGCACATGCGTCAGTCCAACCGACTAAACCTGCCCCAAATCTCAAGGAGACACCACAGCACCCGTTTCGCCGACACAGCATTGCAGTTAACCGAATAGAACACCGACAATCAACCTCTCGCAACCAAACCATTTCAGGAATGAAGCGAAAGTTTTCAGACGTCGAGCGTATATCTGTATCGACAAAGGCAAAGTTCCAAAAGTTCGACGTTGGAAACCAAATCCCTTTAGAATCCAAATTGAAAGATAAACCACATTATATTACAAGGGAACACGCCAATTACTCACCTGAAAGGTACCGCTGTACAGAATGCGACATTAGCTTTGAAAGTCAAAACAACTTCAGAGTACATAAAAGTCACTATTGCTCGCACAGAAACGTCTTAGTTAACGAACAAAGCAGTAACCCTGTTCGGTTTACCCCGCAAACAGAAAAAACGATTGCAAAACAGTTTTCCATCTATGCAGCAGAATGCAAAACAAAAGATGTCCATCCTTACTTCAACCTATCCGTGGATGGGCGCCAAAACCCGGCACAGGAGCCGAGACGTTCAAAAGAACGACCTCCGCAATCACCAGAGCAGGCGTCACGACTGTTCCGCAAAACTTCCAGTCGGAACTCGCGGAAAGCTAAGAAATATGAATGCAAAGAATGCTGCATTCAATTCTCAAAGTTCGACACTTATCTAGCGCACAAGAAATATTACTGTGAGAGCAGGCGTGGCGATAGAATGGCTGAAATAAATCGAACTCCACCACGTGACAAAGTCAGTGAGTCATCTTCGTCTTCTGATGTAGAAACATATCCGACACCAAGGTAATTTAAAACTAAAAATAAATATTATACCTATTTTTTCGTATATGGAATTTGCTTCACTATCTAGCGCGATTGCACACTGCAGGCTAGGATATTATTTTCTATACCGCCCAATAAAAAAGCAAAACGCAGAGAAAGGTAAATGTCGTTGAACACAGTGCAGAGTGTTGTATACGAACATGAGGTTTTTACTGTTTTAGTTAAAACCATTAAATCACTGGGTCCTGGTGATGTTTACTTTATATAGTACGCAACACGTAGGCGTCACTGTGGCGTCACTACAAATCACCATCTCAAGAACTTATTTTTCCGGAACTTGCTGCATAGTTTATTCATTTTTTATTTTTATTTAATATTAATTTTGTCAGTTAGGCAGTCTTTGCCTACTTATTGTTTGTACTATGCATAATTGTTATGCATACTTAAATTGCAATATTGTTTTGCACAATAATGTTTTTTCTAATTAATTTTAATTATTTATTTATGTATTTAAATTTTTAATTAATATACTTTTAAATGCCTTGGTAAGTGTTGCACTTGAAACTTTTCAGTGGAATTTCATTTTTGGGGTTTTTCTTTTTCCACTGCGGCCCACACTTTCCGGGCCACCCCTTCTCCTAAAGCCGACTCCCCCATTGCACGGGTCGCTTTATCGCACACTTTTCTTCGAGGCTTAGTGCAATTTTTGTTTTATAAACAACTATTTAATTATTTTTAATATTTTTTATTTTTTAAATTGGGTTTAGCGGCCACGTCAAATTATACAGAATTTTAATAGTCTATTTTTTTTTTAGACGTGTTCTAACGACTGTCGTTTTGCCGTTTTTTCCCGTTTTCCAAATTTTTACCGATAGTCCCACTTCGTGTTTTCATCGTGGAAACAAAAAATAAACTAAACTAAACTAACACAAGATCCACTGACAATCGGATCGTTTCAGTCGAAACTTTTTCTTCTGAAGGCTGACGCTCTAAACTAATGAGCAAAATTCCTGCAGCCTTTTATGTTTCAACATCACATTGTCGCTTTTGGACACAAATTACTGTAAATAAATTGAAATATTTACCTTTAGATCACGAAGACAAAGTTTAAAAACTGCTGCACCTCTAAGGATCGAGCATGATGTGAAAACAAGCGAAGGTCAAGCTGAGCCAGAATTCCCTTACCGTGACTTCCAGATGTTTCTTGGCGATCCAGCTCACATGTCCGCTATTCTTACGCCGCTGATGAAGCATTACTTTTATACGCTGAAGCAGAACGTGCAATTGGAAATGGAGGCGGATGGGTCGGCCACTTTAGAGAAACAAAGTGGACGCAGAGATTCCTCTTCAATGCGCCCAGCCCACCTTCGCACTACTTCAAAGCAGAGAAATATTAAAACGGAGCAATCTAACTCATCAAGAAACAGTCCGGATTCTCGAATGCTTCGATTGGTAGCTGTTCAATCTTCCCCGGAAGCAAGATCTTTGAGTCCTCCTCGAATGCAAATACCAGTTAGCATCAAGCAAGAATCTGCTACCACATACTAAGACATTTATTTCCACATTTTGAAACTGTCACGCATTTGACATACTCAGGGCCGGTTTTAGGCCGATTTGACCGATTAGATCAAATTGGGCCCCGCACCTTAAAGGGGCCCCGCGCTAGCGCGGGTCTTTCTGTATTACAAGGTTTAAAATACTACTGAAACGTAAAATAAAAAGTGAAATAATATTCTTTCTCATAATATCAATTTGTTATGCATCGTAACTGAGTCAAATTTATTTTTCTGTGTCTGCCTGTTACGTCATAATGAATATGGTTGCTAAACAATATATATGGAAGTAAAACAATATATCGTAAATAAGCATCCACATTACCTTTAATTTGTTTTACTGGTATGTATTTTATGATATATAAACACCCATAAATTTTGCTATGAAGAGTAGGGGCCCCGCCATCACATTTCTAATTGGGCCCCGCGGTTCCTAGCACCGGGCCTGGACATACTTTATGTAACAGCATTGAACATGATCATGATAAATACTACCAATATATTAAAATACTTTGATTTTTGAAATTTACCAAATGCCACATTTTGTTATTTAATAATATTTCTGTACAGGGCCATTTACTTAAAATATATTCATCATCTGCATAAAAGATGTGGCATGGCCAGTCGACCGACTTCATTCTGAATAGTCAGTCAGAGGATCAATGAGCTCTCAACGTCACTAGAATATAACCAGGCCCATTTAGACTACCAAACTATTTTATTCATTACGAATATTAACTTTAACACATTACTACCTCAATATTAGTGAAGTTTATCATTGCGTGACACTGATGGCTGACCTTTATCAGTATATAATTAATGATATTTTTCTAAAATTAGAAGTCCCCCCCTCTCTTTTCAATGAAAAGTGTAATATAAATTCACCTGCATCTAGCATTTTAAAAACATATTCAAACAAGAACATGTTTTAATTTGAAATGGAAACTTGAGAATTTGTTCCATTTGCAACAAATATAATATATCGCTCTACCCAATGAGGTTAATTATGAATAGATGTAATGCCTTTGTGCGCCTAAGGTCCCTACAATTTTGCTAAAGTGATTTGTCATGATGGGATAATAAGTAATATGTGGGCCAGGTGGCGATAAAGATCAGTAAAACGACTGTTGTGTATGTCTATTTTTGTTACTTTATGAGGTTCAGGTGAAAGGGTATAGAACAACGATATTAGGAGCAAAACGGAGCATCAAAAAAACAAATTAAAATTAAATTTAAAAAATAAGAAAAAAAACGAATCTTTTTATGCGTCTACTATTATGGCCACTCTTTAACTAGTTATGCAGTATTATTCTAGTTAAACATCATTCGAAAGAAATAAAATGTTTATAATGCATCAACAGGTAATATTCAACTTACCCCAAAAAGTGTACGGTCATTATTCACAACAGTATTTCCAATATGGCGTCTAATGCTAAAATTCAAAAATTAAATAAAACTCGTCACAAAGATATCACAAATAGATACGATAGTTATCGGAATAATGTTTCCATTTTGAGTCTAAGTAAAACCCGCATATTCAGCGTACAATTTTTGCAATAGTCAAAAAATAAGAAATTGTGACTGTAAAGATTTTATTGCGTTCGTATCCTCTTGACAGATTTCAATTTTATAATATGAGATGTAGCTGACTAAAAAACTACCAAAAAATAACGCCATGTTTTACTATTTGATGATTAAAATGTCGTACACATTATCGCAAAAAGTGAACTTTAAATATATATTTTTATGTCAGTCATTATAAACTACAACGTTGATCAACATCTCTGCAGGTAGTTCATACGCAAGTAACATTAATATTTCTACACCAACCTACGATAGCCATAGGAATTAATAACCGAATTGCAATACCAATGTAGATTTATATTACATTTGTCCTTTACAGATAATCTTACTTCATTTAAAACGACGATCACTAAAATATTTATCGTACCCGTTTGCACGCTACATATTATATCTATTTCTGACACATTAAGTGGAATACGATCACGCCATCATTTTGTATGGTTACGGTTACGCTATCCTGCCATCATAGAGTACTAATATATACATTATTACTTTGTGCTGCGATGTTTTTTTGTAAATTCTACCATCCTCCGGAGGAATTCTTTCAGTTTTGTTATATTTAAGTATATTTGTCGTATTACTCGAATTATTGGAAGGGTTTATCAGCTCATTCAAGCATTTATTAAAAAATTAAAACATTTGGCATTGTTATGAATACTCATTACCGCACACACTGATGCGAAACTGGTCGCTAGCTAGTCGATTGTGTCCTTGGGCACAGACATTACCTGAACCCAGCGGATTAATGGGTTCTACCAAATTGAAAGAACGTATCTTTTATATACAACACACTGAAATAGCTCCAGTAACCCGACGGTGGGTGCGAGGTGATCTGACAATTGCCCGTGTGTTAACCCCCTTGGTTTTCCCATTCACGGGGATAAACATAAATATCCCATCCTAAATAACTATACAATCCCTTAACCCAGATATTCGAGGATGGGAATCTCTCGTTCTTTACTTTCCCACATTTTAATTTGGACTGTTGGGGAGCTTTTTTTGGCTCTGATACCAATGACAGCAACTATGAGTTTAAAACTTCATTTCGGATGATATATAGAAAATATAAGTTCAAAATATGGCAAACAGATATTCTCGACAAGACTGTAAAGCAAAATATAGATAAATAGTAAACTTGTTTTGATAGATATAACATAAATCATTTTATTGTATGCAAATGTACATTTTCATTAACAAAAGGGTAACTTTTAAACTGTCAATGACAAGAATGCCAATATAAATTAACCCCCTTATTTTTTACAAATGGACGTTTAGCAAACGATTCCCACTTGTTCACTATGTACTGTTTATTATTCTTTGCCTTTTCCAACAATACACGCTTTGGAACTCGAACTCATGGAAACTGCAAACGATTTCCGATCACATTGGTTTGCGATTCGCGTAGCAAACGGGCCGCGTTGGCTCATAAAGGAGAGAATGCATCAAAAGGTGAGAAAAAAGTTCAACCGCAAGAAGGAAATTGGCGCAACAGCAAGTCGCAATGTTCGGCTTGTATTATCTATTGAATGTTTCGCCTGTCAGTCTTTTAGGGCAACCATTACTATAAATCTATACCAGTTTTACCACCAACAACAAAAATCATTGAAGAAAAATTACCTAATAAATTAACATCTTGATTGTTGTGGAGATGTTTTTGTCAAGTAGTCATGTTTCATTCCGTACTGGATATATAATTAGCACAAGTGTGTGTTTTAATTTATTTTGGAAAGATTTTAAAATAAATATCGGATCAATCAAATCTAATTGTGTTTAACGAATGTTTTGGTATTCTCTGTGTGTTCTGATGTATACAAATCCAGCCTATCACAACACAAGTATTCTTTTTTAGCGATGCCACATTATTGTACAGTATATATCTTAGCTTTAGATTTTAAATAATTTGTTACAATTTGTTGTAATTTGTTTAGGTTTAACTGCCACGTCGGTTATGTTTAATAAATATATATTTATATTTTGTTTTGTCTTAAATATTTTGTCTTATATAAATTTAGGACAAAAAAATGAACAAGATCAACGTTATAACAAGCGTGAAAGTTGGTTGAAGAACATGGACGTTGTCTTGTGAGAGTAGTATCGAAATAGCTCGAGACTTGTCAAAGAGGAACTTACATCGCACCTGCTTCGTAATATGTTTCACAACAACATAAGTTTAACACTACAACAATACCGTTGCGCATGACAAATGCAATATCCTACTACGTAAACAGCGTTGAATTATTTCATAATGCTATATGGTGTTTCGCTTCTTAGACTGTGTGTAGGAAGATATCTAAAGGTGCAATTTGATTGCACTTATATTATTTTTAATTTAACTTATATATGATGATGTGTTTATTGACCTAGTACCGAGTTTCATTTGGCAATAGCATATACGTTATTCAGTGATTATGTAGAGGGCTGTCGACAAAGCGTGAATAAGTTACCCACAAAAGTGTCGTTTATTTTCGAAGAACCTTAAGCGGATACTGAGTACGTGCACCGTAGTCACAAACTACGTCGTTTTAATACGAGTTAAAATAACCAGAGCTTCATGTGCTGCATATATTAGGTATATCTCTTTAGCCCATTTTACTTATTTCGCTACACAAGCAAAGTCAAGTAGCGAGATATGGGGACAGACGCGAATGGTTATTCCAATTTAGTAAACAGTGATAAATAAACGCAGTATTTGTGATGTCAGTATACCTGGTATAGAATTATTCACAGACTATGTAGGCTATACTAGTCATCAATATGATTGCATTGTTTCCTGTTTAAAGCTTTATCGGGTTGAGCTTATAACGTACAACCGCCCTATATCAACTTATGTTAGAGCGTGAGGTCAAAACTAAGTTTGTTTTTTTTTATATAATATCTTGCACAGTAGCAATTTCATAATTAAAACCAGTGCTTGTTAAAACAGCGTTTATCATGTCGAAACAGGAAGTAGCAATAGGTAGGCAGAACATTCGTTCAGTTATTATTTTTATGATTCAGCTGTAGACTATAGGTAAACTCTATTGTACCTTTGTTTTTGCCTATTTATAACTTAGTTTGCCTCTCTAAGTAAGTGGAGAGTAGTGTTACATATATTAGTAGATTTTCTACTATAGCTCTTTAGAGTGAAATGTCAATAGAATCCGCATAAAAATATTAAGAATGAAAATATAGCAAGACGACCATAAGGATGTTAATTATTATGTGAACGTTTTACGACAGGGGTGTTTTAAACAGCTAAGGTTTCAACTATTGATAAACAAGAGTTACATCTCATAACTATTGCGAAAACGTAAACACTTAAACAGCATAGTTTTTTGAAATAACTCCTTTTTACGTTACCGGTATATTGTTAATCTAGGACTTGATGTAAAAATGAGTCTAAGTTCAGTTACAAGCACGAAGTGTCCTGATGACTTCATGGTCTCCAAACTACTAGGAGAAGACGAAGACTCGACAGTAGGTTTTGTTTAATTTTTTTTTTTGAAACTGTAAATGTGGTTTGGGCCGTTTTATTTTAGTTAAAAATTAATGTAAAACAGACTATAGGCCTATGTCATTATAGAGTTAAAAGAATGGTGTTTAAATAACACTTTTATACAAAGTACTACCAAATGCAAGGGAATGTCCCTTATCTACTTGCAACCAGATAAACATCTGATACGAAAGTTGCCGCTTCTTCTAAAATACTTCTATTTTTAGGTAGTGTTGGCGCAAGACATATCAACAGGAAAACAATACGCAAGTAAGTTTATTTTGCGTTTAAAAAGAAAGCACATCAGTTTTGGTTTTCCAGCTATTTTCAATAAATACCCAGAACTCAGAGCGGTTCAAAATTAGTATATATATATATATAATTTATTTAGGAAGCCCCATCTAAGATATGATGTGGTTACTTTTTGATTTAGCATAAAACCAGTATTAGTTCGAAACCTGACAAATTACTCAAACACATGTAATTCAAAGAAAATCAGAATCGACATACATATTATCAATGGAAATCATGCTTTGCTAAAATGATGAAAACTATTTATATTTTATTTTGAAAACAATTCCTTTTCCTTGTTTAGTAATTTATGCTTTTAACATCTAACTGTTGTTTGTCCAACAGTTAAAATCCTGGACCAAGAAAAATTAGCGCATGAAGATAAACTAAGTCAGGTACAAAAGGAACAGCACGTTATCAGCCGGTTGAAACATCCGTTTTTTGTAAAACTACATTACACCTTTGAAGACGAGAAAAGACTTTGTATCCTTTTTTAATTTACAGTTTAGAATTATATAATTATGTAAGCTACAGTTGATTTTGTGGGTTTATTTATCAACTAAATCAGTTATATACGCCAGGATAGTTAGTCAATAAACACGTTTTGCTTATATATATACAGGCCCGGTGCTAGGAACCGCGGGGCCCAATTAGAAATGTGATGGCGGGGCCCCTACTCTTCATAGCAAAATTTATGGGTGTTTATATATCATAAAATACATACCAGTACATACAAACTACAAAAATAGACATTTAATACTTGCTATAAAACAAATTAAAGGTAATGTGGATGCCTATTTACGATAGACCGGTATTGTTTTACTTCCAATATATATATATATATATATATATATATATATATATATTGTTTAGCAACCATATTCATTATGACGTAACAGGCAGACACAGAAGTATAAATTTGACTTAGTTACGATGCACAACAAATTAATTTTATGAGAAAAAATATTATTTCACTTTTTATTTTACGTTTCAGTAGTATTTTAAACCTCGTAATACAGAAAGACACCCGCTAGCGCGGGGCCCCTTCAATGTGCGGGGCCCAATTTGATCTAATCGGTCAAATCGGCCTAAAACCGGCCCTGTATATATATATATATATATAAAGGAAGGAATTGTTTAGATAACACGTGCATTTACTATAGTCAATTGCTAGGCCTAAATATAACTTGTTTCCAAAGCTATTGCGCAGGATAATCCTATTTAAAAGGGGGGCATATAATTACTTTTTGTCACAATTAACGCACGTCAATTACGGATAGGGATATTTTGTGAACTCTAAATCGCCAAAAGGATTTTTGAGTCAAATTGAAACATCAAGAACTTCTAGCTTACTTGATCTAGATATTTCGAAACCGAAATTTTAATAAGCCGTTGGGAATTCCCCAGAGTCTTGAACAAATATTTTTTTAAGAATTTAGAAACTAACGAACATAACACAAGATGCTCCAATTTAATTTAGTTTTTGTGGAGTGATAGCGCTGCAAGTAAGTTGAAACTGACCAATAAAAAATAATGATTTGTTTCTAAATGATTGTGACAGATATGCGACAATATAGCGATAATTCATTTCCCACAGACATCTCCCCGAACGATTTATCAAATCGGAATGAAACTTTAAGAATTTTTAGTAAAACCAGGATAGGTAAAAACTTGTAAAACGTATTTCCTACGGTTTTAAAACACCTGGTAAGCCTAAATTAAAACGAATCAAATGAGAATTTCAAGACGACCAAAAATAAGTAACAACCCCAAGCCGTCTTTAACTGTTTTTCGGTAAATCCCCGGCAACGCAACCAAACTAACTTGTAATCAGTTTACTTAACTGTTTATGTAAACACGATGGAACAGTTCAAGTGGTTAGCTAATAAAGGTAGATGTGTAGCGCCCAATGTGTGATATTGCATGCGGATTCCCGATAAGGCCGAGAATTAAAGAACGCTCGATTCGTGCTTTTCTCTGTTTTCGTCCCCGATTTTGTTGATGTTTGACATTTCTTAGTTTGTAATTTTTTTTACACAAAGGAGTTAAGCAGCCTAGTTTGCCAAATTTTTATAATTACTAGCCAGCATGATCTATATTTTTCTAAATTGCACAATTGCTTTGAAGCTTTTAAGAATGTTAAACACCATCGAAAAGACATGCATGAATCTGAGAAGAACATATAATTGTTATCACATGCGGCTAGAGACAGAACGGTAGTCTGATTTTTCTCTGCTGGATGGCGCTATTTATCAGCTGTACTAAAGTGGGGAGGAGGAAAACTACTAACTAAAATTACGGACACTAATTTTAATCCATTCCTGAACACTAAACTCAACCGCAAGACTAACACTAACTCTAGCCCCATGTTTATTACACCATTTACGCATTTTAAGTAAATAGTGTTTACAATCAAAAAACTGCAAAGAGATCGATTACTTTAGCCAATGCTTGGAAAAATTCCAAAAATGCTCAGACAAGCTGAATGCGGGGTTATGATAAGTTTGTTTATAACTAAGAAACAAAAGAGTTAAAAAATCGGAAATAAAGCTCTCCGTAGGGGAATTGAACCACAGTCTCCCGCGTGAAAGGCGTCGACGCTTACCACTACACTAACGAGGAATACGATTAGTAGTTGCGAAAACTAGTATAAGACCACTCAGTCGCGGGTGCCTCTAAATACTACAGGACCGCTTAGATCACTTAGATTGCTATAGAAAGTAATTCTAACCCTATCCCAAACACTAATCTCAACCCCAGAACTAACTTTAACCCCAACCCTAACATTAATATCGAAAATATTTACTCCCCAGATAATTCCAAAAAAATAAATAGTGCCACCCAGCAGAGAAAAATCAGACTACCGTTCTGTCCCTAGTCGCATCTATTGTTATCTTAACATAAATAATTAGTTTAGTTTATTAACTCAAGTATGTTTTTGCAAGCAGAAACTAATGCTATACAACGCTATGTATAAAATAACACAATTTTAGTTGAGGACCCTGTTTGCATAAACACAGATTCACCCCAAATGGGTTTTACAAATAGTGGTGGTTGACGTGTGGTCAATACTGATCATTCTGTGGTACTAATTGATCATGTCTATTGAGCTTTCAATCTGACAGATTTGCCAAAATACATAAATGACTTATGAACAACCACTTTTGTTTATACAAGCTTTCCGCTGAAAGGCGATATACCGGTACTAATCTACCAAGATATTCTTTTTTTGACAAATCCTAAAGAGCAAATTTTTCTATGTGATTTCTTTCTTAATTTACATGCCACCCAGATTTTGTTTTAAGTTACGCTAAAAATGGAGAGTTGTTGTCGTATATCGAAGCGAACACATCTTTACCACTTGAATGTGCAAGGTTTTATGCCGCAGAGCTGGTCCTGGCATTGGAGTACTTGCACAGACTTCGCATTATACACAGGTATGTCTATAGGAATTAATCATTAGAATGTTTTAAATCCATTGCAATAGGTGAAGCTTTTACAGTGATGTAATTTTAAATATTAGTTGTAAAATCACAAGCAAAACTATTTGATCAGCTCTTCAGTAATGCCTTTTACTAAAATTAACATTTTTTTAACAAGTACAAGAACTTATCTTTGTTTATTAATTTTATTTTCTGTTAATATGTTTAAAAAAAATTTTATTGTTCAATTGAAAACAATTGCAGGCAAAACGTGTAAACTTTTAGGCACAACAATGCTAATGATGTTACACTTTTGCACAGGGACCTGAAACCCGAAAACATATTACTAACTGATGACATGCATATTCAAATAACTGATTTCGGAACAGCAAAATTGCCGAATGACCATAGATCGGATCTTAGTCCAGGTAAAAAACATCCGATCATAATTTTGAATACTTAATACGTTTCTTATTTGTGTGGAGATACAACACTTTTTAAATAAAGCATATATTTTGTTTTTTTGTTTATAATTTAAAATTCTGCTTTTTTACAGTTGAGTTGCAATATGTGTTTATATTCTGACATTTGAAGTTTTAAAAATAAACAAAAATCATAAAATGAACAGTATTTAAATTTGCACACAAGTGTGGCTGTTAGAATACATGTTTCAGCAGAAAAAATATATTTATATATCTACCCCCCCCCAAATACAATGTGAATACTTTTCTAAGTGGTGGTACTCTTGTAAATTTTCAGCTATATTTAAAAACCTAATATTGTATGTCTGATAATAATAGAGATAGATTCTGATATTTGATAACAAATCGTTGGTAACACATTTCCAGAAAGAACTACTTCATTCGTAGGAACTGCAGAGTACGTTCCCCCAGAATTGCTCACTACAAAACGATCTTGCATCAGGTTAGTGCATAACAATTGCGCAATGCGAATAGTAATTTAACAGTGGTAACATGAGTATTACAGCACTGATTATGTATGTCAAAAGGTGAATATTAATTAGTTTTAACTAATGATACAAAAAAGCTTTTAAAAAGTTTTTCTTTTTCAAAATCTTGTAATAGAACGACTTAATAAATACCAGTGTGTTATGCCATCATTTGTTAATGACTGCACAAAGAGGACAAAAACATTTGCTTAACTGTGACATATTTACAGTTCCGATTTGTGGGCACTGGGATGCATTATTTACCAGATGTTGAGCGGAAAGACTCCATTCCACGACGACAGTGAATACTATGTGTTTCAGAAGATAGTCAGTCGAGACTTTCGATGCCCAGTTAATATGGATACAGACGCACAAGATCTCATTGGAAAATTATTGGTTGGTTCAAATTTATTATTACAATTAAATTATTATATTTACTTAGCTTTAAATTATTGCTTCTAAAAACTAACATTTAACAGTGAAATGGTACATTACTTTAGGTGTTTTATTTTCCTTATTTGATTAAAAATGCCCACAAATTATTTTCATCCCAACAATCTATATACTAGAGATAACATCGCCGGTCCTCCAACCAACTTTGTGTAGGCTGTCAATTATTTCAACACCACGCATACTAAAGTTTACTGTAGGTTATCGAAAGTTCTTAACATACAGCATATCCAGGTTTGTTAACACGCAATATGTTATGGTAGATTCTAAGAAGGAAATTCGCCACTGAATCGGTATACTGACTATAATTTAACAAATGTTAATAGTTCACACATCATTTTTTACCGAGCCAAGTTTCAAAACCCATCATGGGCTAGGCACAAGAACCTTTTATGCAGTGGTTCTCAAACTTTTCCAGTTCGTGGCACACTAAAAAAATTCTAAAATATACGCGGCACACTTGAACAAAACAAATTGAATCAAGGAATTTTATTCAGCAAAATTTAATGAGTTGGGTGTGCTTGTCGTTTGGCACAAATGGGATCCACTTTAAATGGGATCCAATAAGTAAAGTTTGCTTATGGAATAATCATACTAATAAAATGGTTTCTCTCCTGTTATCTACTTTTTGGACGTTTTGGCTAAAATGTCGACAACTTGCTTTAAAGCAAAATTCGCTAACACGACCACCCCGCTAACGCGACCGCTTGATGACGGTCCCACAGGTGGTCAGGTAAGCGGGGCTCCACTGTACATTAATACACCACACTGAACAATGAATTGTGTTTATGACATGACAATCACTCGTAATCCATCGCTGCCCATAGCAATACTGTCTACTCTACTTACTACTAAACTTGAGAAAAGACATTTCTGTGCATTAAAGTCGCGTATGCCCAATTTGCCCACTCGAAACACAAAGGAGTTTCCCACATAATTTTGCAAAATTCCAAAAAGTTTCGCGGCACACCTGAGAATCTCAGACGGCACACTAGTGTGCCGCGGCACACAGTTTGAGAAACACTGCTTTTATGTAAAGAAGTCGGTATATGTATCGGTCGCGCTAACCATTCGGCCACTCGCCACATGATTGACACAGTACTAAATGTTACATTGTCGCTACCAGGTGGTCGATCCAGACGGACGACTGGGCAGTGCTGGGTTAGGCGGGTTCGATAAATTAAAATCTCATCCGTTCTTCCGAGGCATCAATTGGCAAGGTCTTCATCTAGAAACTCCCCCAATGATGGGAAGACCAAGCTCTGTACTCGGGAGAAGCCGACCCGGTAGTGAGGTAAGCATTGTGGATCAGACAAAGTAGCTTATGCATTAAAGTAAAGTATGCTCTATCCAAATTACACTTTTGGGTGGTAGCGTGAGGAATTTATTTTACCTACATGGATTTTATTTTATACCTCATTGGAAATTTTAGTAGCCCGTCCTCTGCGAGAACAGTATATCAGACATTTTAACCATATGCCTTCTGGTTTCTCAGACATTTAAGACAGCTGAGGACAGATTGTCTCCTTCCAAGGGGGGGACAATGAGAAGAATAAGCCAGGGGATGGACAAACCAATGCGGTGAGTCTTGTATGATGATTGATTGGTGGATATGTTTGTAACCCTTAACACCAAGACTTACACACACAAAAAGTAATAACTTCATGACCAATTTCTAGTAACATGTAAACTAGGTAGTCAAAACTGAATACCAAAAGGTTTATGGATAGTAAAAACCCTAACTGTTTTTGTTATTAAAAATATGCTTTAAACGTTGTCTGTGCTACTGTATTTTTGTAGAGACTGTATATTCAGGGAATTTGGCTAGCCTATTTATCTTGCAGTGTTTCATATAGAACTTTGGTGTACAATGAAGTACAACAAGTGTGTTTTTAATAGCAACATTTTTCAGGTTGCAATGCAGCGATCCAGATGATGTTGAAGGCTACGGCCTCAGTTTAAACTTGTCTGAAGAAGAAAAACAAAGAAGATTAACCAAACAAGCTGATTCGCAATGGTACGACATTAAACAATTTTTCATAGGCTTCCATTTTATACCATTTTGTAATTTTTGTACAAGTTTAAACATTTTTCAAAATTTGTTAAATAGCTTACACAGCCATAATCGTGCAAAAGTATATTAAAATAGTAAAAGCTCACTGAATATACACAGTCTCTGCGACAAACAACTTTTTTTAATTTTTCAACACATGAGTAAAAGTATTATATATTTGATTCCATGTCCTTAAAATGGTAATTAAAGAAACATACATTCAAATTATAGCAAAATGAAATAGTAAAAAACGATCTTTAATGGTGTAAAAAACTGTTAATGCTTATTTATTGACTGACCGCAATAAAGTGGACCTGTACAAAATCGTCCAGCACACACTTCTAAGCGCATACTTTAGTAAATTTAGTTTGGAAGGCAAATAAATATAAACTACGAGTCAGTTTTTTTATTTTACATGACAAATTTCTATCACTATAGCCATCACCACCATCTGAAACAGGACACGAAAAATACAGTCAAATAAATGTTTAAACAAATTCCCGTAATAGTCAAAATAGCCAAGCTATTGATACGACCCGGTGATTGCGGTTGTACCTGCAGTTCAGTTTTTTTGTATTTTGTACTAAAAATGAGTAGTATAACAAATAAAATTAAACAATTAATGCCCTTTTTCCACTGTCAACTCCAGGAACAAATTTGCAAATGGTCGACTGATTTTGAAACATGGAGAATTGGACAAAAAACGGGGACTTTCCCTTAAAGTGCGTCACTTCCTCTTGATAGAAGGACCACGCATTGTATATGCCGACCCGTCGTCGATGGAGATTAAGGGAGAAATTCCTTGGTTAGTCATTTTTAAGTTATTCTATGTAAAGGCTTTTTATAGCACTATATATGCCTATCTATATTTAAAACGTTGTTTACAAATCTGAGATAATCCATGGCACAGTAACGTAATCCCACCATCCATGGAATTTAGGGTAAATTTAGGAGTTGGAGTCTGATAAGAAAATACTTTTCGTATGTATAATTTATTAGCATTTAATCTTGCTACGACCACCTCATACTTATTTACATGCAGGTCGAAAGAGCTTGTTACCGAAGTCAAAACCTTTAAAGTCTTTCTTATTCATGTGGTAAGTAAAACTACTTGCACCAAGCTGTTCAAGGCCGGGCGTCCACACGCACTTTCGTGTGGCGGCGGATAATTGTTGAAAGTGTTTGTTTCTTTGTACTACTCGCACACTCACGAACGAAGGCCTAGTGTGTGGCCCCGGCTTAATAGCTAGGCAAATTTGTGTTTGGTTACTCCATGGTGTTATTTGATATTTACCAATTCCCACGTACACACATGCAAACAAAGTATATAAGCATATTGGTTGAATATAAAATCGAAAAGTGCAAAATAACATCAGGGCTTTTGCTTACGCTATAAGGTATGACAATAACTAAGAGTAAGTATGGCGGTTTATTTGCTCAGCGGTAGCGCTTTCAAAGGTCATCCTAGGGTTAAGCAACAGCACAATAATAATATTTCAACAAATTCTTTCATGCGGTTAACCTCTTGACGTTTTATAGCCTGGACGAACGTACCACCTTACGGACAAGAGAGGAAACGCTATAAAATGGTGTCGCAAGATCGAAGAAGTCAAACAATTCTATATTGAACAAAGCGTGTTAAGATGAAACTCTCATTTTATTTTGAAAGTCTTACTTATGGTGTGTTTTAACAGTATTAAATTTCTGCAAAAATATGTGTTTACCTAGGCTATTTATGTATATAAAGAAGTCTTTTGTCGTTGTAAATATGTGTACACATTACTGTATACAATCTTCGTTCACAAAATATAATCTTTTTATAGCAAGTTTAATAAGATGTGATACCGTTTTCCTCAAAGGTATTTTGATAAAAACAATCAGGAATCGTTTAACCTACCACCTACTGTACCACCGCAATTGCAAATATATAAACAATATTGTGATTTGTAAAACAGACCATGTTTGCTTTGTACACCACTTACCTGTGGCATCAATGTCTGGTTTTAGCACATTGCACCGAATGCTAGGCTATAACAAATAAGCCATGGATCGTTGCTGTAAGTCTTTAGTACTACACCGAAACAAAAAACAATTTCATATTTCAGGCTATTGGTATAAATAAACCAAGGCTACTCGACTAAGGGGTAACGATTTACTTTATGTAATCAGTATAGTGAAAACTGTCCGATTTGTATCATCTTAAATCGCTATCTAGGGAATCTACGAGTTCAACGACATATCACAAAGCACCTCTATAGCTCGTTACACAAATCTACAGCTTTGTTTATCGATTTGAAATAAAATCCTTATTTTATCGAAATCGACAGTCAAAATTGAGTTCTAGGTGATAAAAAAGCTATGAAGTATACGGGGAAGAAACTCTAGTTTGCTTAAGTTTTGTATTTATTATTTTTCTAATATTATTTAAATCTAGTTATTAATTGTATAATTTAAAAACATTTAGCGATTTGAAATAAAAGTAATTGTTTTAAATCAAATCATTGTGAGATGTTGGAAAAAGAACATTTCTAACGTAAGGAAAGACGGCCGCTTCGAGTCTAACTTAACACGGCGTGTTTTGCTTCCTGCGTCTCTTGCTTCCTAGTAAATACTTAAAATCCGAGTGCTGTCTATGTGTATCTTAGAGAGAACTGCTGCTGTTGCCGCTACAATTCAGATTTATGGAGTGGGGTATGCTGCTACAGTTTACTGGATGGTGAAGCTTTACCCTTATCTCATTCATGGTGATTTTCTAGGTGCCCACGTATACACTTATTTTGATACTAACGTCAAATTTAATTTAAACAGGGTTTTAACACTGGTGATGGACGATACATGTTTGGTGGTAATAACGAATTATACGCCAAACGTGTTTACAAGAAAAATAAAAAATGGAACTAATGATATGATAAGTCAGTTATGTCGTAGCGTTTATGCGGAACACAAAACAAAAGATTTCCGTGATAAAAGTATAATATTTATGGTTTCCATTTGAAGTATTGTTCGTCAAGTAATGGTACTCCGTATAAGTACGCTATGGTCAACTCGAGGGTTCATTGTTGACCAGAAAGAATTAACCAATCCAAGAAAATTTGTTTATAACTGGTACGAATAGATAACGATATCAAGACGTTAATAACTTAACATTTTTATTGCAATTTATGTCAAACATGTTTCCTAAGGGACATGAGATAACAACCTATCGAACACATTTTTTAAAATTTAAGTCTAACAGTTTTAATCAAAATAACTTTTGATCAATAAAAATAGTTTATTGCAGTAAGCAGTGACATTTGGTTTCATGATAACCATATCGAACCACCGTCATGTAGCACATTTTTAACCGGCTAGAGGTCACATCCGCTATGGGATCATCACTAAGAAGTAGAAGGTGGTATATTAGTCGGCAGGGTTAACCTTTCGGCCATACAAACGTACCTTCATGTAGAAAATGTGCCAATTATTATTAATTTTTGTTGGGTAATTTCTGTTTTTAGCTAGAATTTATTTCAACAAAAATGATTGCGTTCGTGCGAACTCTTTGACATAATTTGTAGAGGACTGGTAATTGGTTTTGGTTTTTAATCCCCGCACCAGTTCTGCTATCTGACAAAATCACACGTCCTACAATACATGATGTGTTGGGATTCTCGTGCATGTATCCGTATGAAGTTGGGCATTTTAATATATTATATTTGAAGAAATCCTTTTACTGAAATAAAAAGCAAGTTTCTGCCAGATCGTACACAGTAATTTATAATACATGCATATATATTCATGATTAAAGTAACCTTCCGTGAAATGGTCAAATTGCGAAAGTCTTGACTAAGATAGATGGAAAATCGCCATCAACAGTTAGTATTAAAGAATAGACACGAATATCGCAACCACAACCGAAATCCCAGTCACCTAGTTTTTCAGCTTTACATCGTTTTCTCTCGTTATTACCGTGGAAAAAATGAATTCGCTAATTTTGATGACAAAGCCTCCTGCTGATTACGGTAAGCTATAGTCCTACAGATTAGTCTAAACTAATTTCGGTAACTTCGCCGTTTAGGTCATACGATGACTGCTGATTAATACTTAGGATATTTTTCTATCGACCACCGTCCATGTAACTGACATATTTATGCGTTCTTTCGGTTATAATTTGTTATTTTTAATATTAATAAAGTGTAATTTAAAAATAAACTTAAATTATTGTTTACCTTCACGAAAGAAAACATCTTAAGCTGCACTAAATTGAGAAAAGAAAAAGGTCATATTTTTTAAAAAACGTGTCATAGAAATCTGTATTAAACCTATAACATGGTTATTTTTTTAAATGAATAGTAGTTCGGATTGAGATGCAATGATTCAATTAATATAGCCCTGGACGTGATTTCCGAGCGGTTGCACGTTTGTATGGGTTAGTGAAATGGTGCAAAGGAGGTATAGTGCTGGTTGCTGCAATAGGTTTCGAGGTTTTATGTAAAAATTGTGTTTCTATATTTTTTTCGAATAAGGTTCGTTCTTGCTTCTGCGTATTTGATGTTGTTTTGCAAATTTCAAGATCAGTTTTCTTGGTGGTGTTCTTTTTAGATGGTGGTAAAGTATGCTGGGTGACTTTCAGAATGGACCAGGGTTTACTAGATTTGTGGCGCTTTCTGTGTTTCTCCATTTCTGATTTGCAGAATCCTTGAAGTAGCAGACCGCAATATTCACAAGTTTCGTTTTGCCCTTGTTCTGGGAAAAAAGTACCGTACAATGAATTATTTGAATGAATAAATAACTATTTCATTCCTGTTTCTTACTACCTAGTGATAAAGTTTTACCTTGTCCTTAATCGGGTTATCTGAGCTATTGCAGTGTGTTCAATCGAGTCATTGCTACAGTTTTTGAGGTGACCCAATACCACAACAGTGTAGCTAGCATTTAGAACCAACATATTAAATGTCAGTGAATTTATACATTATGTAGAAAGAAAGAAAGAAACGAATACTGAACAAAAAGCCTTATACATAACAGAAAAATTTGAAAGTACTTACCTATCACATTTGATGTTTTTACATTTACACTGCATATGTTAACCATACAATCAAGAATTTCATTGGATATAACTGACGAGTGGTTTGGTTTTGAAAAACCCTCATGTTTTTCCAGCATCTCACTATATTTTGAAGTCAGCTGAATACATGATTTTCGCTCTGTTAATTTTGTGGAGTTGTAAAACTCCCACAGTTGAGGATTTGTATAATGAAAATAAGTTCGTGAACGTTTTATCTTTTTAACAGAAGGAATATCAACTAAATAGTCGGCATCGTATCGGTTTGGCAATCTTGAATCTCGTTTTAATCTTGAAGACGTCCTTACTGCAGGAGGGGTGGCACTTTTATTATTGTTCAGAGCATCGGTTGCTGCTTTGACCTCGCTTCCTTCAACTAAGTCCAGTTTATTTTCATTTTCATCAGTTCCCGATAATCTATTCTGCACCTGCTGTTCATTGCATTTGCTGACATTTTCTGGTCTTGGTTGTGTAAAAACCATTTTCAAATTTTCCAAGTTCTGAAACTCTTTATCAGCGATAAATGGCAATCTCTTTGGAATAACAGTGTTCAGTCTGGAGCACCACATTATTATGGTTTCTCGTAACTGTTTTGTGATAAATGCAACACTGGTGTGTTTCGTTGGCCTATATGTCAGCTTAACTGCTTTTGAAAGTCCACTAAACAAGAATTCAATCCTTTTTGCAAGCAACATTGTACAGTAATATTTAGCGCATGCTTGTGTGTAGGTTTCGAAACTAGAAAAATGTTGAATTTCTGGCACATTGTTTGCATCGCATAAGTGCATTGGGTCCACACGGCACTTCACCACTGGTGTAGAGGGTTCTATAGCATGCTGGGGGGTCGTTTTCACATTGTAGGCTGGTTCACTTGGTACAACAGGCTTGGAATATTCTCTACTGTTAATTACACCCATGTGTTGTTTCATGTTCACATTATGGTTGCAATTCGCTGAGGTTTTATTCATTTTCACCTTTGAATGAAATCTTACCAGATTCTGTCCATTCATTGGATATCCTTTATTTGACCTTCCATTATGAAACGTTAGTTTCGGTTTAAAGGACACCTGACCATGAAAATGTTTAACCCCAAAGGAGTTTAATTTAACTTTGGATTCTTGCTTGAATTTCATGGACGTGAAACGTCCATAAGACTGTTTGCCATGAAATGTATTATGATAGTTTATGGGCTGTAGTTTCAATCTGTCATGGCTGAACATTTTAAAAGGGAAACTACACCCATTATTTTTATACTTTGAAAAAATTAACTGATTGACTTTTTTCTCAGGTATAATTGGGACTGTAAACTTTCTGTGGATATTTCCGAAGTCCGAAACTACTGTAGTAGTATTTTGGAAGTGCAGATGCTTGTTGCAAACATGGGATCTATACTTACATTCACACTTTTGTGGCAGTTTTCGGACTGGCATTGGAAAGTTCATTTCCATGAATAAGTTTGATTTGTCATTGAAGTTATAATTGTGTTTACGTGGCCTTTTCTTTACAGGTTCAGTAGGAAGATCAACTTGGCCTAACCCCATATCTTCTTTAATATCAACATATTCTGATTCTGGTGTGATATCTTCATTCCACCTTGCACGTTTTGGGTTGTTTAAATAAGTCACCACTTCTCCATTCAGTGAAAAAGAATGTTTTCTTTTAAAACTCCCATTTTTGGTAACAACTGGTTGAACTGGAGTATTTGATTCAGTTTTCTTAACACCACATAGATCGCCAAGAGGAATTTGCATTTCTATTGATTTTTAATCCACATTAAGCTTGATTAGAACAAAAAAAAGTATTAATAGTATGAACACCTTTATCTATTGGCAATCTTGGGATAAATCATACTACAGGTCATCTGTAATATAAAGATGTTAACTTTTTATTGTTTTTGCTGTGATATTCTTTCTTCACTTTATGTAGATTGGTAAAATTTACATCTATAACAATACTTAACGGTGTAAAACTGTGCTATAAAAATAGTTAAACTAATTCTAACCCTAAATGTTAATCCAAATACTCATAAATCCTACGATCAAGGCCTAAGCTGACCATTTGGTTAGTTTGCGGTTTTCTTTTCATTGTCCTTTTAAAAATGCAGCACATAAACATTTAGATTTGAAATCAAGAAACGTTAACTTTAGCCACAGAATCCAAAACCTAAAATATGTCTCGGTTTCTTCTTTCATATTTTTAGGATTTATTCATATGCCGTAAATACAAAAATGGCGGAAATCAGAAACAACGGAAACATGGAAATTAAATAAAGTTTAGCTAAAAATCTCTCCCGTTGATCCATATCAAGTTAAGTCAATAATGAACATTTTTTACTCCCGTACTTAATACTTCGACTTTGTTATGTTGAGTTGAAGAAAAATATAATTTCCGTATTTTTACCTTTCCGCCTTTAACAAATCCGCGCCAAAATATTGGTAATGCAGTTAAACTTATTTGCGCCGGTAAAAAATGACCGGTGACTTGGAAAATCTTAACTGCTTTTACTAAAATAATAAATTAATTCGCCGATGTATCTAACAATAATTAAATTTGTTATTATAAAGAGTAAAGTTTTGTAGGTTAATAACCTATGGTAATCCACTAGTCGGAAGGGGGAATTCCCTGCAAGATAAACTTGATTGTCGAAGATAGAAATCCGCAGCAACTTTCGTAGTTGCCACAGATAAAACAACACTTCATACCCAAACCTGTGGATCGCCTTTTAGTGACAGAGTTGCAGACTGGCCCATCTATAGGACCACGCCATATCCTTAAGCCGATTTCCCTCAGTACATGTTGCGCTTTGCCCCATATTCTTCTTCGGGGCTTTAAAATTAACTTTTATTTCAACAGTATTGTTTTCTCCTAGGTTTAGTAGCCGCGTCCGTTATATTAATTTAATTATACCTATTTGCCTTTTAAACGTGTTTCAACGACTGTTCGTTTTGCCGTTTTTTCCTGCTCCTGTGCCGCAAACAAACAATATTCTAAAATAGTCGATTATATCCCTGGGAACGGTACTTAGCGGCACTTGCGTAAACCCACTAAATTACTATGTTCTACCAAAATTAAAAGAACGTCTTGATCATACAAACCAACAAAAGATAAACCAACCAAATAACGGGTTGCTTCATTAGGTTCGGCGGCAAGGCATTGTTACTTTATAAACGTGGATTAAGTATTAAAATGCATCTGATCTAGAAATTCAACTCCAGCAGAAATATATTTGTACAAAAAACCCTCTTGTTTTTCATACTCGTCCAATTTTCGAACGGGTAACGTATGCTGATCATCCATAGCCTACCTATATCTGACATTCTAGAAAGTTATCCTACAAAGTGGTTAATGCGTATTACCCCAAAATTCCAAGTTTACTGTAAAATTTCGAAGACAATTAGGTTTGATTTGCAAAGAACTATTTAAAAAGATTAAGTGAAGACTAGGTATCAGTGGAAATCATTAAGTACAACATATTTATACACTGTTACTGCCAAGTTAACCTAAAGGATTATTAGCGTCACTACTTAAACTATCATTTTATAGACATGCTCATTTTAAGTTCAAAATTTTTCGACGTCTTAGCAGTTGTCTTGGTTTGTACTCATTTGTAGGCTGCAAATAGAAGAACTGCTTGTAAAATTGGTAAAAATCAGGAATGTTAAAATCTTGTTTCTGAGGTATTATAAAGAAATTCCCCTGAAACAAAACCAATATATTCAAAAAGAAAACTTAACAAACTACCACAGTGTATTAAAAGATAACACAGCATGAACCATTTTAGCACACACTAAAAAAAACTGCAACGACTTTTTTATAAATACATTTTTTAAATAATAACATTTTTCATGTTTTAGAAGATAGCGTTTGTTACCAATATTGTGTGTGTTTAGGAAGTAAAAAAGCAAGCTCATCAACTTAAGAAATTGCGAAAAAATGGTGGGCTAGATTTATACAAAAGCAGGCATGTGGGTAGATAATTGCTTGCTTTATTCATAGTGAGCGTACACTCGCGCACTAGTTAAAAAGAAAAAAACAATCCACCCGCACGGAAGCTTCTGTTTACATCCAGTATACTAATTGTTAGTCGATTTTTTCAAGAACAGAAGGAAAACGGACGACACGTAAATCGTGTCCAAGTACACATACAATACACAGATCGGTCAAGGGGTAAACTTGGGTTACATTGGGCGGTACTATAGAGCCGTACGAGAGCTCTACTTTTCGAAGCAGTTCACCATTTCTAAAAAAGTATGTAATATAAATTATACAGAAAGAGGTGTCAGTACTAATGTTATGCTTTATATACTTAACCAATAAATTAAAATCTCACAGAAGCAGAAAACTTTATAAGGTTTAGAAATAGGGTTCTCATTTTTACATCAATGTGTGGAACAAGTAATATTAACAGGGACCAGGTTGCCAAATATTTCAGTATTGACAACAGAACATTTAATTGACCAATAAGTCAACCAATAAGAACAACAATGAATCAAAGTAATGTACGCAAGTGGCTTGTCAAAAGATAAAACTGTAAAAGTGTTTAGATTGAATATATTTATAAAACTCAAATCTGTATTGTCTGTGATATTTACTGTTACACTTAATTTAACTTAAAAAATTATATAGCACAGTTTCACACCGTTAAGTATTGTTATAGATGTTATTTTTACCAATCTACATAAAGTGAGTAAAGTAATATCACAGCAAAACCAATTAAAATTAACATCTTTATATTACAGATGACATGTAGTATGATTTATCCTAAGAATAAAATCGTAACAATAACACTACCTGATGTCCCATAAAAGCAGTGAACCTGAACCCCCAGTCACGCACCAGTTCTCTCCTAGTAGACTCAAAGCAGATGAACATCCAGGGTCCTTGAACAATCAGAAATTAAATAAAGTACCAACATATGATAGGATAGGATAAGATAATCATTTTAATCCCCGTGAATGGGAAAACCAAGGGGGTTAACATGCAGGCAGTTGTCAGATCACCCCGCGCCCACCGTCGGGTTACCTAAGCTATTGCAGTGTGTTGTGTATGATAGACATGTTCCTTTAATTTGGTAGAACCCATTAATCTGCTGGTATCAGGCAATGTCCGTAAAGTGCGTTGCTTAAAGACACAACCGGCTAGCTAGCGACCAGTTTCGCACCTGCAACGTTTCAATTTAAAGGCGACGCACTTAACCGCCAGACTAATGAGCCGGACAACATGTATTTTGATACTGACCAGTTTTGTCACTTGTAACAGCATGCCAGATCTCCTGGACCAAATACACAGTCGGTCATCTTGTGCCACCGATAATACATGCGATGTTGAACACTGAACTGCAGTGATTGAACCTACACAAGAAAAAACGAGTTAGGCCTACCATACTTTGGAGAAAACTCGTAGGAGGGAAAGCGGGAAGGAGGGAAACTGCACACTAAAATATAGATTATGAAATTAGAGTTAGTTTTAAACATGGGGTTGGAGTGTTTGGGGCAGGGTTAGACTTAGTTCATAGTTTAAGTAAGCAGTTT
>CH002435.1:449110-464643 GCA_000149265.1 Ciona savignyi | reverse complement strand
ATAAAATACATACCTTATCCACATGAAGCACAGTGATGGGCCCAGTGTGGCCAAACATTGTGGACTGAAACCTCGCATCTTGTATTGTGAATAACTTCAATGTATGGTCACAGCTGCCTGTCAGAACTCTTCCAAGGGCAACCTATGATTGCATACATTAACAACAAAACCAGTTAAACATATTTTATTTTTATTTGAACATTAGACTGTTTTTAATATTTTTATTGTTGTATAATTGTTAATACAATATGAAAGGTGTATTATGATCATTACTAATATTTGAAGTTGTGGTTGAAAAAAGACAGTGTTAGGTTGGTTATATGTCCTTTATGTGACTTTCCGAAAAATATACGCAAAGAAGCATTCATTGTAATTGTTAGGAAAATATAGCCAAATAGTTAGAGATAGACCCTAGATACTGAATCCAGAACCTTCTAAATTTATCACTAATTTACCAAGTTCCTTAGCAAATAACAAATGAAATTATTGGATAAAAATTGACCTTAAAAGCTGAAATGGGTTGTTGGTGTGCACTTTTAACAGTGTATATCAACTGTAAAGTGATCAAGTTTGAATTGCGGTCCATGGGTAGTTCAGCTGAGTTGTTCCGATGTCTACTGGTTGTTCCTAAAAAAACGTTGTTGAATAAACTGTTAACATTAAAGCAACAAAACTTAAAATATTAGTTCAGCATTTGCTGTTGATTCGAGAGATATTATATATTTGACCCCAGAAGTATTATAGGGCTCTGCAAAAGTAAACAATCTAAACCTTTAAAAAAAAACAATGAACTAATTGTTTTGTGTCTTAAGGTGGCATCTGTAACATAGTTAAGTATATAGTCTGTCAAGTGCTATAATAAATGCTTTGGGAAATAAAAGTACTAAAAGAACAAGGCACATGATTGGTTATAAGATAGGAAAATGGTAGCTTAAAAGCCGACCAAATAAAAGTGCAAAAAACGGCGCAAAATATTTTACTAAATCGGTAACATAACTTTTACATAACATTTTTTATCCATAGTAAACCGGATCAATTGGGTATGAATTATTACATCTGTACCCTAACTGTAAGGAAACACCATACCTCTATATTGTACTTGGTTTTCCCTTGACGATCTTGTACCATCTAAAATGAAGAAATCCAACGTGCCGTTCAATCTAGCCGCCACAATCCTCATAAGTTCGCTTTCAATGAAAACCACTCCGGGTTTTCCAGTGTCGTGGTGGCATTTTAATGCACCACTCATTGAGTCCCACACCTGGAACAATGGATAACTGTGTTAAACATATCATTCACAGCAGGACCCGTGCACAAAAACATTGCAATTCCTCCCACTAACATGACAAGGCAAACGGTTTGATCTTTAATGTTTATGGTAAGAATTTCTTATTGTATTTTCATAATGGCCTTATTTTGCATTTGTTTAGCAAATAGTCGAGGCGACTCATGTTCAAAATGGAAACCAAGTGTTCTTTTATGTTAGTTGAAAGTACATTTTGATGACTTACCTCAATAGACCCGTCCTGACAACCAGTGACAACAAACGACCCACAAGTCGTTAGGCACCAAACTGGAGAACTGCGCTCTGAAAGTTTTAGAATATATTTTTTTACATAAAATGTGACTGTACGAATGGTAATTGATCGGTAGAAATTCTGTTTAAATTTCAGGCAATTGATCTCGATTACAATACAGAAGAATTATATAAAACTACCTAAATGTTTATTGATTGTTGAAAATTTAGATTTATTTAAATAAAACATACCTTTTGATAATCGACTTCTATTTGGTATAGAATGAAGTCTTTCCTGTGATTCTAATGAACACTTCTCCTTACATCTGCAACACAATATTTATGAATATTCCGTTAAGTAACTGTTTTCAAATTTAAATCAATCGGTTTTGGTGTATTTTGTTCCTTAACACCAATTTTGTAATTATGCTTATTTGGTGATGTAGCTGTTTTCATCTTTTTTTAAATCCGCTTATTCACCACTTTTTTTGTGATTTAGACAACCTTAAAAAAATGATAAACCATTCTAACCAATGATTCACATAGCAAAATAACAATTCAATTGGAAATAAGCGGGTTATTATGAGCCATTTGAAATGACAACTTGCATTACAAAAAAATTAAATTGACAGAAACCAGTGACAATTCAGGTACAAAATAAGCACAGCAACATCAATTACATCAATGACTAAAACTAAAAAAATTAATTATGTTCAAGCAGATTAACGATTTAAAGAATAAATGGGATTGTAATTCATTAATTCATATGTTATGAGTATAGTGACCTACTAACAAAATTGAATTCATCATTTAATATCAAAGTACAAACCCAACACTGACGTATAGAAGAATAATTACTCACTGACTGTTGACTATGCTATACAAACCTCTGAATAGTGCATGTGCAGTCACCAGAATGTGAGTCCCAAACCCGAATTTCGCTTGAAATATCCGATGAAATGACAGCAGCAGCTTCAGTGTGTACACACTCCACAAGCTAAAATATGTGTATTTTGGTATTGATAATGGCAATTAGGTTTACATTTAAAGAATTGCATGGACACATATTACAATCACAATAAAATATACAGGTAGTCAAAATTTTCATAAATGTCATTTTTAAATGAGATTAATTTCATCCGGTAAAAAGCTTATAAGTTCATCAACACAATGATACTTTTTGTATATTTGAAGCATAGCATGGTTACTTGGTGGATGGATTTCTACCAGGCCATGTTACGTCTCTGGACAAGAACTCTACCATAAAACACCAGGATAGAGGTTCAACATTAGCAATACAAACAAAAACACTAAATACAAAAACTGAAATGTCTCTGACAACCTAATTATGCTGTGTGATTTTTCACAGCATGAGGTTTTACCATCTAGCCCAATATTCAAGTTATAGTGAATAATATTAGGTTTAAATATTTTTGTTAAAGTCCATTTATTCCGTATCTTAGCTTCCATAAGGTGTGTCAGACTTAAAATTTCCAAGGCAAGGGTGCAATATGCACCCCCGGAACCCAGTAACTCTACGCCTATGGACATATAGCACAATATTCCGGTTATAGTGAATGCTTCTTCATAGCGCAAATAAATTTTATTCAGTATCTTAGTTTTAATAACCATTTATTCAGTATCTTAGTTTCAATAAGGTGTGTCAGACTTAAAATTTGCAAGGTAGGGGAGCAATACACACTCATTGCATTCTAATAACCCTACACCTATGACCATATGTAGCAAAGCAAGGGTGCAATACGCACCCCCGGCACCCAGTAACTCTACGTCTATGGACAGAGATATACTACCTGTGTGTGGCCAGAGAGTACAATGGGCATGGACTCCCCAACAGAGCTGACGTAGTTGCTGACAGTTTGTTTATTCCTCCTCGGTTTCCTCCAGTTGGCATAGTTACGTGAGCAGACACAGCGGTACATGATATGCAGGATGAACACCATGAGCATGCCTGACCATAAAATGCCATGTCGTTATACTACTAATATAATTGCACTAATAATATTTGTTGACCTAATTCAGTGGTAATGATTGCATTGGTTTATGTACCGGTATAATAGTATAGTAATTTTTGTCAGTATATAGACTTTTTTGTCTAAGAAAGATGCAAAAATGGGTCCCTTTAAAAAGTTCATGTTGGACACTATATTTATTTTATTCAATGTTTGACAGAATTTCCTTGGTGCCCTTCACTATAAGTTGCAGAGACAGATACAATTTTTAAAAAGATTTAGCTAATTAGATCTACATATGTTTATAATCCATAAATTATGGAAGATAGTTTGAGGTACATTGTCCCAAAACAATTTCTTAAATCCATTTTAAAACAATTTCTTAAACCATTTTAAATTTAATACACATTTTGGGTTTTTATTTTAATATAGATATAAAACAGAGCATATACCTGAAATAGCTCCAAGTAAAAGTGTTAGGTAGTAGTCAAGCCCTGTCATTTGGTAGCGACCAGTGTAGTAGTGGGAAGGAATGAAGTTCGATTCAGCTATCACATGTTGCTCTGGAAAGATTGAAGTTATATACAGATTGCTCTGGAAAAGGTTGAAGTTATAGCATCAGAAAAATCCATTAAGCTACCTTCTGGAAGTTTCTCTTGATTAGTAGCAACTGAGTGTTGTTGAGGATGCCTTGCTTCTTGTGCTTCCTCTGGTGTTATGCTGATCGGTATCAATATGGGGGGAAGGATGCTGATGAATCTGGAATGGTGTTGAAATATTTGTCCCCTAAAAGTTGTATATTTTTGAATTTTATTTAATTTTTAAAAGTTAAATCTAATAAGGATCTTTTTTAGAGGCTGCAAAATTAACAAATGGTATGGAAAAGCATTTTGGTAAATATGATAAAATATTTAGATAAGTCATTCAAACAAATCTTTTCTCTTTTAGAAAACTTTCACGTATAAACGGAGAAGTTGTCACACTGGTTATTTGTCAAACTTTCACCTGTTAAACTTCTGATTAATAGTTTAGATAATACGGGTGAAGGGGGGTTCAACCGCCCATTTCTATGTATAACAAAATATGATATAATAACAAGGGTATGAGTATGATAATATGGGTGGGACAACTCTCCTTTCAACATGTAACAAGCAATTAAAATAATACCAGATGTTTACAATAATGTGCAGGAACAACCATTCAATTTCATTGCATTAGTGTATTGTGCTTTTCCCAAACAGACACAAACAGCAGGTGTAAGTTGTATGACATGTAACATATGCATATTAACACTAAATCTTGTTTTATAATGGATATTACGGTGACAATACTATTTTTCAATGGATATTAAAAAAAATTAGTACAGTAAAACAAAGCTTACCTTTCAGCCAATGTAATATTGTAGTACGCAAATAGAGTGGGCCAATGCCTGAACGAGAGATATTCATATGATTGTAAATCAGAAACGCTCCAATTTATATCTCCATTTGTATTGACTGGGGGTGGTGTGCTTTTTACCTGGATACAAAAGGTTTTAGACTTGGCTGTCAAACTGTTTTTTTTTATACATGTGGGATGTTTTTATACATGTGCTCTCTTACAATGTTTATAAAACAAAAACTAATAAATTTAAAAATGGATTCCCCATGACCAATGAGGTGTAGGTAAGTATGCAGCTCTGTAGTTCATCTATCGTTGTGGATACAAAAACGCTGCTTTGTCTGCATTGAAGTAAGTAACCCAATATTTCTTAAATTTCAACTGGATAAAAAAAATATCATGTTAAATCTATTATAATTCTCATATTTTTTCTCCCAGAAATTCTTTAGCACTACTAAAAAAATGTTTTAAGCACATTTAGACCATGGAAAATGGAAACGGTGGATTCATTACTTTTCATTGGAAATTTAAAGTCCATACAGACCATATTAGCTAATATTCTTGTAAGTTAACCTGATCGGAAACTCTATCCTGTTTAAAAGTGAACAAAACTGGCTTAAAAGTAACATTCCTGAAATTTTTAACTCCTTACAATTTAACGACGTGTTTTAAACAATGGTTAACCACACTTGGGATTTTAAGATTACAGAAAATTCTCTTGCTTCTATGCACTAAATATTTGGTCCATGTACATTAAGAACGTGTTTGGTAAGTCTCGAGTTAGTTTTAACATGATTAAAACAACCACTTTCTAGTTAACATAGCATTTCAATTGATTATAAAAAACAGTGAATTAAAAAAATAACTGATTTGTTTATTTTTTTAATGAGAACTGATAATTATTGTAATGACATACCTCTTGTGTTTTATCCATAAAATCAAATGAATTGGCAACGGAAGCTTCATAGTTAAAATGAGATTCTGCTTTTTTCCTGATTCCAACTGGATCACTGTATACGAGCAGTACAAACCATATCACCATAGATACCTGGGTTATGAAAGGGTTAGTCAATCAATAATTGTTTGTTTTTTCATTCAATACCACTGGCAGTTGGTATCTTTAGATTTTATAAAGAGAAACATTTTTGTTATTTCACAACTCTGTCGTGTAAGAAACAAGAACAGTTGTAACCAGGATGTTTTGTAGTTTGATCTTTAGTACCATTCTCAGTGCATATGTCGTTGCGGTTTCAAGTCTCAATTCAGTGGATTTAAATAGAACTTTAAGTGTCGACCACATGCTAACCAGCATAATTTCTAAAACCCCGTTTAGACTGTAATCTCCCTTGGAAATATTAACCCAGATTTATCACAGCACATTAGACTTTTAAAGTTTCATCTTGATTAAAAACCTTTCTCATAGGTTATTTTTGTGGTTTTGGGTGAATTTCCATTGGTAAACCAATTTATTTTAATCTATATTTTTTTAATAATCAATTATATGGTTTTAACTTAGGAAAATAATACACTGACAATTAGAAGCCTTTTTGGTAGATGGTAGTTACATATTATTAACTTTGTTTAAATTCTTGTTCAACATATGTTTAACTTCTAGTTACCTATGGTTGTAACTTCTAAATACACACAAATTCAGAACTGAACAATCGAACCATTCAATTCTTACCATTAGTCCACGCTGTAGCATTCTTGTATCAGCAAAGAAAAACACAACTTTTAATCGTTTTGGGATTTTTAATATTGTTCCATTTTTACCACCAGTCTCCACAGAGTGAATCAAATCAAGCTTTTTCTTTTTGACAAGTTTTCTAAAATAAAAAAATAAAAAAAATGTTATATTATATAAACAGTTTGTTTTACAAAAGCTGTGTGTTTCAAATACCCTGTATTTGACGTTATATTATATAAACATGAATACCTTGTATAAAAATGTTATATTATATAAACATGAATACCCTGTATAAAAATGTTATATTATATAAACACTTTGTTTTACAAAAGCTCTGTTATACAAATACCCTGTATTTATGAGACATGTAATAACCAACTTACTTATTTAGCAGTCTTTCACTGCTTAGTCGTTCCGCGTAGGTATCGTAGCCTGGCTGGTCTAGATCATCATCAGTGAGTGAGTAGATGTCTTCTGTGATGTCCAACCTTCGTATGTCAATCGACAACACCGTAACAAAGAACATCATGTGCATGAAGAAATCCGATAAAACACCAACAAGTGCAAACGCACAGAATTCCTGGGGGTTTCAATATGGTTGATATGACTGTGTAACATTTAATGAGTAGCTTCTAGCTTGTTAATTGTTTTTTACCAGTTTCACTAAAAAAAAAAACCATAAAATGTTTAGGTGTTTATACAGCAAGTTTTACTAACAAGTGTATTAAGATGCCACATTTTAGACTAAAAAAACCTGCTAAAATCTCCATGTTGTATACTGCATCAAAATCGATTTAATACCATGTTATATGAGGGCCTTAAACTAATTATACTATAACCCAGCAATATATATGCTGGTATCAGAAGTCACTATGACCGCTGGTATTATATTTAGTTGACTTTTACCAATTTATATTCACCTGGTTAGTCATATTACTCAATTGAACAACAAATTTATATACTAAATTAAAACGGCATAAAACAATTTACCTGAATTTCTGGAATAAATGAAAAATATCCAATTCCAATTAGAACAAACTCAAGGAGTAAGTTCTTAGTAATGGAGCAGCCTTCTCTACTAAGCCCCAAAGCTATTCTCCTGTCCACATCTAAATGAGTGGGCGTAGCAACTACAGACTTTGTGATGACCAAGATATTTTCAAGTCCGATGATGCACACCAGATAAGGAAACATTTCACTGTGGAGAAATTAATAAAATGGTGGACATATGCTTGTTAAGAACTAATTTTTAGTTCCGATTTATGCAGTTTAATGGAATATATCCGGCTAAAATCAAAGTTTAAATATGAAAAATTGATATCGATTGATTGTTTTATATTTTGATTAATGAGCAATAGGGTTTTTAATCATTCTTAAGCCTACTAATTAAGTGGGTTTTCTGCAATGTTTATGTTTGGCTTAATTTCCTTATTATATCCTAGACACATTGCATATAGTTAACAATGCAAATTCTACAAAAGGCAACAACAACACTGCAAATCCTTCTATTCAGCATGGTCTAAAAATATACAACTAGAGATCCTGCTTTGCCTCGTAACTACTAAAAAGAAGTATTGAACAAATCAAATTTAATTTACAATTCAAAATATAAAAACATAAAAATCCACGTACCCTCCATTTAAAGTCGGTGTGAGACCAATAAGTGAACACAAACCAACCGCCATCATAAGCGACGCCATGACACTCACCACTGCACTGAATGCCATCCCAATCTTGCTCTTTACAAAGTTGATTTTACCTGGTCATAAATAGCGTAAGGTAATATACATCATTTCATGTGTATCGGTGGAA
The DNA here is from genome assembly GCA_000149265.1 of Ciona savignyi. NCBI lineage: Eukaryota > Metazoa > Chordata > Ascidiacea > Phlebobranchia > Cionidae > Ciona > Ciona savignyi. The sequence goes on along the minus strand of CH002435.1, from coordinate 456,278 downwards.
TATCACAATAAGAAATATGTAAATTTAAATATTGACACACAAAATAAATAGGACAGGATACACTATTTTGCTGTTGACTTATGTTCTAACAAGGACAATCGTCAGATTCCCTTAAACTCACTTAGTTATTGCTAAATACAACACAGATTTGGCAAACGCAACTTTGGCAACTGCTTTGACCACAGACACAACCAACAGGGGGCGTGGTTGCATTTTTTAACCAACTACAATATTGTTTGGGAAACAAGAATAGCATATGTAGATAGAGTTTTTACCTAAATGACGTATTGGTCAAGAACAACATTCATGCACTTTGATAAGGCTTTAATTGTACATTAAAATAATGAATTACGGTATATACGGTAAGATCCTTTCAGATAAAGTGGCCATAGTGGGATATTTTCGATTTAATAATTTCTGTTTATTTCCATTGTAGATCATTTTTTAACATTGTTAGCGATGGGTCTAATAACATTAGCAAAAAAATTGACTAAAAAACTTAAAATAGAAAAATACTTACGAACTGAGAAATAGATGTAACAGCCAAGAAAAAAATAAGTTGACAATAAGGGTATTAGGTCGTTGAACTGCATCTGTGGCTTGAAGTGTATATGGGTGGTGAGCTCTGTTATGTTGTGACACACAGCATTATCTCCATTATTTTGTGTGCACTTCTTGTACGCAGCAGGTAGTACTGGGGCAGAATACATATGCTCCAATTTTCTTCTCAATTCCGAAATTAACCTGTATGAAATTTAAATATCTGAATAATATTTTTTTTCCATTAAATGACACACCACTGATTATGGTCATACATATATAAGCACAGGTATAGAGAAACATATAAGTTAGGTATTTGCATTCGACAACTTGATAAACTCTCTAACAATATATTTAAACAAGATTAACCTTGCACAGATTTTATCATTAATTCGCCATCAGTGTCTTGTTTCGGGAAAGGTAACATCATTATTCTAAAACTCGAAGCTTTATAAACATTTATTAAAGTATTCTTCAGTTCCAGTGCATAATCAAACCGAGAAATCAACTTTTTGTAAGGTTGGATTGAAGATTATCCATGCAGATTTGGCTACCCTTGCAACTTTTGCTGAATTTATGGCTTTCCACCAAGGCCCTGGACCTGAAGAACAAACCTGTATTGTCCAGGTTACCAATAAAAAAGCTTGCATTTTCTATGCTTTAGCGTCCATTAAGCTCCTTTCCTGCAGATTTATCCGTAAAAGATTCGAAGGTTGCCAGATCCTACCAAACCATGTAAGGACTACTTGCAGAAAAGCTTTTTCAAACACAACGCTCTTTTCACACTATGTTGACATGTGGTGTTCCTACTGTAACTTTCATACTTTGTAACATTCGGACTGTTGCTTCTTTCCCAGGACAGAGAAAACTTAAAATTTTTTACTACAAAAAGAGTGAGAAGCGAAAATCCAATACAAACAGCGAATTCGGTTTCTTTTCTATTAATGTCATTAGTAGGTACCTGTTTTTAAAAAAAAAAACTTTTTTCTTTATTAAAAAATGTTGTGTAAAATAAACTTTTGTATTTGATGAGTAAAATTAAACTTGGTTAACTATCTTTTAAAGTTTGAGAGACAACTGGTGCTGATCTGCTGATCTAAGCTCATGAACGATAATACATACCAGCTTCTTACCAGGTAGCTTTCTTTTATAAAGCCCTTGACAAATATCATGTCCCTAGTAAGAAACCCTGAAAACACTCTTTATCTGTATTAACAGTGGCAACCAAGCTGCAGAGAGCGGCTTGACAAGCATTACTGCCGATATGGAAACCACTGTGCTGCTCTTTCAATCATCACTGGGCATGCAAACCTGTCTATAAGCACCAACTGCATGCATACACCATATGCAACCTTTCTGAACAGCCAACAAGAAAGAGTCACCTCTACTTTATATCAGTGCTTGACCATTATTTTTAACACCAATGAAGCAAAAATTAATTTACAACCTGAGGAACCTTTATCAATCCTGGTTAAAGATCAGTCAGCTACCTCAAAGATACTGGCAAACTTGACTGCTACCACATGGATTTGCAGTGCCATTTTGGCATTTTTAATGTAATGAGAAGGTTCCATATAACATCTTAAGAATTAAAATTGAATTACCTTTTAACTAAAGCTGATATTAACACAAGCAAAGAATAAAATTCTAATTGTCAATAGCCTAATTTGGTTTCACAACTTTTGAAAAAATGATATTTAACCAGACCAGTGGATCATATGTGGAAATATTAGTTATACAAGGATAGGATAGGATATTCATCTTTATCCCCGTGAATGGGAAAACCAAGGGGGTTAACACACGGGCAATCGTCAAATCACCTCGCTCCCATCGTCGGGTTACCGGAGCTATTGCAGTGTGTTGCATATGATAGACATGTTCCTTCAATTTGGTAGAACCCATTAATCCGCTGGGTTCAGGCAATGTCCGTAAAGTGCCTTGCACACAACCAACTAGCTAGCGACCAGTTTCGCACCTTCAACCTTTTGATTGAAAGGCGACGCACTTAACCGTTAGACCAATGGGCCGGACAAAAACACCATTGTACACAAACACATAGAATATATCTATCAATTTTAGTTTAGTTAATATTCATTAATTAAATAATGGATAATAAGGCAAATTACAGCAGAAAAACATGAAAAGATGGCAAAACGAACAGTCGTTAAAACATGTCAGTTAAAAAGAAAGAATGTGAATAAATAAACATAATATATTTATATAATCTGACCTGGGATTATACTTTTTCAGTACAAGAGTAACAGCGAACATAACAACTTGGTTCTCACTTGATTTCTTTATTCCACTTTGCTTGGAAGTGACACCAAATAACAACTCTACAGAACATTTTCATTTTTATCAAACCAGAATGTTAAGACATTAACACAAAATAAGTTTTTGTTACTATTTAAGTTATTTACCGTATTTATATGCTTCGAGTTACAATATAGGAAATACTTGTTGGTCTTACTGCGGATGTCATATAAAGCTTGTTATTTAATAACATGTTGGGTCAATATTTTGGTTTCTTAGGGTCGATAGTGGATAAAGGGTTACAAAGTTATCATGTAATTTAAAAATTAATTTATTAAGCTTTTAAAGGTACCGGTATAGGAAATAGAGCTGAATATGTTATTCTCTGGCAGTATAGCTTATTTAACATGTGAGTATTATAAAGAATAGCTAAGAGTCCTGTTAGACAATGAACAATGTAACCTAAAACACTATCAAGGAATTGTTTTTCACAACCACACATTAACAGCATAGTTTCGGAAAGTATGCCAAGTTTTGATTAAGATTCCATTTGAACATTGGTTCAGAGATAAAAAATTAACATTTTGATAAGTTTTACAATAGGGTAAATATTAGTGCTGAAATTTTTAACTTACCTTTTATGGATTGTGATGTTTTGATTGGCTTTCCATCAAATTGATTAATTGTGTTGATTATATTCGGGTCAGACTTAAATTTATCCACATTATTGCTCCAAAATGAGGCAGCTGAAATCAGTAGACATCCATATTCGGGGAATAAAGACTTGATCCGTTTTTTAGCTTTGATCACAGTTTCTGATACTTGCAGGCAATTCCATGGTACAGAGATATTGCTGTTTAAATAAATGAATTAAGATACTGGCATAATAAATAAATGGCGGACAAAGCTTTTCGTGTCTAAATTTTCCTACAAAACAAACTTTTAATATTTTGATAAACTGTTTTACTTTGAATGTCATATCTTGTTTTCAAAAAATATGCAAATTTTGGTTATTAGTTGGGAATGATATTGATTAAAACAGTGTGGTGTGTACTGTGTAGGCTGCAGTTGTAATTGTACAGTTTTCTTATATTCAGACAATTAGGCATAATAGGATTATTTCAACATTTAATACTATTGTAAAGCTTTGGCAGGAATAACAGTATATAGATATATCAGTACCACTGTTTAACTAGACTAAATAACTGTAAAAGCTATATAAAGATATCTAATCTATATTTAAGTTTTGTCATTATTTTTAATTATAGAGACATGGTGAAGAATCATAATCTATGTACTCCTTTGAAATGAATGGGAAAACGGTGTTAATTACTAGCCCAACATTATTTTTTTTCATTATTTTTCACTATTGTTCTATTATTTGTGAGGAACTGACACACATCCTGTCTGATACTGTTAGGTCAAAGGAAAACATGTTGGCGATTTTGTTTTATTATAATATTCTAAAAACTCTTGTGCATATTATATTATATATTCATTAATTGTATTAGGGAAATTATTGTTGCGGTGCACATATAAGATTTTTCTTGTTGACTAAAGAATGGAATATTTAAATGGCTGTAATTAACACATGGTAATAATGCCCATAACCAGATTGCATGGCAGTGAAACAAAACCAGAAGATAGCATACCTATGATTAATCTCTCATAGCAACCCAGAAGAAACCTATGATTAAGCTTAGTTTAAGAAAACAAACAAACAAACAAATATTCAACTTACGTATCATGAATTTGAAAGTTTTGTATTTCACTCAAAATATCAAAAACCTTGTACAAAGGGGCACGATAGGCATCACTTTTATACATTCCTTGTGGCGGCCATGGAGTTACTATGGATTTGACGAGGAATTGTTGCACATAGGCAGCATGGTAAGTTGAATCAAGCTGGAAAATCCATATGCTTATAAAGTTGCTTGTAAATGAAACAGAAAAATAAAATTGAATATTTAATACAAATAGTCTAATAAAAATTTCCGAATATTTTGTTTCAATAAAGATTTTTGGTACGAAAACCAACATCGAGGTAGAAAGTTAATTTACAAACGACACAGTTAGTTGTAGGTACTGATATAAAAATACTATCTTGTTTATGAAGCAAACAATGTTATATTTACCCAGTCCGGCACTTTAATAGTTACGCCATCATTCAAAAAATTTCCACAGGAACCATCCCCATAACATTGCTTTAAATCCTTAGTCAGTGTGTCAAATTTGGTGGGTTCGCTTCCAGGTAGTGGCAAGTTTAGCAGGGGATAACTAGAATTAAAAGTAAAATGTTATAACTTTTTTCCATTATGTACATAAACAAAGGGATTGCGAAGTGACATTAAAGATGGATATTCCTAATGAACTTCATCACAAAAATGACTGAATGGAGGCGGTACGACGATCTACCCCTTATTCACATGTGCCGACAGGCATGTGATACTTTCGTAAGAGCTGATAAAGAATTTCTTAATGAATTGGTTATGACATCCTAGACTGAAAAAAATTAGACTGAGTACACACAGAAAATTCATAACAGAATCATGCTACTCATAATAAAATCATAATCTTTCATATTTGTGATGTCACTTGAACGTGATTGAATTTTTTACTACCGGTACTAGTACAATTCAATCAAATATACCAAAAGGTGAATTGTGCAATGCAAAGAATTCAATTTAGCAAAAATCAAGTATATATATTTTTTAAATTCATGCTAACCTTAAAAATTTAACAAACAATAATAATAAAGAGTTATGCATAGCAAAGGATGCAACGAAATACCAAAGAGTAACAGAGTGGGCTGCACCGAAATGCATTATAACATTCGAATAGTTACCCAGTCCGAAGCATTTGTTCTGTTACCGGTACCTCTAAATACTACAGGATCGCTTGAACCGCTTAGATCGCATCGAGCGCTTGAATCGCTTGGATCGCTTACTATACTTCGTAATTACAAAAGCCATGATATTAATGTTAGGGGTGGGGTTAAAGTTAGTTAGGGGGTTGAGATTAGTGTTTGGGACAGGGTTAGAATTACTTTCCATAGCAATCTAAGTGATCCAAGCGCTCCTTTAGTATTTCGAAGCACCATTCTGTTACCAGGTCTGCGAAGTGCATACCCGAGAATATAACTATTATTTTTATTGTGAACTTTCTAGTGTCACACCTAATTATAATAAACAATAAGTGAATACTAACATTAAGAAGCATGGAAATGTACATACTTCATGAACAATAATAAATAAACTTACATTGATTTATTTCTACCTACGTGGATGGGAACAAGATCTTGTGCATGCAACGGTAAAATTATATTTTTGAGGTTCGGCTGCATTTATGTTATCTTGTACCAATTTTTCCACTTAGCTTAGGCAACATCCACTAAGTGCCTTATACTAGAGCCCCCTACTAGCAAATAAATGGTTCCAAACAACAACATTTTGGCTATTGGCCACCGCTTTAATCAATTGAGCTAACCGACATGATTCGATTTGCATTACATAGAAAGTGTGATGCTATGCCACTTACCAACACAGTAACACCATAGCAGCAGAAAAAAGAATCATAATCACAGGGTGTCTGGACGCAAAGATACCGTAACCATAAAAAGCACGTTCAATGTTTTCCTGGTGAGTTTTCATTGTGTATTATGTTTTAAAATCTATCGATGATCGTCTGGAACTAATAAGCCTGGTTAATACGGATCAACATCAACTTGCAAATTCAGTACCGTTATCTAATGCAAATTGCCCTGAAAAAAACTAAAAATAGCGCGAATTTTAATTTTCCTGATGCAAACGAGGGCAAGACAAACTCAACTGATACAGCAAGGGAAATCCCCAGAAGTAACAGCCATGTGACCTAAACATAAACGTCCTGACTACATGGTGTAATCTAGCATTCTAGAATTAGGCATTTAAAGCTAGCACATTTTCTTGCAAAGACATATAAACTATCTGATGTTTTAATAAACGCGTGTTTAATGTGATAAGAGCCAAGAGGTTAAGACTCGGTTGACACACGCCTTGATTTATTGATTTAGATTGTCGCGTTTATTTCTCGCCACCGGAAACAGAAAATGGTTCTTGTCTGGGGCAAGTTGCGCAATAACAAATAGCTCGCCCTGTGATCCTGCTATATACTTGCAGCATTTTTGTGCATACCAGGTAAGATCCACTTACACAAAATTTTACGTTGACGGGCAGGGTTTGTTTGTTTTTAAGCAGCCCCACAATCGCCAGCTCGTTATTATAAAGAGCTGTAAGCTACAACCCTAATGTTAAAAGAAGGTAATCTGAAACGTTATGATATTTAGTTACACCAATTAAAATACAAATTAAACGTCGATGCCGATGTGTAGTTTCGT
>CH002435.1:418392-437009 GCA_000149265.1 Ciona savignyi | reverse complement strand
CACCTTCGAACCTGTAACCTTTTAGCTAAAGGTAGACGCACTGACCCACTAAGCTATTCGGTCAGAAAAATTACCTAAAAAAGGGTATTTCCCAAAAAATAGTAAGAATTAAAAAAAAATAATTTTAATACTGTATTAGGCACATTATTCTAATTAAGATTATATTACAAGTTATAATAAAAGCTAGTTTTAAAGTAGGAGATTTATCACTCGATTTGACAGCTGCTGTTAACCGACGACAATTGAAATAAAACAAACTTCTATCGCTCACCAGGTTGTGAGAATTTTTCCTTCCACTGGTTGAAAAGGAAGACGGAAAAATACGGGATAGTTTTACGGTTGGATGATGAAGCAAGGTGTAGTAATAATGCCATGTCGTTATGTAGCATCGCCTGGCCTTGCCCTAACCTGTCAATGAATATTTTCCACGGTTGCAAACTGCACGATAACATGGATAAACAAATGCCTCATACCCCAATGTAAACTAAACTAAAAATTCAAAATTAAAAATAAACATAAAATATACATATTGGCATGGTGTACAAAGGTACATCATGTTAAAATATACATATTGGTATGGTTCAATATTAACATGATGTACATTTGTACATATAAATATAGCACAATATAAAGGTAATACTAATTCAAGTTTTTAATTAAATTTTACAAATTATATATATATTTTGTAAAATACGATATTGGTATGCATCAGGTAAAATGGCAAACTTACTTAAATGGCCGACATTTGAAGAATTCTCCCTTTTTCATTAAACTACCATCCTGTTCCCCACATAAGCATGTTCTATGGAAAAATATTAAGATCATCCAAATACATTTGGGCATTTTTACATGTTTAATCCACAAAACTACAAAACAAATTACAATGTACTAACTTGTTAGTAGTTTGCATACATGGTAACAAGTTATACTTTTATCCTAAAAATTATTACCTTTTGGATAGGTCAATGGCAACAGCTTTATCATTAAGCCACTTCAATGCACTGCAGTTGAATATACCATACACAAGTACGATAAGCTGAGCTAAAAACCATATTATCCTAGAGAAATATAAAAAGGGTGAAGAAAATATGTACAAAACAATGTATTGTTAAACTAAAGGTGTCATTTGGCTGCTGCAATTATGGAAAGCTAAAAGGCTTTAGTTTGAGTGTAGATAAAATATAAGAGCCATTAATATTGATCTCTCAGATCACGATCAGTAATTCGCTAGTTAGTTTGCTTGACATTAAGCATATTAATAACAGGACTGTGTTTAGTTATTCGTAATGTAGGTAGATAAATTCTTAAATATCGGTACAATGTTACTCTCAGAGAGATGAAAACAAAGTCAAAGATATTTCTCAGGTGCGTAGTAACACTCGGATATTGAATAAATGGGCTTTATGGCCTATAATCAGACTCAATGTGTACCAATCCTCCACTAATAGGACAGGATTTTTAAATTCATGTTCTATAATCCTAATGGTAAAAAGCAAGGGCCCCAAATGTCAAGAGTTATTACAGTGTGTTGTATAATGATTTTGAGTACTTTCAGTTTAAGTTATATAAAACTATTTAATTCTAGTCTCAGACAATGTCCGCTAAGTGCCTTTCTCCAAGGACAAAACCCACTTGCTAGACACCAGTAATAGGCAAAGCACTAAGCCCAACTATTTGGTTGGATAAAATACAAATCAATTTTTTTCAAAGATAAAAAATAAGTTAAACTTCAAGTGTAAATAACCAGTCTAAAACTTAGCACACCTCAGGAATGTGTCGTGATCACAGAAAGGTTCTGAAAGGTTGCATCCAGAGTAGAACTCGTACTTTACAAACAGGACCATATTGACAAAGAAAAATACCATCCAGGATATTAATTGCGCTAGAGATTTCGTCATGTAGGAGTTTAAAAGCGCAGTTGATTTCTCCGTTTCATTGCAAAATTTCTGAGAGAAAATAAATGATTTAAGATGAAACAATACTTCAATTACAAGACTGTGGTATGCATATATTTTTGCAGCATCAAAGCCATGTTGTTGCTTTTGAATTGTATTGGTTATACAATGGTACCCTAAATCATTAAAGGAAATTCCATAAATTTACACTCTGTCAGGGTAATTTGGATTATCTGATTTTTTAATATCATTTTCATTTGAATCTTACAAGTAGCAAACATTAAACACAAATCCCAAAAAAAACAATGAATTATGACATCACGATTATGATTAATGCTGTAAATAAATTTAGTCAAGTTTTTAGAGGTTTATTTAAAAAATTACCACCCAGCAGCCAGCACTTTTATTAAAATTAGTTTATGATGCTGTTCCGGTACTGGTATATTATTATACATTATGTAATCAACATTTTATGACTATGTATTCAGGCAGAATAAATAAATTAAAACAAGTTGGCTAAAGTTTATAGTACATTGACCTCAATTAACTTGTGAATGGTGTTTTGTGAAATTAAAGTTAGGAGAAAAACTTTATAATGCAATATTGATAAAACTACTCTTATCGGCATTACTTTTTAAAGTCAGCAATCCTGATTAAAAAAAAAACGGTATAGTTCTGTTGTATCCAAGAAACACATTGCACAATCTGTTAAATATATGAGGAATTCCCCATGTTTATTGCCAACAATCGTGATTATTGCGATACCTGATGCGCAATTATCAATACTTTTTAGCATTGTTTCATCCCAAATTATATCCAATGTTTAAGAATATCTGATCCAATTTAACCTGAACAATACCTGTACTTGTTCGTACAATTTTCTTGCCTGTGACTTGTTCAGATATGCACTTTCGGGCCGAAACAAAGTTTCCAATAATAAAACTATTTCCATGTTTACCTATGATAGAAAACAATAAATAAATATGCTACAACAATAGGAGTAAGCACGCGAGTAGGATAGAATATTCATTTTTTTTATCGTATGAAAAAACATAGGGGTGTAATAAAATAGGAAAATGTCAGATTATGTCTGACTGTGTAAGGTGCATAATTAAAATTTGTATTAAACAAAACTCTCACACAGGAATAAGCTCAGTTATTATTTAAAAATAGATGTGATGTCTGTTTGCACTTTAGAGGGTAACCACTGGCAAATATTGGTTTACGACTAAACATGGTTAACGGACAAAAGGTCAAAAATAAACTTACTGCATCACTTTTCATGAGTGTAAAAAGAGATTGAGTGACTGGCATTGTAGATGGGGAGCGAAGAACATCAGCCACTGATATGTACCATGTGGATTGACGGCATTCGTGTAAAATATTGGCGAATTGCTTCACAAGCTGCTGGACTGCAGGCATCTAAAAAAATTATTTAAAAGAAATAGATACGAGGAAGCAAAAATTATGAACATTGCATTTAGAGCATTAGTATAGAAAAAATGACAATCTGAGTTATGTTTGACCACCACCTGTGATGGACCAAATTGTAATATTCAGTCAGATTGGAAGTATATTTTTATCTTAATTGCAGCTCAGGTAAGGCCCAATATAGGACGATCAGGCAACAAACTTTTTGTAATGCCAGTCTGGAAAGTATGCATGCAAAAAATAAAAAATACATGCCAAAAAATATATGTTAATACATTAAAATGCTTAACGACAAAAATTAAATATGTCGAAAACATTCTTAAAACTAGATTGGAAAGCGTCTTCATGATGAAGTGCTCAGGACATTGTACCTATGTGCAGTATGTTATAATAAGTCTCCAGCATAGAAGGATAGTAATGACTAAAACAATATTAAACACTGAAGCACATTACTCACTTTGACCCATAAAACTCCAATTAATAGAAGTACAATGGACTCCACTAACAGGAAATATGGCAAATAAGCTTGGTAATGCTTTAAACAATAGTGCTTCGGAGTGGGCATAGATGTTGAATCTTCTTCAATGTCAATGGTTTTGCTTATTTGGTTGCTTATGTGAACTTTTAAGTTTGACTCAAATTTAAATCCTTCATTAATACCATGTTTCGATTGGTCTGCAAAACTAGTGCTGGATGCATTACGGGTGTAATTGTTGTGTTCTTTGATGCTTTTGTTTTCTATGGCATTACCACCGGCGCACAACTGTTCCAAATCTTGACGGCCAATGATAATACGAGCGGTCCCGACCAACGCAATAACAATGAGGACATATGAGCAGTAATCCAACAATGCTTCACGTGTCGGTTTGATAAGAGAAGCAGTTGTTTTAAAAGCCCAGCTTGAGCCCATGACCAACTGGAGTACTAAATAGCCCACACTAAACAGGAAACATTTGCACACAATTTTAAAACAACATGAAAAGTTGTCACTGTTCTAAAAGCAAAACAATTGCAACTTTTAAGACAAGAAACTTTGATCAATCCCAAGAACCTCTTGTTAAATTAACCATCTGTGACAATCCCATTTTATAGCATCGCATATTTTAACAAGATATATAAAAATGGTACTAGCTAGGGCTGCGAATTAACGGTTAATTTAACAAACGGTTAACTGATGTAAAAATAATCGGTTAACCGTTAACCGATTTTCTTTAAACTACCATCAAATCGGCACCGTTTTTGGCAAAAAAAGTTCAGGCAACCGTAAGGGCAGAAAAGAAATAACGCGCGTGATTACCGGCATTATCGGGTCTTATTTATGTGTTACTTTATAGTTTTTAAACGTCACCTTAAGACACATTATATAACTTTGATTGTAATGCGTAATATTGAGTTAAAAATCAAACAATCAGCGTCTGAATGGTTGCTTATATTACGTTGACAATCAAACAATCGACGTGTGAATGGTGCGTATATTACGTTGACAATCAAACATTTGACGTGTGAATGGTTGCTTATATTACGTAATAATGAAACAATCAAACTGTGAATGGAGTTATATATATTTGAAGATTATTAAAACGCAATTACGCACAATTAAATGTGGGCGGTAAAGTAACGTTAAAAAACGGTTAAACGGTTAAAATTTGACGTGACGGTTAACCATAAAAACGGTTAACCGTGGGTAACAAAAATAACCATACTGCTTGTACTAGTGGTGCCAAGCTCCTTTTCTTTGTAAAAACAACCCATTATGTGTTTATTAGTTTACAGGTGATAGCTAACATTATTGTTTCTGTTTGCAAACTCTAAAAAACATATAGGTCATGCAAAAAAGGCTATGGCCACATCTAGTGGAAGCAAGATACTTTCGGTGTACAAACAAAATAAGATATTTTACCAATGCATGCGTCATTCTTTGCACTCTGTTCTCTTACCAATACTAAATATAGAATAACACAAGGAGAGGTACCACCCAGAAAATTGCCAGATTACCTTGTGCTTAAGTCAGGTTACGATAGCTATTGCAGTATGCTGTATTCTATATAGGATGGAGGCTGCAATTTTTGACAATGAAGCAGTTTTTTTGCAACGTAGTTTAGTTTAGTTTTTTTTCGCTCCTTCGTTACAAACGTATTAAACCATTAGCTTTCAACTTAATTCTGTTTTCTGTAAATTAGTTGTGCCCAACGAACATTCTGATTACGACCCACTCCACTACCATGTGTGACAGACGCCGTACAATCTATACATTGTTGCTCTGTTATGGTTACGTCAACAACTTAAAAGCTGAAAAGCAAATTTGAAAAATGTATTTTGAAAACAAGAAACAGCAAAACCCCCCAAGGCGAAAGTTTTACAAATTAATCACAAGGGTGGAGTATAACAGTTGGCCTGCAAAAACATCGATTTTCAGAGATATGGGTTACGTAGCCGAATAGATCGGGCCCACCTTTAAATAATTCATGTATTTTTGGTTTTTTTAAAGCACGGTTAGTCTGGAAACACATAATTCCAAGATAGGTGTAGAATTTTGAAATTTTCTCAATGGCGATAGCTTTTGTTTGTCTAGAACATTTTTTTTTCTGGAATTTTAAGCACTTTTCATCAGTTTGTTACTTTCGGACATGGGCCCATATTTTTCATAATACAGAAACATTTCTTATCAACAGAAAGTATTTATATGTATTTCAGGTGCTATTTACTAAAACTGAAGGAATGTCTTTATCATATATAGCGCATTGCAATATATATATATACATCAGACAACCGTTTGATGCGAGGTTATCGCCATTACGTATTGTGAGGTGATTTGGCGACTAGAAAGGACTAGAAACTGGTCGCTAGCTAGTCGGTTGTGTCCTTGAGCAAGGCACTCAAAAAGATTTTTTTGGACAATGGATGACGAAATCAAGTCCATACCATACGCGTGGTTAATGGCTGATCTTTGGTCAAAACACCGAGGTATTCATATTCTATCCCATGAATTTGAAAATGCGAGAGAAGATCGACAGTAATTCAAAAGGATCATTAGAATAAATTTTATTAACGTGTAGGCTACCCATATGTCTTTGACTAGATATTTAACCAGACTTTATATTGTACCAATGTACAACTATGCATTAACACATGGTAGTGTGTATATCCACTCAGTGCAGTGGAATACCTCTACATTCGCAACAAAAACAAAAAGTGTTCCATGTATAATTGCTGCCATTCCGTATCAGCAGATCATGATCCTCTTTGTATAACAAAATCCCGCAAAATCTGCTCAATGGTCCTCGTCTTCCTCCGGTCCCGAATGGCCGTGATATTTAGCGAGGGCGGGTAAAAATAACACAATAGTCCCAACAAATGAAACAAAAAGAAAAATAGCAAGGAAAATTCGATCCAACACCATAGCAGCGTACATCCATTCCTCCATTTCCTAAAACATAATGCATGAATTGAAAAAAGTATAATCTATATAAGGACGACGTTTTTTTATGTACTTATGACTGTTTTTGCAAGGCCTATGAAAGAAGTTGAGTAATGACGTAATTGAAATATATTAGAATAAAGTAAACTGCAGAAAGGGTCGTGTCATTAGGTTCTTAGCGATGGGTATGTGTTAAAAAAAACATTAAGGGTTTTACACAAAATTTGATTCCTCTCTTTAATGCAATTGTTAATCCATTTTTGTTTTCCAATACAGCTAAATATTAGGCTTCACCACAAAATTTCCAATTCTATGCATAACCTTACCCGTCTATGCCGGATTTTCTTTTTGATCCGCCGTACCAAGAACCTTACGCACTGAAACGCTGTTATAACGTGGGCATCGTCGTATCGCTGAGCCGACATAGCACCTCTGCCAAAAAATTGACATGTTTTTGTTGGTAATATGAGTTTAACAACCACGGAATCCCTCCGGTCGATTCAATCATAGTATTTTGAAAGGTAACTTCAGTTAAGTTACTCACCCAAAAGGTGTTTGTCGCTAGGGGTGGGGCAAGACCGGGAAACGTTTAACTAACTAGGTTCAGGCAACGTCTGAAAGCACGGTCATTAGCTATTGGCTGGTTTTGATCCACCATTATTTGGTGAACGGTCCGTTTAAGATAACGAGAAAGATGCTACACAATTACACAACCATATCCAACACGCTATACCGACACATACTCGCATTCTTGCATTCGCTTCTGCAAGATGGAAGCGCTTAGATTGATCAACGGGAGATTCCATTGGATTCGACCAGAGAATTTTCGTAAACATAATATGCTCGGTGCCACCGTTAGCAATATGTAACGAAGGCGTTTTGGTAATGGCCTGAAAAATTTAACGTTTGACAGTAACAATAATAGTGATACATTTAATTGAAATACTTTTATAATGTTCTCTTAGCATAATATATAAAGGATAGGATGGGATATTCATGTGCTGCGTATCGCCGTAAATGGGAAAACCAAGGGGGTTATCACACGGGCAACGCCCACTCACCCTATGGGTTAATGGAGCCATTGCAGTGTGTTGTGTATGATTCAGACGTTCCTTCAATTTAGTAGAACCCAGTAAAGGACACAGCCGACTAGCTAGCTACCAGTATCGAACCTATTTTACCGTATTATACCAACAGGAATATAAACTGTATAGTTAGTTGTTCCAAGCAGAAACTAGTAGTTAATGGCAGTGGTTACCAAATAAAATCCGCCAAGCTTGAACATTAATGTGCAATACCGAATTCATTTAATTTACTTTTTTAATATTCCAGCGCATTAAAATAACACAATTAAAATGGGATTTATATTTACCTATGCGTTGTATTGGATCGATAGTGTACGTTGATTACTGTTGTTGTAACAATGATTGATAAGGTTATGAAAATCATAGTGAACAAAAGGTATTCCCCAATCAGCGGAATGGCGTTGGATGTGGAAGGTATGATCTCGGTAATGACAAGCAGATAAAAGGTGTGGGCAAGTAGAACGGATATGCAAAGGGTTATCTTTTCTTGGGAATCGGAAGGGAGGTAGAATACTAAAGCTGGAAAACAAAATTAAAATGAATAGGATAGGATAGGATAATCATGTTTATCCCCTTGAATGGGAAACCCAAGGGGGAAGCTGGAAAACAAAATTAAAATGAATAGGATAGGATAGGATAATCATGTTTATCCCCTTGAATGGGAAATCCAAGGGGGTTAAAGGGGGAAGCTGGAAAACAAAATTAAAATGAATAGGATAGGATAGGATAATCATGTTTATCCCCTTGAATGGGAAACCCAAGGGGGTTATTAAAATGAATAGGATAGGATAGGATAATCATGTTTATCCCCTTGAATGGGAAACCCAAGGGGGTTAACACACGGGCAATCGACAGATCACCTCGCCTCGCGCCCACCGTCGGTTTACCAGAGCTATTGCAGTGTGTTGTATATGGTAGACACGTTTCTTCAATTTGGTAAAACCCATTAATCCGCTGGGTTCAAGCAATGTCCGTAAAGGTCCTTGCCCAAGGACACAACCGTCTAGCTAGCGACCAGTTTCGAACCTGCAACCTTTCGATTGAAAGGCGACGCACTTAACCGCTAGTCCAACCGGCCGGACAAATAGTGTTACTGCACCGCTGCACTAGTTTTTTTGGTTCATTGATTGTTTATGTTTAGCTGATTTTTGGTAACATTTTATTTCTATGATTTGTCCTTGGCAATTTCACGTTTTTGATTTGTAAAGTCCTTTTCAAGTTCGACTGCGTAGAAGCAGCAGTTATTTTAATGAATTAACGGACGCGCACTTGTTAAGGTATTATTTTGTAGTATAGTTTTCCATTTTTCTTTTATAATGCCTTGCATTCAGTTATATATTTTTAGTTACCGCTGAATACGAAATAGAAATTGGAAAAGAGCGCGTCATCTTTACTGATGCGTGCTACCGTAACAAGTACAGGATGAGATATATCACTGTTATCAATCGTTTGACAATTCTATATCATATGAGCTAACTTTTCCCGGGGTTAAAAATATGTGAATCATTATAGGTGCTTACGACTTTATAGGTATTGTTTTAAAAAGGATTTAACTTTTTACGCGTCGATTTTTCTATAAAGTTTTCACTAGATCAATTTGTTGTCGTATAGGGGCATAGAGTTATACAGTAAGAACCAGAGCGAAAAGCTGTTACCTGTTAAAAATGAGATGCCCAAACAAGGGGTAATCAAGAACACAATATAGAATAGCGGTAGACGTTTCATGACGAAACAATATGATATACCATTGTGTCCAAACATCACTTCTATTGTTTCGTTGAAGTCCCTTTAAAAAAACAAATAATTACATCCGGTGCTAACCACCGCCAGACTTTATGTAAAACTATACATTGGCTTGTTTAAAATAAAAAGATTTGAAGAACAAACAACAAATTCACATGCTTTAAATCAGTAAAGTAAAGCTATACACCAAATATTCCATCCTTAGGAAAAAGAATAACCATGCAAACCAATATGCCACTTTTTCAAAAGGGATTGGTAATTATAATATAAACACATACCCCGTGTTGATTGGGTCGTGGTGATAACTTGGACTGTGATCAACATGCGTGTCCACTATATCCCACTCTCCGTTATGTAGAAGGTTCGTTATATCAACCTAGAAAATGATTACAATATTTGTTCATAAACGTTTTTTCGCAACCTTTCATATGAATTCGCAACCTTTCATATGAAAAATGATACATTGGACGCACAAAATTTCCATATGACCCTAACAATGTTCTCGCGTTATTTTAAACTGTCAATTTAGGTATTTATTTAACTAAACCCTCCTAAAGTGTGGGGTTTTACACCTCTTCCGTTTATTTATTAATATTTTCCGTTTGTATTGTAACGTCTTGCTGTAGCTATTGTCGTATTCCTTGTTTTAAAAGTATATGTATACTTCTAAATAGGCATTTTAAATAGGCAAATCCGCATAAACTAAATTAAACTTAACCAAAACTGAATAAAATAAGACATATTTAATTAAGGTGATTAAGAGTTGATTTTAATGCTGCTATGGTCGGATAAAATCAGATAAGATTATTTTATTTTAAAGCAATTTAAAAGTTGAGAATTTCATAATAATTATTATTGATTTTACTTCGAGCGGGAAAGTGAACCTTGGTCGATCGGACAGGATATTCATGTTAAATTCCCTTGGATGCGGGGGAGAATTATAGCAATTAAAACGCGCTCATAAACGGAAAACCAGAGCTATTTTAATCCACTTGATTTACACGATTACGCGAAGTAGGTTGTCCAAGGTGACAGCCAAAGAGCTAACAATTAGTTTCGATCCCAAACCTTTCGGTACAACGGCGACTCACTTATCTAAGCCAGCTATTCCGCCCGCGAATACTCATGCAGTAACTTGTTTAGGCCTACGATAGTTTGACAATTTTATATCCTGTGAGCTTATACAAGACAAGCGTATGATAGTAGCTCAATGGCCCTAATCATTTATGCCATCATTACAAAAAGTGTATACTGTAATTAAAGTTGTGCATATAATTTCAGTTGTCGAGCAACATACGGTACGTCGCTTTTGTAGCACATCAAATTTTAAAAAATCTAAACAATCGATAAGTTGTGAAAATGACTGTTTACATCCGGTTAAATTTCTATAGGCCATGTTAGCAAACATTACGACACAAAATAATCTGTATATAATTCCTTATCAGCGTTGATCAGGCGAAAAATTGGTATTTCAGTTGTCCACTGCGAAGAAAAAGTGAACAAATATAAATTGCATATTTAGCCATGTTAACGCCTTGCCGCTACCTTTGTTTCCATTGGTACAAGATTCACTGTGTTTTTTCCGTAGGTCCAAGATGCTGAAAGCAAATTCAACGTTTAATAATACAAATAATTTCCAATTGTAGATTAGCTTTTACCAAATTTCATCGAGCAGTTTTGTACATCGAATGGAAAATACGTCACGTCTATATAGCACCAGCTCTTTAGCGACGCAGGAGGTTGCCACGTGACTAATCCATCGTGACGTAGAATAGCTCGTGTCATGTGACTTACAGTGAAGTTGCCATCAGTACTGTAGAATTAATATGTTGTAATTGCAATATGTTGTTTTTAATAAACTATGCATAATAACATTGCATTTTAACGTCGTACAGAAATTTGACTGTATGTTTAATCTTTTGGTACACAGCAAGTTTTGTTGTCAATCTGACTACTTTTGTGAATGACGTATAATTGCTAAAATAGTTTGTTCGTTGGCAAGGCATTAACTGGCTTTGTTTTGAACGTTATTAAACGACCTTATATATAAACACTACAACAACAGACCGTGGGTTTGTAGAACGCTTTATCAAAATTTGCTCCAAACCAATTTGCTCATTTCTGATTTAAGTTAGCTCTTTGTGTGTGTATGTTAGGATAAGTATGTTTATTCTCGTGAGTAGGAAAACAGGGGGTAACATACGAGTAATCGTCAGATTACATGGCGCTCACCGTCGAGTTACCGCGGAGCTATAATAATTCACACGTTCCTTCAGTTTAGTAAAACCCATTAATTTGCTGGGTTTAGCCAATGCTCCTCAAGGACCTTGCCCAAGGACACAACCGACAAGCTAGCGACCAGTTTCGAACAAGCTACCTTTGGATGAAAGGCGAATGCACTAAACCACTAGACTAATCGGACAATGTGTTTATTTTTATTTCAAAACATAAGCAATTAAAACTTCTTGTTAATTCAAAAAGTGTTAAATATTTTTATTGTGACTCAAAGTCAGGATAATAAGAACTCAGCACTAAAAAACTCAAACCCCATAACACTGAACCGACTTACTTCTCCATCATGACAACATCGGGTAACCACAGCCACTCCGAAGGTATTCGAACACTGGTTAGGTTTCCGAATTTCCCAGGTGTCCAACGTAAATTACGATCCGTCCACCTCTG
This sequence comes from Ciona savignyi, assembly GCA_000149265.1. Classification (NCBI taxonomy): domain Eukaryota; kingdom Metazoa; phylum Chordata; class Ascidiacea; order Phlebobranchia; family Cionidae; genus Ciona; species Ciona savignyi. The sequence goes on along the minus strand of CH002435.1, from coordinate 424,755 downwards.
CATATTATTACAAAAACAAACAAAATGACTAGTTGAAATTTGTACCAATTGTGCTTGGAAAGTTTAATGCTTTTACAACGATTTTAATGAAATCGCAAGCATACGTCTCACAGTGACCATTTAATAGCAAAATAGGATAAAGAATATTTATGGGTTATCACCATTAAGGGGAAAACACAAAGGGTAATACCACATGAGCTATTGTCAGATAACTCCGCGTTCACCACACTGCAGGCATATATCCGTTTATTTTAACAAAATTGTAGGGTAAACAGCTATATTCCCCACAATGTCACACAAATTTATAGCCATATGTTTGGAAACGAATAAATTTGTTTATTGTGCTTTCGTCAGAAAGTTAGTTGTTTTCATTTTGGGTTTCAGCACATCCGTGATAATCCTAATTCCATCTCTCACCCTAACCACTAGACTTCGTCTTAATTAAATGCTCTATACTGACTTTAACTTAGTTAGGCGTAATTAACCTCCTATAATCTGATGCAAAAAATGGGTATATAATTCCATTTCATTTCGTGAGATTCCCTATAGTCAAATACGGGATTTTTAGCCAAATACGAATTTTTAAAATTTTACTTTTGTTTAATTTTGTTTAATTTATTACCATAAGTCTGAAAAAGTCCCTGAGTAGGCCCTGCAGAATCAGTTGGGCTATACTTAACTATATACTTAAAAAAATCCAGCCTTTAATTCGCAGTTAACTGCGGTGGCATAAGCAACCATACGGAAATTACAGACCTATAAACAGAAGTAAATGTACTTTTAAGAAATAACTAATGCGACAAAGTTTGTTTTCCGAACGCTGCGTTTTACTCACTTGTTTCAGCCAAACATTTGAACTCATGAGTTGATGTTTTTCATCCACGTCCAGTAATTGTCGTATAATCAGCTGAAACTCAACTTTCAAAATATCAGCTGGGCTTGCTACAGGTCTTACCCACTTGTTATAACTATCATTCTGACCGTGTGAGAATAAGTGGTTGATTAGATCTTGTTCAAACTTTGTGCCGGATTGTGTTATAGCTGAAATCAGGATAAATGTAATTAAAAAGTCTCATAGACCCATTTTTTTAGTTCTAAGGGTGAGGGTTGTAAATCCTGCAATATTTGTAGGGGAAAAGTGGGTAAAATGGGCCACGTGGGTAAAATGGGCCCCCTCCAATTTTCAATATATTTTGAAGAATAAAATTTGCTGCAAGAACCAGTGTCAGTATATCAACTTATGGAATCTCCAAACCGAAGTTTGAGCGTGAAATCACCAAACTCAATGTTTTCTGTAGTTATTTCGGTTTGGGAAGGTCTGAATTCTAAATTTGCAATTTTTGTTTTCTGCTAATATATAATAGAAAAGATTAAATGCTAAAATAACTTTTACTGTAGTTAAATAGAACTATATAGCCTAGACCTACTTTTACTGGTAGTAATAAAACTTCTTTTTTAAAGAATTTTTTATAGAGATTTTAAGTTGTATGTTGGCACCTGTCTAATATGGGCCCCCTATGTTCATTTGGTAACTAACGGGGCTAGACTTAGCATTAACAGTACTAAAGGGCTAGACTTAGCACTAACAGTCATATTATGTGTTTCACAATAAACTAAACGGGTTTTCTAAATGCTATTAATAACATGAATTGATAGTTATGCTTCCACTAAAGTAGCAAGGTGTTATTGCATTAGTATACTAGTAACTGGGTATTAAATAAAAAGTAATTGCTGTAATTCAAAGTGTTAAATTAAAAAAAACAAACTACATCATAAAAAGAAAAGTAATAACATTGTTTATATGGGAAGCGAATATTGATATTGTTATCTAGCGAAATGTTAATATCGAAAACGGGCCGGGGCCCATTTTAGACTGCACCCTTGTCTAAAATGGGCCACTAACGAAATATTTTTCTTTGTTGATAAAATATATTTAACAAAAATTATTAGAAAGTTAACATGTTATGTGTGAAGACTTTGGTATTAGGTGACACCACACGAAAAACTTAAGTCCAGTGGGCTTTATATCAGTAAAAAATCCGATTTGCAACTAAAGGGCCCATTTTACCCACTCTTCCCCTATTTTAACCTTTACCACTTATTGTGCTCTTGTGTATATTACAGCGTGTGTTCATATTGGCCGACCAAAACCACCAGCCGCATTAGCTGCATGGGAGAGTGACTCGCATTTTAGCCGAAATTTTCTGGATTCGAAACCCATTGGTGCCTTATCGGTTGTGTCTTTGCGAAAGGCACTTAGTGGACTCGCCTTATTGGATTAATGGGTTCCATTAAACCTACAATAACGTCTCAATCATATACCTGCAGTAACCCTACGATGGGTTCGAACTAATATGACGACAGTGTTTTACGATTATTTGGATAAAACATGAACATTCTAGCTGTTATCCCAAACTCCCAATGATATATATATATATATATATACTGTATATATATATATTGCTAATCTTAATGCTTTAAAATACTTAACATGTAACATATTCGTATTCGTTGTTCCAAAACCAACACAAATTTTATAAATAAAACACAATCGATGGAAATTTTTGCAAAACTAAATAGTTTATAAAACACATAAACCTCTAATTTTACCCTACATAGAAGTAATAACCTACTAACCTTTTGAAACTTGAAACAAGCAGAAAACCGTTAGGAAAAGTCTCATATTGCCTTACTACTTGGTCCAAATTTCGTTTCCCTTTCGTTGCAGCACGCTCGATAGGATCAATATTACATCAATGGAAAATTACAACAGCGCGCAAGGAGTGTAGCTTAACGCGAAGACTGTCTATTGATTGGGATGGATTATAAGCAACAAACTAGTTAAACAACTAAAATAATTCTATGATTCAAATTAATTACATTTCGTCATTTATTGATTGTTTGATTGGATTTTAATTTAATACAACTATAGGGGCACAATCACGCACACATACTCCCAAGCCGAACAAGTGATTGATTTTTTACAGCAAACGTCGTCTCGCAAATCACGCATTCACGGTCATGTTATGAGAAACAAAACAACGGTGCGCCGGTTCGCGAATGTATACTTCGATCGATATTTTAAAAAACGTTGTAGATCAGGCATGGGCAACCCCTGGCACGCGTGCCGAACTTGGCACGCGATTATTTATTACCGTGTTATTTGGCACACGATTATTTATTACCGTGTTACGCGTGCCGTACTTGGCATTTGATTATTTATTACCGTGTTATTGTTACTCACAAAGACCAAAGAGTACAACAATCCGCTTGCAAATTTCGCAACCTGCTGCCACAGACGAATCGGACGTGAGAGAAATTTGTACGTTTGTGCAGACAACCAGATGTAGTTAATATCAGTTACCCTTAGCATTCTAATTTACTTTTGTTAGCAATTTGAAATACAAAATGTTATAAGGCTAAACATGATGTACCATGTACCGGTAAGGTCATTCGGTATCGGTAAAGATCATACATGCATATTTCGGCAAGTAAAAAAGACCGGTCCACTTATTTCACATAAGCTCATCGTTACGTTTATCAAATTGCGTTAATGAGAGTAAAAGTTCATCGTTGAACACACTTTTTCACCTGCCTAAGGTTTGCCCTATCAGTAATAGTACAGCGCTTGCTTAATTTGCAGTAAAGATGAAAATTAAAAGTTATTACTGTAAAAAGTTATTTCGTTTTTTTGTCCCTACCGAATGTTAGGACCATCAGCTAAGAAACTTCAAACTAATATACGAGATGTATTTAAAGCTATTCAAACTGATATTTTCTTAGAATTAAAACTTAACCCTTTTGAGAAAGTTTATTGTGAATGTTTTATTTTATATTGTGTTTTCACTACTTAGGTTTTAAATCATTTTTTTCAAAACAGGCACATTTAAGAATGAAAAAGAAATATGTTCATTTTTTATGAATTATATATTTATTACAAAAACTTCACAGCGAAACAAGAACATCGGCGCACAGTATAGCCAATGTCTTTTTCAACCATACAAACATTGGGGAATCACCCCCATTGTTACTCAGCAAAACATTCATCTAACAACCATGACTAAGAAAGAGCCACTAGTCAGTTAAGGCGGGGCATAGTTGTTTTTTAATTATAATCTACTGTTTAAAAATATAAATATAACACCCTATATATATACAAATTTAGTTACACTGCTTTCAACCGAAGATTTTTAGGCTATACGTTATTCGTCGCCGATTTTGTCTGAAATAGAAATACCTCTACTCCTTTTGCATTTAGGGTTTTAAGCTCTGGAAATATGGATATGTGCCGTAACGAGTGTACTTTAAGGATAGGAAAAGTTAGGATATTTATGTTTAATCCCATGAATGGGAAAACCAAGGGGGTTAACTAACGAGCAATCGTCAGATCACCTCGCGCCCACCGGCGGGTTACCGGAGTTATTGTAGTGCGTTGTGTATGATACACACGTTCCTTTAATTTTGTAGAACCCATCAATCCGCTGGGTTCATGCAATGTCCGTAAAGTGCCTTGCCCAAGGACACAACCGATTAGCTACCGAAAAATTTCGCACCTGCAACCTTTCGATTGAAAGGCGACGCACTTAACCGCCAGAATAACCGGTCGGACTGAATAGCCAAACTTTAAAACATATTTTACGATCGTCCCCATTAGAGGGTCTAAGCGGCCGCTAGCTAATCAGCTGTTACCTCTGGTATTAGTGAAATGGTTGGTTTTTCAAAATGAACGAACGTCTTAACACACTGCAATTGCTCCGGTAACCCGACGGTGGGGGCGATATGATCTGAAATTATCCTTGAGTTAACGCCTTTTCGATTTAACATTCACGAAGATAAATATAGATATCTGTAGTGAATTTGCGGCTTGTGTAATATCTTTTTGTGAGATATATTAAGTTTTTGTTAAAATTGTTGACATTAGCCCTTAATGCATACACAGCTGTTCTCGTTTCAAACCGTTGACCTGATTTTCTCTGGCCTGTCAATCAGCTTTAATATCCCAAACGATGTTTTCTTATTACGAAATAGCACGAACTAAATAAATAACCTAAACCAAACACATTATACTATCCAGTCGAACGGTTAGCGCAACCGATGGATATGCAAAATGATTTTACCGTGCTAAGACTCGAACCCGTGATTTACACATCACTTAGTCCGTTATTACATGGCTGTATATTGAATTGGTTGCGCATACAATTCGACCATGCGTCGTATAATAGAACAGTATGACAGACATTCTGTTATGCTAAAGAGCTTAACTTGGTCTTCAGACATTTTTCCAACTGTGGGCCGATGTAGAAGTTGTATTACCCTTTCTTCTACAGTGAAAAATAACCACCTTTTCCGTTATCACCCAGGCTCATTTGAGCGTAGCTTTTAATAAATGAAATACTGAATGAACATAGGACAGTCGGTAAAGCACAAATATACCATTACGGTTGGGCAAAGTGCATGATCAGCGCTCTGTTTTTACAAGGCAGGTATTAAAGGAGGAAAAATCATGTCATTTGCAGCTATAGTTCCGATCATTTGTTTGCAACACGAATTCAAACGGAGTATTTAATACTGAAAAAATAGCTGCCCATATAAACTTGTTTTAAAAAAATGTACAAAAAAAGCAGTAGAAGGTTGGGTCTGAGAAAGTGAGAGCGACAGTGAAAACTCTGTTTGAACTGAAGCAGTTATTTCCAAATCAAGATCAGAATACCTAGAACCACATAAGGGGCTCGTGGATGATTACTCTCTTGGATAAATGTGCTAATGCAGAGCGACAAATTGATGCATATTGGTGGGTATGACCTCTTTATACGGGAGTCGGTGACGCATTATTACGCGTGAAGCGAGGCACTGAAGAGTTTCGTGCTTGGTTCTGTTTATTTTCGGGTGCAAGCTCTTGTTGGTGATGTCAAGAATGCACTTTCCCTTTCCGTCGTTCATATCAATATGACCGCCGCTTTCCAGCAAGTGGTTTAGTGTGGCAATTGAGCTTTTAGGGTCATCGCCCGCCGTTTCCGCAGCAAGGTGTAGAGGGGTTTTGCCTTCGTAATCCTTAACATTGGGGTCGAACCCACAGTTGAGCAGAATATCAGCAACTGCCGGGCTGGGGAACTTGGTGACGGGGTATCTTCCGAGGGGGCATGCTCTGGAACTGGAAGCGAGGTGCAGAAGGGTGCGGTTGCAGTGGTCTCGCACGTCACGGAGCTGGTACAACAGGAAGCCTCTGTGGTTCACGCTTTCCTTCAACTGCTCCGGAGTGACAGACTTATCGTGGAGGACGTTGTCAGACAACGCAGTAAGATGAAGGATGATCACCATGGCTCGATAAACACGCTGGTTGCTGGCTTCACACAGTGAGCAGCA
>CH002435.1:393278-411240 GCA_000149265.1 Ciona savignyi | reverse complement strand
GAAATTTCTACTGCACTACAACAGCTGTTCATTATTGAATGTCACTTCATTATAGATTGCATACGAAAGAGGTTTCCCTAAATAAGACCTTATGACAAAACCCAAAGCACTTTCTGTATCATGGGGCAGGGCCAGCATATTGGGGCATTGGTCTAAAAGTTTACAAAAAAATCATTATATACGTTGTCTTTTATATCTTAATTCCAACTAAATGTCACAGTATTAAATACAATATGTGTAAAAAAGAGTGCATATAATTCAAAGTGATATAATGTTTACATACACTAAGCCACTTATAGATTTACAGTAAATCTCATTTTATGGTGCATATTACTTTCTGTTTTAAAACTAGATAAATGTATAGAAGTCTTTTATGATAAAAGAGTTTTGATTTATCTGGAAAATCTCATCACCTAGATGGTATGGTTTTACGTTTAATTTTTCCTAGAAGTCTTAAAACTATGGACTGTAATTAAAGAAACATGAAATGTCGAGAGAATTTTGACATCACAATAAATGAGTCACGCTAAACAAGCCTGTGATGTCATAGTCAAGCTTGTTTAAACGGCTCTACAACGCCATATTAATTGGCACTGGTTTAAGGTCAATTAAACGTAAATAGAAGCTGTGCACACAGCAATTGAGCTGCACGAAAGTTAAGCTACAACCATCATAATACACTGTACACATATACTCGACTTTGTTGTATATCTTAGACTTATTTGTGTCAGCAGGATTAACTTTTTCAACTTCCTTATAAAGCGGTGGAAACCACTTATTCTATTAATATACACACAATGCATAGTGGTATAGTGATTCAGTAGCTAAACAGCAGTGAACACATAATATTTGACTTAGTTAGATTATTTACTAATTATGGAAACAAAGGAGGGGATATTAACAACTGAAAAATATTTCATGATAATAAGTATTTATTGTTCAACAGTGGTTTTTACTTGTAATTAATATTGGATGAATTAATATATTCTATAACTACTTTGCCATATAAGGTCAATTCTATACATAAATTTATAATAGGAATGGTGAATATAGTAAATTCTGTAAGTCACTATGTACATATACTACATATATATTGTAATCACCAAACAATTCCATAGGCCTATAAGGCCATAAGACTAATGAATCATCACAAAAAAATGTGAAAAGAAAGATATAGAAATATTTATCTTTTTCTAAGAGATCTAAAAAAGACAATTCAGTGTTTTTTAGTGTTTAAATGTCTACTTAGTTATTTATGACTTGCCTTTCTTCTATTTTCAATACATTAACCAAAATGAACTGCCTTCTTGGTATTACTAGGACCAGGGGATAACTATTGTGTAATACGAACATATGAACGAAAATAAACTCAATCAGAATACCGTGGTTATTTGTATGAATAAATCAATTTCACTGTATAACATTATTAGTCTTCCATTTTATACCTGTTTCACATAAAATACTATTGGACTGAAGGTACTCCCGGAAAGTTTATGTTTCCACAAAGGGCATGAAATATGTAACTCAAATTACCTGCTGCATAAAACTGAACAACTCTGCAAATGACAGCAAACTGCTCAAGGTCATCGGATATAACGGCTCCAGATTACCCCGTTGCATATCGAGCGCGTACATCCAAAGCTTGACGCATTTCTCAAAGTCCCCTGAATCAGCGTAAACAGCCCCTCGGTATCTGGTTGGGAATAGAAACTTTGAAATAACAGTAGAGTGGGAGATATGCTTAGGAGTCATGGTTAAAAGTTGGAGCTAGGCTTTCATGAAAGTGGAATCAGTAAATGTGTTTTAAACTGTAAATTTAGTTTTTGTTCACCCCTCTACCCTACCAACCATTTTTTTGACTTGAGTATGTCAAAAATTAGATTCTAGGAACCATTTATTAATCAACATTCAGTGAAACAATTCCATCAAACATCTGACATTTTGCACTTTTGTTCGTAAGCTGATATTTAAACTGTTCTCATATGACGTCTAATTATTGTTCAGTATTTGCACTTGCACAACACTGGTTATAAAACCGGGCCAGTTTAGGGTTAATTATTCACTATTAGGCTACTGGCAATAAAATTGACTACAGCAGCTTAAAGAAACAATGCTTACAGAAGCGAAACTTGATAAAACAGAAAAACACTAAATTATTCTTAATACAGAATTTCATTAGGAAGTATATAATCACAAAAATTTCTTGTCAAAAAAATCCACAACAAATTACCCCAATCGATTTGTTTACTTTTCCAATATGCAATTATCAGGGAATCATCTATTTCAATAAGTATATTTATTCAAATAAACTTTTTTGCGAAAAAAAAGTAATTACCTGATATAATATGATGTATCGGGATGTTTAGGGCCAAGTACTCGCTCTCTTATGAGAAGAGCAATGATTCTACATTTCTCCGGGTCGGATCGTACCTCCTCAAGCTCAGAAATCGTTTTCGGCTCATTGATGTTCCCGTATGCTGGGATGTGGCTGGTGGGGGCTTCCCTCAATGGAGAACCAAGCGTTTTCCTGAGAAGACAATTGCTCATAAACCGATACATGATTTTATTTGAAAATGTAAGAAATAACCATTTGTTTAACTATGCATTTTTTTACATGAAAATTAATTACATTATTATCAACCAATATATATAATTATGTTTACCAAAAATTATGCCCAACTTTTTTTTACAGAGAAAACATGGGTAAAATAGATTTATATATGACATACAAAAAGGTTAGAAATTTGCTTATGTAGAATAACAAGATCTTATAGAATAACCATTTTAAACACTTTTTAAACTATTCTAAATTGTTTAACTGGATGTATCTTTGAAACCTTCAAAAGTAACTAAATGCAACAGCAAAACCCATTTAATCACGTGTTTAAGGTGTGTTTTTGAAATGAGTCAATTAAAATAGTGACTTAAAACCTGCATGGGTTGCCACTTCCTTGTGTGGGTTGAATGCTAAGGCCACGTTAATAAGCAATTTCATCTAGACTGCTAGATGACAATTTTTACCCCATGTTTATGTGAAAATTGTATCAATACATAAGCGTATACATGTACTATTTCCTATACGAGTACATTCTTGTACAAACATAATATAACATTAAAACTCATTCATTGGAATTGAGTTTTTTTTATAGTTTAGCAAAACTCAGAAAATTAAGACAATATATATCTACGTATACAATTAGTATACTGTATACTAATTACTTCACGTCAACCTTTTTCCAAGATGTTCTGTTCAAGTAACGTAAAAGAAAAAGTACAATGACGTCAACAGTTCAGTGAAATAAAACATTCAGGTGCCGTAGCGCAAAGGTTAACATATGTGTGACATTATGCAGTAAAATCCAAGAAATGGCCAGTCGAAAAATGACGCCCCATTGACGTGCACACTAAAACCTCATTTCCAAGAATTATCGAGTATAAAAAGTGTGGCTGCGAACCCTCATATCAATTATTCATGATGTAACAAAATAGAAATTTAAGAATAGGTCTAAAACACAATGATTATCACACACTAACTTTTATGTTTGTGTTATAACTTATCTACTAAGGGGTTATCCGAGTTGATTTCAGATTTTGATCCACGAAACCTCCTTAAATACGTTTAACTACTGAATACTGATGCTGACTTTAAGAATTTTTTAAGATCGCTACACAAAAAAAACGGTTTTGTTGCCACACCGCGAATTAAGTTTTTTATTACTTAAAAAATCTATGCTACATTTATTACCTTATTACTTTAATAATCTTTGTCAAAATCTGTTCCTAAAAGGTAATCAGCACAATAACATTTATAAATGACTGTAACACTAAAAATGTAGTATTAGATAATTGTCTAGTAATAATGGTTCTCACTTATACAGTCTGGGAGTAAATTTGACTTGACTTTAAGATGTTGACTTTAAGAATTTTTGTAAAGATTTAAAAAGATGGCTACACAAAGAAAAAACGGTTTTGTTGCCACACCGCAAATTAAGTTCTTTATTACTTATGCTACAAATCTATGCTACATTTATTTAAGTACCTTATTACTTTAATAATCTTTGTCAAAATCTGTTCCTAAAAGTTAATCAGCACAATAACATTTATAAATGACTGTAACACTAAAAATGTAGTAGTAGATAATTGTCTAGTAATAATGGTTCTCACTTATACAGTCCGGGAATAAATGATGATGAGTAATACATTAAACGCCACCTTATTTACCCAATCAATACATACCTTAAAGTTATAGCTCGTCTCCAGAACTGATGTGCAGAAGTCATATCATGTCGCTTGTCAAGGAAAGTTGCTCCGAGCAGTTCAATGGCGTTGATACGTTCCATCTTAGGGGTTTCAGGTATGGCGGAGAAGTACTCAGTAAGTTGGATGTGTCCTGCCACAGCGGCTGTCATCAGTGGCGTCATCCCATGTCCGTCCTGCTGAGTTCTACAAAATACAAGCGGATAAAAACAAAGAACTCGTAACTGTTTAAAAAAAGATTTTCTGCTGTAATTCTGCAGTACGGAATTAAAACTTTAAATCTATTTTTCAGTTTTGATCATACCTCAAACACTCGACCAATCTCCATTTTACACAACCAATTTGACGGATTTCATTATTTTTTGGAAGTACTGGTGTGGTTTTATTTTTGTAACTATTTGTAAAATAACCAGATTTTTTATCATTCCGCCATTAATAATAAAAATTTCCACACCTTGCCCCATAACGTAAAAGTAACTTTGCGATTGCGACAGAACCGTTCTCTGCACAATCGTGTAATGCTGTGTTCCGTTTCACACTACACCGGTTCACGCTTGCTCCTGATTCCAATAACGTGCGGACTATCTCCGTGTGGCCTTTGTAGCAGGCTATCATCAAGCAAGTGTGCTCGTGTCTGTATGAGAAACCAAACTTGTAAATTCCAGGCAAAAAGGTAAAAGTGTACTTTTCACAAATCATGTATTGGTACTTAAATTTAACAACAGCATTTGGAATAAAATTTTACGCAATTTAAAAAGATCATAATGAAAAAATATTGGTGTGTGTGTGTATACTAATTTGTCTTGCGTTTTTCTTCAACCATCCAGCAAATATGTACAATACGATTTGTCAAAAACAGCAGTTTTCCAGTTTATTGATTTTTTTAGATTATAATATTATATATATATATATTTGGTTCATTATATACCATTTGATTGCTCATAATATATACATCGATATATGTAAATATACGTAACTGTAGATGCCAGATGGATCAACTAATTTAATCCTTGTTTAAAAATTTATTCGGTAATAGGTATTTCAACATAAAACAAAAACCTGTTCCATTTAAACCTAATTATGATCCGATTAACATACATTAGAAATAAAATCTAGAATTTAAAACACACGTTACCTGTTTGCAATCTCAATATCAGCTTTATGTTCTAAAAGATATTTAACAATTCCAAGATGGCCGTCAAAACAAGCGGCTCTCAGAGGAGTGGAATTGGTTTGAGTTGTGCAGTTAGGGTCGGCTTTGTGTTGCACCAAGCATTTGACTATACTGAAGTGGCCCGCTGCAGCAGCACACCATAGAGGTGGTGCGTCTGTGAAGGTTGAGTGAGGTATGGGATAACAATGTTCGTTATATGATTTATGTTCGTAATATGATGATTTATTACAACACCACATGGGGGGACTGAAGGGATGCATTTAAAATCGCATGATAAATTATTTCTGTTTTGAAGTCTAAATAGCATTTATTTTTTGTTATAAATTTAGTCAAGCAGGGCATAGAATCGATATTATGTAAGTATAAATGATCTGATTAATTTTTTTGTGCTTTTAATGAACGATACATATTTTGGAAGGTGAATTAACATAAATACTACCGGTACTTACCAATATTGTAACGATGGTAAAAATAAATCAAAAATTTTTTCGTTTAAGGTTACACAAACAAATAAACACTACATACATTTATAATATTTTTAATTCTGTATTACATTAATGAAAATTAAAAAAAACTTAAAAGATGGAAGTTAAACAGAGTTTTACGTGGCTTAAAGTGTAACTTGCATAAGTAAGTTTAGCTTATATTAGTGTAAAATATTTTTTTCTTTAATATAAACATCAAGTGTTACCTGACTACAATCAATGTTAAATTGTGAGTATCAGCAATGTTCAAGATTTATAAAAATATGTCAAAAAGTTGTAGTTCAGACTTATAAGAAAGTTTCACCACCCTAACATCTATTCACCTTCTATTGTCTCCCCATCAAACACAACAGATCCACGTTGATGCATGTCAGCATGGCATTTCACTATAAGGTATTGGACTACTTCTAAATGACCCTCTCTTGATGCAGTTATCAGTGGCGTTGAACCTTCTACTTTGCCTGATGTTAAAGCTCTTACTTGGGAGGAGGATTTGCTGGCAAGGATCCCCTGGAGAAAAAATATCATGATATATTAAAACAGGGATGTCCAACCTGCGTCATGCAGGCCCCAGTCCGGCCCGCATGAGACTTTTGTGCGGCCCGCTAGTCATTTTCACTCCAAGTAGTATTTTTAACTTTGAATCTTAGCCTAATTAAAATCAATCAGTTTTATGGACGCAGTAATAGTAAGCAATAGTATGGAAGCAACAGGAATACAGGATTATATATAACTATAATGGCTTTTAATTGTTTCTGTATGTACCCATTTTTATTAAAATTTAATAGGTTCTGCGACCCATTAAATTATTTCAAGTGACATTGGGCCCACTACAATAAAAGGTTGGACATCCCTGTATTAAAACATAACAGACACATATTTTGGTACATCTTGGACTAAAGAGTACAAAAGTAATTGATTAATCAATTCATGTTAAGAAGTTAGTACGTAATTGCTATAGTTCTGTTAAATTCAATTTTATGGGAAACCTACAGGAATCAATCGAGATTTCAGCTATTGGCATCAGCAGTTTCTGGGAAATGTACAAACATTTAAGATAAATTAAACTGCTATCACTGCTATAACACTGCTACCAATGCTATAATGCAAAATAATTTTTTGTTTTATTTTTAATACTTAATTGAAGCAGGAACACTAATCAAGTTATTTAATTTTAAGTCTATTGGAATATTTTAAACTATTAACAACAAAAAGAGTCGTACTGGAAATTTTAATACTTGGTTTTTTAATAATATCGTTTTAATATACCCAAGATTAACTGTGTATAAATATAATATATAATATTATCTAAAATGAAGTCACTGGCACCGGGCACAATAGGCTTATTTGTAAATATGTGGAAATTTGACTACCGGTAGGGTATATTAAAAAATATTTCTTATCAGCAAAACTACAATCATGTTATAGTACCAAGTAATAACACATTACAACAATTTCGAGACATTTAAATAGTATATGTGAGGTAAATAGCCAGAGGGTAGCAACAGACTGTTGAGATTTAGTTTCGTAAAAAGATACAGCAAAACTTAAAAAGAAAAAACAAAAGAAGCCACTAAAAATTATGTAAATAATAAACAACCACATTGTAAACAAACCATTAGAATATTTTAGAACTTGTACACACAGTAACAGCTGAAGGAATTTTAACACAACAATCATAACAAATGGTTTTGTATTGCAGTTTGTGCGAGACAGTCAAATATAAATAAAAACTGTTTATGCACATAAATCAAATAAAACAATTATTGTTAAAATTGACAACGTTATTACTCGCTTGGTAAATAATATTATTATTACAAACTTATATACCGGAATATATGTACGACAAGATGCATCTAAAGAATGTTAAATATGAATGTAAACCATAATTACATGACTTACAGTCAACGATTATATTAAATTACAGACACAGGGCTTGAAATAAATCTACAGTATCTCGCAGACTGCAGATTAGTATTAGGAAAGAAATTGATGATTTTCAACCAAGAACACTGGGAACGCTATCTTTATATGGTAAAAAACTCAAGAAATCACCACAGCTCATGACATAGACACATAACACAGGGGTTAATGGGCTGAACTAAAACAATGGAAATTCTGAATTATACACAATTGACTGAATACCGAGGCTGGCAGACAGAGGCACAAGGAAATCTGATGAACAACAATATGTAACAATCATGTCGTTTTATTTTTAAAGTTAACATAAATCCTATCCTATTATCCATCCAACAAGAAAATCAGCAAGTCGGAAATAATCAAAAGCATGTTTGTCAATAGTAATGTTAACCTTAGAGCTTGTATGTTCTTTTAAAACTTTATGTTGAAATTAAATAAAAAGGGTTTAATGTTGTTTAATTAACCATTAATTCTTAATACACAACCAAATCTTGAAAAAGGGAGTTTGATTAAATTTTAAGCCTTTTGTAACTTTTTGTTATTTAATTAGGTCTTTTGAAACTGTTTATATATAGGCCTTCTAAATGTTATAATGTTTATAATTACAGAGTCAAAAGTAACCATCATTAATTAGGCTTTCTATTTTTTTTACATACATTTAAATGGGGATTTATTTACATGAATTGCAAAACGTAAAGAATGTTTAACACATCAGCAATCATTAGATTACATGGCGAATACATTCTCACACATTACCCTGCACCCACCATCAGGTTAACAAAACAAATGCAATAAGTTGTAAATGATAGAGACAGTCTTACAGTTTTATTAGAACAATTAATCCACTGAGTTCAGACAGTTTTTGCTGAGTCTTTTATCCAAAGAAACAAATGGTAGCTAGCAACTTATTTTATTCCTCTTCCACAGACAGGCAACACACTAACCGACTTAGCTATACAGCCAGACAAGGATTGTTCTTTTATATGCCTCATAAATATGTAAAACATACAAATATATAAAGTTAATTCCAATCTCCCCATCAAAAATACACTCAGTAACTTTGATTTTATCTGACATGGAAGTATTTTACCAAGATATGCTTCATTTGTTTGTTTTATACTCATCACAAAGTATACTGATGAATAATTCTGATGAATAATAAATAAAATTAAACAATAACAGTACTTTACTGAATGCATTATGGTCATTAATTATGGATATTAATACTCGGAAGAAATTATTTAAGTCTTGTGAACTTGATGTATCAGTGGGGCACTTTCTGTCATACAATATTCGTCCATATTACACCAATCCCACTGCTGCGTCACCGTCAAATAGTTTAGGATGCAATGTTACTTGATTACTTGATGTTTAATGTTAAAGACGAATTGCAGCCGTGGAATCAGCTCAAAACTCATTTGATAATGGCCAGTCATCTAAACCACCACAGCAAGCTCCCAACACAAACAGACAAATACATGTTTTTTTTTTATCTATCGGTATAGTTAACAGACATTCATTATGGGTTATTAACTGTGTATTACACAGTTAGTGCTAAAAATTACAGTACCACAGTGTAGGACAACAAAACTACAATAGTAAAAAATCGCCTTTTAAGGTGGGTATAAAGTCTGAAAAATAACCGAAAAAAAGCTGTGTACTAAATAACCAATAGCTACATTATAAAGATGGAATATTTCTATGCAGGTTAAAGCCACTCTTTTATATAACTACACAGAAAATCCATTATACAATACAACTATAGGCATTTTATATTTACCTTTAACTGATTTAATTTCCCCTCCTTGGCGGCATGAAAAATAGCCCACTTCAGATGGTCCATATGTGTATCTTTGTCGGTCATTTTTTTCACCATTTATCAACTGAACATTTTACTCATAATAAAATATCTGCAATACAAACAACCAACTACATTGTTACAATTACATACAGCATAATTTTTAAACAAATTCCAAAAAAATAATACATGCCCTGTTGATCCACCTTATTCTGTAAAGCTTATTATCGCCTTTTTAATTTCTAACTTTTATACTGAAAAGCAGGGTAAAAAGAAATCATTTTAAGCCCCAAGAAACATACATCAAAAGTCTAACTAAATATTGGAAAGATAAATCGGTAACTGGTATGTCTGAAGATGATTTTAATGCCTATCCACACTAACTGCTGACATGAAACATTTGCCATACAGGAGATCTATCCGATGGCAAGCGGAATACTTTTTAAATGTCCTGTTTTGTTTATTTGTAACAAAAACTTCTGTTTGTAGGAATAGGCATATCTTGGATATATTTTACATACAGAATACAAGGCAAAGCAACTCTATTTCAATTAAAACTAATTTTAACTAAAAATTCATTTAATCAGTGTATATAACTTTTCTGTAAAAGATCAGCACCAATTTTGTGTTGTAACAGTATTTTAAAACAGCGGGCAACACTTAAACAGGAAAAGGGGGGGAATAATCTCAACTCAATAACTAGGCTAACCCTAATTGTAAACCCAGCCTTACCATTGATCTTGACACTTTCCTAACAATTATCCAGACACAATCAATTAAATATTTATATTTGTTAAACGCACAGCAACAAAATAATAAAAATACGAAAATAAACTTAAGTTTAACAAGAAGACACCGAGAAACAATATACGGTTATCGAAGCAAGTGTCACACAAGTAATATATAAATATATATTTACATAACAACATGTCTAGCTTTGTGACTTTTCATTCTAGATTACTCAAGTCCAGTAACTGACTACGCCTCTGTGAGTTAGTTTCGATTCTGTCATAAAATAGTATTGTCATAAAAAAGGTAGGCACAAATCAACGGAGCAAAACTAAGGTTATGGGATAAAGGAGATAAATTGTGGGCTACCCTAAACGTAAGGTTACTAACTTTAACCACTTAACTAATTGTAACGACCTAACACTCCATCAAATCGGTTGTTTTACCTCTTAAAAAGATTAACCTACGAGTAAACGGTAGACCACTTTGTCTTCTTTATGAGAAAATACAACCGCCGAAGTTGTAAATATATTTACATTTCGTAGTTGACACTTGTCAATGGCATTACACAGTTTCTTATTTAGGAATACAGGTAAAAATATCTTTACACTGAAGAAAACAATTAATATTTAAACCGATAAAGAATATTTACATTGATAGTGTAGGGTCTCCGATTACTGTCCATATTTTCTCTGCTGTTTTCTTACAAGGAGAGCTTATTTAATTTATATTGTTGGGGTGTAGGAGGAAATAATTATACTGTATTCAGCAAACCGTGGTGTGTAAATTAAGTTTCAGAATATTCTTAGGGAAGAGTGAGTGTTTGAACACGTAGGTCTATCAACGAAGAAAACATGTGTTGGCGAAAAAATCGCTTGCCGCACGTGAGGATTTGCTGGTTTATTAAACATTTTGGTTGTCGTGCTCGAAAATGCAATCCAGGCTGCAATTGGTCTGCAAACTACAGCAAAACAGCAAGAACAAAACCAAAAACAACACTACAAATGTCAAGCCCGAGATATTATCATGCGAAGTCCAGTTTATTCTTTGTTAATGACATCGCAAATAACTTAAAGTTTCTGGTGGACCCTAGAGCATCAGTTAGTTTCTCTTCTACCTAATTTGGAAGATAAGCGTTCTATTTTCAACCAATGTTCCGGTAAAGTGCGTCTAAGCTAAACGAACTGCCCATCAACTGGAAACAAGGTATTGGATGTTTCCTTACAAGGTGTGGGCTGTTTTAAATGGAAATTTTAAATTGCAAACATTCGCCATCCCGTGATTGGTCTGGACTTTATAGAGCGTTTTAATTTTAGTGTGGACGGGCGAAGTGGCCGTCTACGTCGACTAACAAAAACAATTAATATCTCACCGCCTGCACCAATGCGCAAAGAGACCGAAGAAAACCGGAGAGAAGCGCTGAAAACACCGAAAGACATCTCCGAAATAAAGAAACCATCATTCACGAGCAACGACATTGAGGAAGAGAACAATATTTTCGACATTATGGTTGAGTCGGAAATGGCTTTTCTTCACGACACGCGTCGCAAACCTGAGCGATCACCTGGTCTCACGTATATACAAGTTTGTCGTTTTCGCGGTGGCCGTTTTGTCTACGAGTCGGATCTTTGACTGTCACCGAGTTGTTCAGCATTTTTCTCAAGGATTGGTGAGAAAATGTAAATAGGGTACGATCACGACTAAAACATTATTGATTATTACATAAGTAGGCCTATTTAGTATCATCTAGTGTGGCCTATTTTCTGAGTATTTATGTCTACTGGTTATGTTATTGCGTGTCGAGGATGCTCCACGCCAACTATTTTTTATACGAGTATGTTTTTATGTATATTGCCTATAGCGTGATTTGCGCCTGAATAATGCTTTGGTTTGATTTTTTTCCTGTACATGCGGACCACCAATGTTTTTGCATAGCGAATAACCTGATAGTTATTTTATAGGCCCTATACGGAAACCCTTGTTCAGTTTATTTTACACATATCATCCGCATTTTTCATCGAAGAGACCCGACCTATTCGATATAATGAAAAAATGATTTTCCCGCCACCATTTGGAAGCCGCGATGTCCCTACAAAATTTTATATAGATCCCAGGGGCGGAATAATAGTTTCAAAATATAAAATTTTGGGGGGGGGGAAGGAGCTATGTAGTGACATTCGCGGTTTGTGTCATATTTGGTGAACATTAATATATTAAGTTTTTGGTAAAGTGTTTAAGTAAGCCATTATTGCAGGCCGCGCAGCTGTGTGCGACTGTCCCAAAAGCCTTTGTAAATCATTTCCTGTGCGGGCCAAACCGGCTAGTTGTCCCCAATATTTCTTTCGTAATGCTTCCGACACATTATAATATATACAAGCGCTTGTGTATAAACTCAGTTTTGTATTATACGAGTATCAAAAAAACGCGTTGTGGAATAAGAACTAAAATAAATTGCCTGCTTGGAGCTTGGCTCCGGGCATGTCCAGTCAAACTGTATTTGTTTCACTGTATTAGTTTATAAGATACAATTAGGAAACCTTTCGAGACAGAGTCGATACGGAGTCTAATTAGCTGGAGAGCTCAGGTCAGGTTCAGTGCTAGGCATAAGCACGACGGACAACCACAATAGAACCTGTTTCTCTCACATATTGACTGTCAATAGCCATGTTCCGCTAATCAGTAAACGACGAGTTGTCAAAAATCAAGAAAAAGTTAACCAACGGCAGTCCAGGTTGCGTAAGGTAGGCACTTCGCATGGATGCAGTAGGTAACAATTTTACATGCACCATTGCGTTATAACGTTATCAATAACCAACATAAGTTTTTCGAGAGTAATTTTACACGATTGCAAGCTTTCTATACTACATACATGAATTTTTGACTCTGAAATCGTGTCCGATGATTTGGTTGGTAAGTGTAACATCAGGCAGTTTATTCTCCTCGTAGCTAGCGACCGAGAGTATTATTATTAATGGGTACGTTGTAATAATCATTAGATCGTCGGTCACAGCATTCGTTTTCGTGCTGAGAATTGAAATTTGTGACATTATTTTTAGATGTGGGATTTTGCATTATACAAAATAAGTAGAAAACGCTGTCGTTTCCGAGTTTCTGGATTACGGAGATCAAATACTGATATCTTTGTCTTTCCTTTAAACAAACTATACGTGGATCTTTGTTACACGATGCACTACCTGTTGCTTAGTGCTAAGCGCGTACATGTATGGTTTAGGAGATTTTTTTTAACAATTCCATTTTTAAATTTGAAACTTTATTATGTCAATTAAGAACGACATGGTGATACCACAGACTATCTATACATAAAAGGTGTCTATATAGTTGGATATTTATAGAGTGTCTATGGCAGTGCTTCTTAAATGGTGCGCCGCGGCGCACTTGTGCGCCACAGGGGTTAGCTAGGTGCGCCACACTTGCATTTCGTAAATTTACGACAGAGTGTGCATAGATCATAAACTACTAAATGGTTAGTGTCTAGTTCGTTCTTTTCCTTTGTAACGTTAGACATACTTTAACTTCCGAAAGGCAAGAGCGCTCAATAAACAGTAATTTAATTATGTTTCCTAAATTGTTTAAGTATTTAACATATTGTTTTGACTCCCCGTGGAAAGTGCGCCCGTTTGTTTCTTAATTGGTCTCGGGTACGCCACAAGGTCAAAAAGATCGAGAACCACTGGTCTATGGTGATACAGAATCAAATAGAACTTCTCTGTAAAGTATGCGGCCAAGGAAACGACACAAACGAACATTGTGTCGTATTATCCATTATAACGTCATGCAATACTTACATGTATAAGTACAGTGGAACCCCGCTTGGAGACCACCTCGATAACACGACCACCTCACTATCAAGACCACTTTAGTGCGGTCCCAAATAATTTACTATGGTAATGCATTGCATTCCGTTTCAATAACGCGACTACCCCGGTTTCCAGACCAGGACCACCATATTTTGGTCCAAAACTTCAAATTTAACTCCGCTTAAGTGACCACATGTGCCAAATAATTTGCCTTTGTCACCAAAATAATAAGATTAAATTTCTTTTATGATTAAAACAATAAGAATAAATGAGCGCACACGAAAGAAAATGTGGCAAACAGTACTGAATCCTACAAGATAAACTTTAGTATTAAATTCATTCTGCAGTATCTTATAAAAATAATGGCATTTGGTGAAAATTTAGTAAAAATGCAGACGTTTAACCGCATATGACGACAACTTTCTCCAAATCAAAATTCACTAACACGACCACCCCGCTAACGCGACCGCTAAATCACGGTCCCATAGGTGGTCAGGTAAGCGGGGTTCTACTGTAGTTGAAAAAACTTTACGGTCGTGTGGCCGAATGGTTAACGCGACCGATACATATACCGATTCTTATACAAAAAACGTCCTGGTGATGAGCCCATCATGGGTTCGAAACTAAGCTCGGTAAAAAATACAGTATACCTTAAAGAATTAGATCAACCCGTTAGGTTCATCGGGTAATATAGATATCAAGTTTGCAATGGTTACTCGGGAACCCATTCGTTTCTGGCTACACAAAAATAACGTTATAAACTCTCCATAACAAATACCAAAAAATAAAATATGAATAGAAAGTTCTTACTCAACAAGTTTGCCAGTTTATTACGGTTATGTTCGAATGTTCACACAATTGCGTTTTTAGCTGCACTTTACAGCAGTTAATAAATTACCATTTTATAACATACTTTTACAGAACTGCAAATGCTAACAGATACCTTAAAACTGTTGAGCAATAATGTGTAGCCTTTAGAATCAGTTGGTTTATCGTGCAGGTAAATAGCAGAAGAAGAAAAGAATATGAAAGAAATAAAGAGACTTACAGCTTACGAGAAAAGAACGATTTTGTTGCTATGTTTAGCTACAATTCCAAATTCCTTTTCTGGGTTGCAATTCCTTGCAACACATTATACACCGCCACACCACTGCAATGTACTTCTTGGATTAAACGTCTCCAATTACGCAACCGTAAGAGTGATGTAATTTAGACTTATGGCAGATGCAACAAATGACACAGTTGCTTTTTGCAGGTAAATTGGTTCGAGAATGCAAGTATTCCAATGATAAAAAACGAGCATGGGGATTATATCAGAGACTCGTGCACGAGATACAATGTCACCATTGAACAACTTATAAACGGTAGGCCTATAATTGGGTTCCATTTTGGATCATAATAATTTGTTGCTAACACGTAAAGCCAATAATATAATAATTTTCTTTTGAGGCGGTTTATACTCGGACTATTAAGTCTATATATATTTGTTGATACTGGTGACTAAAACATCCATCAATCGTCAGAGTACCTCTTGCCCACTGTCGGGTTTTGTTTATATGATACGTTACCCTTCGTAAGCTATATTGCAGTATGTTGTGTATATGTTTAACAATTTCCTTTGAGTAGAAACAACTAATTCACTGGTTTCAGGCATTTAATAAGTGTCTTTCCCAAGGACACAAGCGATTACTTAGCGTCTTAAATTTTTTCTTCCCAAAAATAAATGAATATTTATGTAACACATATTACGCATTAATGTTTCTTTGAACAGCGGATAATAAATCAGAAGTTCTTAACACTGCCAACATAGTTCCATGTTCGGACATTGTTTTTGAAAGTTCTGCAAAATCGGCTGTTTCAGAGGTAAGTCAGCCAATACACAAAAACCCACCTTAACTTTGATATGGAAAAACGGATTTCTATATTTTAAACTTCGCAGTTCAACCTAGTGTGTGAAAATGCCTGGCGAAAACCATTTTTTACCTCAATCTACATGGTAGGCAAAATGACCTCTTGTGCGTTTGGCGGAATATTATCAGATAAGTAAGATCAAATATGCAAACAACCGACCGGTAATCTAAAAACAACATGAATGTTTTAATCAGGTTTGGCCGTCGACCTATTTTTCTTTTGACAACATTTTGGCAGTTTATGAACGCATTTCTAACAAGTTTTGTCCCGACCTTGGAACTATATGGAATATTAGTCTTTCTCGCTGGCTTTGGGTCTATTCTCAATTTCATTGCTGCATCGGTTTTAGGTAAGTGATTTGGTCCCACAATAAACAATCGTTTGCCAACGCCCGGAAAAAGACACTGAGCGTTATTACACGGGCAATCGAAATATTACCTTATGCCCGTTGTTGTGTCACCGAAGCTTTTGCAATATTTTTGCCGGCTATATGACTGACAAGTTACGGAGTCATGAAATGTCCTGGTTTACACACGACAATGTTAGCGGCTGGGTTCGATCCCAACACATTTTGGATGAAAGCAGACGGTTTAACGAATCTCGCTAAGAGCTTAACTAAAATTGTGTTAATTTAGTATTTGCTGATTTTTTTCCCTGTGAACTTAATATGACAAATAAACATACCTCTTTAATTTTATCGATACCTGTGCAAACGTTAATGGTAAATAGACACCTCAACGATTTAACTACCATTTAATGTATAGTTAATACTATGCTATATACATTTTAATACATAATCGGCTTTTTTGAAAATTCCACAAGGTCACCCGCGAGGAAACGCTATAGTAATTTATTGGATTTATTTTTTTTCTAGCAATGATTCCATTTAAATACGCAGTAATAATTTGTGGATTTATGGTAACAATTTATTAGAATGTTCGTTTGAACTGATAGTTCTCTTCAGTTTTTTCCCAGACATTCATTTGTAATTAAAAGCTTACCAGCATCGTTAAACATATGTGTTTCATCTGCTTGGTGTTCAATATCTAACTATATATTTTTAATAAAAGATAGCTAAACCCTGCAATATACAACAATTTGTTTTCAGTGTCCGAAAACGTGTCTCCTGGTTCGCGAACATTTGCTTATGGCTCAATCGCAATTGGATTTTCTCTGGGTTATATGATTCTGGCAGGAGTTGTTTATATCTTTCAAGACTGGAGATGGTATCTTCGATTCACAGGATTAGTTGGTTTGCTATACGTACCCTATTACTGGTAAGAAACATGGATATAATAAATGAACTTGATAAACTTTTCTAAATCATTCTTTCACCAGACCCCGCGACTGTAAACATATGAAATTCCGACGATTTGACTTTTCATTATTATTTAGTCCAGTTCCCACACTCAGATGATACAACTGATATTAATATACATTTCTTTCTGGAAGGCTTATTGATGAATCGAAACTCTGGTTGGTGACAAACGGTCAATCCGAACGGGCAGAAAAGCTTACCCGAAAAATTAACAAAATAAACAGAGTATCTTCATCTCGGGAAGAAGACGACAAAATTATCGAAAAGAAAGAAGAAACAATCCAAGTAAAATCGAACTGGGCTATGATGAAAATGATTCTACGCAGACGAAAGCTACTCTGTCGGTTTTTGATCATGAACCTCTCATGGTGAATCTAGTTAAGAATAAACAATAGGATAAACAATGTGTTTATTCCGGTGAATGGGAAAGCCAAGGGGGCAGTTAGATCACCTCGATCTCATCGTCGGGTTGCCGAAGCCATAAGAGTGTGCTGTGTGTAACTCGTACGTTCCTTTAACTTGGAAAATCCGTTAAATCGCTAGGTTTAAGCA